>VXBX01006672.1:141802-166272 GCA_013400415.1 Scytalopus superciliaris
ATCCCTGTTCATTGCAGGGGGAAGGGACTAGGTGACCTTTAAAGGTCTTCCAACCTAAACTATTCTCTGATCTTTTTGTCTGTCTAAAAACTTCGTTGATAACATTTTTCTTTGGTGATCGAAAACACTTAAAATTTTGGGTGGAAAAGAGGTGATGCATAATCTTAAAGGATAAAAGGAGAGCATTTAAAGTTTTTGTTACTCTCTCCAGATAGAATGGGAAAGTCAGGTAGACCACTACTGTTACAGATAACCATTACATAGGTAACTTTAAAAATTAAACTTTCAAGTGCCATTCCTGTTGTTTGTAAGTTTTCAGTGTCAGTATAGGCAATGAGTATAGTGTAGGCTCTGTCCCCTCTGCTCCCCATCCCACCAGAAAGAAAGCCACAAGAAGGCCCCTCCCAGCACCAATAACAGCTTAGGGGAAGGGCTGGAAATGGAAGCTTAGTTTGGTTCCTCTTACTGTTTTGAACAAAGGTGTGAGCTGTTTTTATTCTGCTAGGCCCCTTTGATCACACAATTAATGACTTATATTTGAAAAGGCCCTACTCACTGTATATCACCAGTTGTAAGCACAGTAGGGCTCTTCAGCACAACAGTGTGTGTGTGTGTGTGTTTGCACATATAAATGAAAGAGGAAATGTAGAACTGGCATGTGACAATTTCATCATCTCTTGCCAGAAATTTCCTTTCTACTGTTTTTGTCCCTTTTCTGTCTTTTGATTTTTCTTCTTTCAAAAGAAAATTATTTGACTTACCTTTTCAATAGCTCAGTAGACATTTAAGGTAAAATACATTTCTCTTGGCACACAAGCAGAATCAGTGGGCTGCTATGTCAACCAATGTCAGCATGTGATGTGTTTATGCAGTGACTCGCATGTTCTGCCTCACACACTAAAGGCTAAAAGCATGCACACAGTCCTTATCTGGGCCTTAGCTGATTTATATGGTACACCAGTTATGTTTCTAGTCCCTCAGGTGACACGTGTTTCTCTTCTTTGTTCCTCTCGCTTCCAACAGTGCTCTTCACAGTTGGACCTCAGCAAAATTTACACTGTTTTCTCAGGGCATTGAAAGACTACGGTGTCTTATTGTACATCAGGTTCAGTGACTACAATATTTCCCTTTGAGCTACCAGTCTCATAAAAAAAAGTCCTGTGATCTGTCTTTTAGTGTATGCTTGTGCTACTGACTGACTGCTATGATAATTTACTTACAGTGTGGTCTCTGCTTGATCTGCAGCACCTTTTTTCAGATCCAAAGAGACAGGAGGTACAGAGGTCACTTGCTGATACAAGTTTAGTAAAGGTATGCTAACAGTCTGTTTTCTATAGAGCTCCAGGGATTTGGCTGCATTTTCTGATCAGCTAGGTGGTGATAATAACAGATCACCTGGTGGTGACCAGTTTGGATCACTTCTCACACTGAATAAGGTCAAATAGGTGGGAAGGTATTTAAAGTGCTCTTAGTTTTTCTTTGAGCAGTGTTTGCTTATCAACCCTGACTGTACCAGATCTGCTGCTTGCCTTAGGACTGATCTGTTAATTCTCAACTGCTGCAGGAAGCTACTCTAATGTCACTTTCTTTCCTGTTTTTACAGAAGCCTAACAACTTGCTAATTACCAACAGCTACTGTGTCTTTTTAGAATGGCTTCTTTTATGAGAAACTAACTGAAGGTCTCCTACAATAAATCTTAATTATGCAGAAAGTATTTGTGGCCTGACTATTGATGTTTAGGGCTTAATTGTAGACTTTCAATCAAAGGAGTATCTATTTCACTGGGTACTAAGACTGTATTAAAACTGTAGGACTTAAATTGCCTATTATAAGTAATTATTACTTCAGTTATATTTTAGAACAAATTTATGTTTGAAATGCAAGTTCTAAAGACACAGTCTTTTGCTAAACCCTAATTAGAAGCCTGCATCACATTTCTAGTCTTTAGCAAAGATACTTTTAAACTTCATATATCATGAGTAGTCTTTGCCATTTTAGCATTGTTATACACAGTTTGAGACCTCCCCTTGAAAAATTTAAAAGTGCAAGTGCAACCACTAGTTTTATTATCCCACTGCAACATGTGACTGAAGTGGAGAATTGGCCTTGGTCTGTATTAGTCAACAAGCCCTGCACAGGAATGGTGAGGCAAACTTTGCGTTTAGTGCTTCTTGGGAACCTTTCGTGATGTTCTTGTACACAGAGGAATTAGGCACAGTATCTTTGTGGCAATCTTAGGCTGACTGAAAGAAAAAAGACAAGATAAATTCTTTTAGCTTACAGGTGGTCAGCTGCTCACTGGCTGCCCAGTCCATGAGATTTTGCCAGCTGTACTGTTAATATGCAGCTTCACAGAAGTGAAGTTAGTGGCGGAATGCTTTCCTTAGAGTAGGGAAAGATGGGAGCTTGACTAAAGCCTGCTGTAAGAATTCTTCTGCAGTCATGCTCAAATAACCAGAGGGCCACCCAGGAAGACAAATGCAAGTAAGTTGTACCAAATAACATTTATTCCCACACCTTCTCCTTTGTTTACTGCAATTGCTAAAATTTTATCTTAAATATTTGCAGCTGTTTCTGGGAGCTGGGTTGTTTTCTTTAGATGGAGTACCTTTTCAGATAGTGATGGAAAAGTAAAGTTTATGTGGTAAACCAAGGAAGATTAAAAGTAGACTCACTTTCAGGTAATACACTGAACATGAAAAACCTTGGTTCTGTCCTTTTGTATATGAAACGTATGCCCAGATTATCTGTCTTGTTCATAAGCAGTGTCAAAGTTTGCTTCAGGTTATGCATCTGTGTTTAGTTCAGAGTTTACTGCTTGGTTACTTTTTTTCCCTGTGTTCCAACTCTGGCAAAGGTTTAATTTATCAGAACCAATAGATCTTTGTTTTATCAGATTTTGGTTTTCAGCTTACTGGTGGCAGGGCTTCCAGAGTAGGGATTTTGTTCGAGATGCCTTAATTTTAATTTTTACTTTGAGATTCCCTTTGAAGTTCTTAGTTTGCTGCTGGGATGATCGATGAATTTGAACAACAAACACAATTGACTTGATCATTTCTACAGTGCTGTTTCAGGAGGAGTGTTCAGGGAGATGCTGAATGACATAACTGGCAGGGTGGCCATGCACCAGCCATAAGAAGCTCTCTGTTGTTGCAAGGAACAGAGGCCTACTGTGGAGTCCTGGATGAGGAGGCTTTCCAAGGTGAGCTGAAAACAGTACTGTACAGGAAATTAAGCAAGGAAGCAAGTCAGGCTGACTGCTGTCCCTAATGGTCCTATAACGAAGGGCCTGTAAGGAATGTTACTCAGCTGCCAATTAAGTAGTGTGAATGTGAAATGTCAAGCAGCTAGTACTTGGACTTTAACAGAGAGGACAGGAAGTTTCTTAGGACATAAGTATTAAGTGGATCATCAGAGAGAATGTGGGGTGGTTGAAATGTGGTGTAAATGAATTGGGTAGTGTTGCCTTCAATAGAAACGTGGAGTATCTTGTGTTTATTAAATAATTGGTCTGGGGAACTGAATTCAGTAACAGGCATTGTTGGGCCAGATGATTGTCTGGCAACTCAGTTCTACTGTCTCCTGGCCCATCTTGCTGTTGCTTTGGAATTAATGTCAGAATCATAGAATCAGCTGGGTCGGAAGAGACCTCTGAGATCATCAAGTGCAACCCTCAATCCAACAGCACCACAGTTACTAGACCATGGCACTCAGTGCCACATCCAGCCTCATCTTAAAAACATCCAGGGATGGTGAATCCCCCACCTCTCTAGGCAGGCCATTCCAAGGTCTGATTATGCTTTCTGTAAAAAATGTCTTCCTAATTTCTAACCTAAACCTCCCCTGGCAGAGCTTAAGCCCGTGCCCTCTTGTCCCATTGCTAGTTGCCTGGGAGAGGGGACCAACTAGCCCTTAAGGTAGTTGTAGAGAGTGATGAGGTCTCCCCTGAGCCTTCTCTTTTCCAGGCTGAACAACCCCAGCTCCCTCAGCCTCTCCTCACAGCACTTGTGTTCAAGTTCCTTCACCAGCCTCATTGCTCTTCTCAGCACCTCAATGTCTTTCCTGAACTGAGGGGCCCGGAACTGGACACAGCACTCAAAGTGTGGCCTCACCAGTGCCACAGGGGTAGGATCACTTCCCTGGTCCTGCTGGCCACACTGTTCCTGATACAGGCCAGGATGCCATTGACGTTCTTGGCCACCTGGGCACACTGTTGGCTCATGTTGAGCTTCCTGTCAATCAGTACCCCCAGGTCCCTTTCTGCCTGGCTGCTCTCCAGTCACTCTGTCCCCAGCCTGTGGTGCTCCATGGGGTTGTTGTGGCCCAAGTGCAGGACCTGGCACTTGGCCTTATTGAACTTCATCCCACTGGAATCAGCCCATCCCTCCAGTCTATCCAGATCCCTCTGCAGAGCCCTCCTGCCTTCCAGCAGGTCGACACTCCCTCCCAACTTGGTGTCATCAGCAAATTTGCTGCTGATGGTCTCAATCCCCTCATCTGAATCATCAGTAAAGATGTTAAACAGGACTGGACCCAGCACTGACCCTTGGGGGACACCCCTGGTGACCAGCTGCCAGCTGGATGCAGCCCCATTGCCCAGCACTCTCTGGGCCCAGCCCTCCAGCCAGCTCTTAACCCAGCAGAGAGTGCCCCTGTCCAGGCCGTGGGCTACCAGCTTTTCCAGGAGTATGTTATGGGATACAGTGTCAAAGGCTTTGCTGAAGTCTAGATAGACCACATCCACAGCCCTACGCTCATCCACCAGGTTGGTCACCTGATCATATACTTAATTCCCCAATATATTACCAGTGTCCAAAATTTGAGATCAAAATAATGACTGTTATTTGACAAATTTCAGATTGCAGAAGTATGTGTCTGAATTTCTTTGTTTTGCTGCATTCCCTTTACTACTTTCTAATGTGTCCACAAACTCCAGTGATTGTTAAATCACTATGAAAGAGAAATGAATTTTTTTCCAGTGGACATAGAACTCAAGAACCACAATTTCAGAAAACAAATAGTGCTGATTTTCACTCCCCTTCAACATTTTTCATCCCTAAGATTTTTGAACTAAACATTTTAAATACTTATCAGAAGACTAAAGATGGACAAAGAAATTCCAAAATAAAAAATCCCACAGCTTTTGAAAATTTAAAGAAAAAAAAAAAACAGAAAAAGTTTTCTCAAATTTTCACCCAACTCTAATGTCAATTTCAAAGTACCTTCACCTTTCTACCAAAGACACTTTCCTGAAACCATTGAGTATAATCAGATATCAAGTCAATGTTTGGTGGTTTTCAGAACAAATCTTTCAAGGTGTGTAATTTTATGCCGTACTTGTTCCTCAGTGTGTCAGAATTATTGTATTTTTTGGAAAAATGATAACCCTTGTATTTCAGGCCTTGTTCTCTGAAAGCCAGAACAACTGAAGGGAGGAAAGGAGTGGAGTGACTGAGCTCTTAAGTGGGAAGAGGGGTGGGAGCAGAAATGCCACATAAAGTCATCAAAATGCGCTCTAGAAGTGGTTTTTAAACTGATACGTCCAAAGTAGTGCTTTCGTATGTTTGAACAGTTCAACTACAAATATTACCTCTATATAAAAACTACTACAAAAATGGTATATTGTCTACAAATTCAGCTCACTTGACTTTTGTGGTCAGTGCTGTAATCTTTGCTTGGGCTTGGAGAGGCAAACTCTGATGGCAAAGAGCAAGGCAGGTCTGTTGTGTTAGTAACCCTCAGTTTGTGGGGAACCTTATTCTTTGTGTTTTCAAATGGGCACTGCTTCTCTTTAATGTGTTGCCTCTAGTCATTGAAGAAGTTCACTAGAATGTGCTGGTGGCCTAAATGTCTGTGGCTTTTTAGTTTTCATCTTCCAGTAGCCTTTTTCCTTGAAATTGAGTTTTATGCAATAAATACTAATTTAACAAAGTAGTGAGATGTGTCAGGCCTGTAAGGAGGCCAAAGAAAATGGCACCAATGCCACAAATTGGGAAGTGTATATTGTACTTGTGAAATCTGAACAAGAAATGCTCATCCCTCTCATAGTTCTTCTATTTAAAGTGAGAAATTTGCACTAGGGTGTGCTTAGCAGTAGATTGATCAATTTTCTTGTGCTGCCAACACTTCAACTAGTCTTTGTTTGTGTTGGTCCCTTTCTAGTTTAGTTGTATGCTCAGAATATATTTTCAAATATTACTTGAAAAACAGTAAAATCGTTTCACAGCTAGGAGGTCACAATCATGAAGTTTGAACTTTTGAAGCTGTAGATGACATTTTGTTCAGAGGTAGATGTTTCTTATGCTCATCTTGGAGAAGGTGCTAGACAGTATTTTGTACCAGATACTACATAAACTATATTAACTAGGCATGGCATCAACTCTAGCACACCTAATGTACTAATTCTCTGTGTATAGAAGCTCCATTAGGAAGACTTCTAGCTGCTACATCTCCTTCAGAAGCTACATGCGGGTCTGCAAAGAAGCCATATCTAATTCTTGCCAGAACAGCTTCCAAATACACACTTCAAGGATCACAATACATCCTCACAGACATTCACTCTTCCCCCTAGATCCTGCTTTTTTCTTTTAGAGCTCTTGTGCATCATCTTTCATGCTATTGCTAGCTACCTTTCAGCTACATACTGTACTGTAGAGGTGGCTGAAGTTCATGAGGTGAGTAGAAGGGTCATCAAGTGCACACATAGATCTTGGCAGATAAATAGATACTCTCCCTCAGAGAGGAGTAAAAGAAATGCTCCGTCCTCTTATTTGTGGGAGTTAACAGGACATAAACACCTGATGGGGAAAGGAGAGAGTGGTGTTTAAAGACATTATATTTCTGCCATTTGGTGCAGTTAATTTAAATTTTGTGTCTATAAAATAATAAAAAAAATAAGATATTCTAATAAAATACATTATAAAGTCTTTTTTTTGGAGAGTAGATCATTCTTAACATAGATTGTCATGTGGGGCTTTCTCACAGATTAAAACCACACAGACCTGGCAGAATGAATTACCTTGACTTATAAAATATGGACATTTTTTGCAGGTTTGGATTAATTCTAATAAATTTACTCTTATAATTGCTACTCATTACAAAGTTGGTTAGAAAGTGGTTGAACTTCTCTGGTCCTTAGTTTTGTAGAATTTCGTGGTTATAAAATTAAAAGAGTTATTAGAGATCCAAAACAGTGATGTACAGTGTAATCTGAAAAGAGGATCGATCGTGGTAGCACAACAGATCTTCATTAGGTTGGAGATACAGAACATTTAACTGGTAATCTCTTTTTTTGCCTGTTTGTAACATGTATACACAGGGTTTGGAAGGTTCTTCTTTCCAGCTGTGTCATTTGCTTGATTCAATTGGCTTGTTATCAAATAGATGTATAAAAAATACAGTTAATGGATGGAGAATGTAAAACAAAAAGCTGCTGGGATATGTCTGCCTAAAAAATAATAGCCTAAAGATAAGAGTTGATTGGCTATTTTTGCTGAGCTCTCTGAAGATTTTCTAGACAGTAGGCTCTCTATTGATTAAAAAGTGTTATGCGTGATAGGTTTCATCTCTCGGAAACAGAAAAATGGATAGGAAGTTTAGGGAGTGCAAGAATAAATAAAATTGGTTAAACCCTGATAAAGTGAAATGAAATTAAAATCCTTAGAAATGAAGGTGAACTCCAAACAGATCTGACTCAAAGAAGCAATAAATCCCGGCATTTCTGTGTTAGATCATTCCAGAGAAGCAAACAAGAGTCGAGAATGTACTGAGTTGAAAAATTCAGTAGTACTACTGTAGAAAAGAAGAGAATTGGCAATTTCAGTTGAAGATAAGGAACTTTGCTCAACGGGTAGACATACCTGCAGCCTTTCACAGATGTCTGAGGAGTCTGTTTGCTAACTGGTTTTAACAAAAACAGAACAGAGGCTTTCTCTCCTTGCTAGAGGTAAGCATGTTTTCTAATTATTTAGAATTCACATTTTACATGTAGCTTTTGGTTTTTTATCTCTTTGCGTGGGCAATGCAGAGAATCAATTTTGTGATTCGGTGCAGCATTTCAGGTGCCAGGAGAGTCCCATGGAAAGAAAAATGAGGGAACCACCTTGAGTGAAAGAACAAAATCTTTATTAAATGGGAGAAAGAAGTAATAAAAACAGGAATAAATAATGAGATTCATTGTCCAGTAGTGATAATGTGAAATCAAGAAGAACTACTACCCCTGTAAAGCATTTTGAGAAGGCTGGTCTTGAATTAGGTGGAGAGATGATGTGAGATGCTTGTGGGTAGCTAACTCAGAGACCAAACGGGTTGCTGTGTGAAATCCCGTGCCTGGAAAAGGGGGAGTCAGGGCAGAGGTTTCTTTAGTGATTTGGCTGTATCTTCTGTGAGTCAGAGGTCACAACAGAGACTTGAGTGTATAATTAGCTGCCCATCTCTTACAAAGTCTTTGTAAAGACATCTTCTTATGCCTTGTGTCATTCAAAATACAATGCTAACACTTTTTCTTGCCTATTTTTATGTGGTTGTGAATAAGCTTTTTCAAATAGCAGTTTTGGAAGATAGCAGTTAGACTGCAACAACAAAGGCCTACAAGGTTAGAATAAAGAGCTTTACGATAATGATTTGACATGGTGAAAAGCCTTACTGTGGTTTTAACAAAACTGAAAATCCTCTGCAAATGTACCAAAACGGGTTTACAGAAAGAGAGGTATGTTTGTAGCAACCTTGGGACTGAACACCTGCTTTGAGGATTTGACAGAAATAGTTCACAGATCAGAGAAACGAAAAAGCATGTGTAATAAATATACAGTTATATTTGATGTCTGGAATAGAAAACAAAACTTCAGCTCTTATTTTAAGGGTCTCCACACTTTTTTTTGCTACAGAAATTGTGATTGCAGTTTGTTTGCTAAAGTTGTTCTCTTCTTCAGTGACAAATGTGCTTTTATGCGTCTGAAAATACTTATCAAAGTTAGAGAACAGCTGGATATGTATCATGCTCTACCTCTCCTTTGGTCCTCAGAGACATTTTTCTTTTTTCTTTGTTTATTTTAAGCCAAAATAATTTATATGACTGTGCTAGTAAGCTTTTCATCATGAACAGTATACCCCATAAACAGGAGAGGTGGAATAAGAGTGTGCATGTAATGAATAGTAAGGAAGAGTGTTCTTCATTGGCTTTGTTTACCAGTTTACATAGACTTGAATAGTATTAAAATCTGGAAGAAACCAGCACTGTGGAAGCATATACTTAGACATTTCAGCACCCAGTATATAGTATGCATGCTCAGCTGAACAGGGAATAGGGTTCTTTGGATTTTGTCTGTGTTCCTTATTTGTCACATGACTGTGAATGTTGCTTTATTTTCATATTCTTTATACCTTCTATGTGTGCATATACCTTAAATGATGTAGTGTTAGGAAAGGTGCTAATAGACCAAACTCTACCCAACCAGTTGTTCCCTCTATTCCGTTTGGGGCTTTGAATAGTTACAGCAGGCCAAGGTCTCAGTCTTGGTTGAATCTCTTTTTCTTTTCAGTTCACTGGTGTTTGAGAGCTTGGATAATGTCTCCCAGCTCCTCAGCCAAAGAGAGTTTGTGTCTAATGATGCTAAGTGGCCCTTTGCTTGCTCATCATCCCAAGAACTGCTGGTAGCTCATGTTCACCTCATTGCTAGAAGAAGCTGGCCATGGACCTTTAGTTGAAAATACCTCATCATGAAAGGAGTGAGTGAGGATCTGTGTTCTGAAATTGAAAAGAAACTGCCTATATAAGATGAAAAGTTGAATTTGTGAGAGCATTTGGTTGTGTTATGTGTTTCCCAGGAACCTTTGCTCAAGGATAAATGGTCTCCTTTGTTTCCAAAGTCAAGTTTTGCATATATTATGTCTTTTGACATAATCACCTTGATGACCTGAAGAAATCTATTGGAAAATTTGCCTTTTAGTCAGAACTGAGAATCAGGTATAAGTGTTTAATCACCTTATGCTAGATGCTAGAGATTAAACAATGTTTGTATTAAGATATGAAAACAGTTTCTGTTTGTTTTATATCAGACAAAGGTACATTACACAAGGCACACTGTTCCTGGTTTACCCTTTGATCTTGAACTGAGAAGTACTCATATCTTTTGTCAAAATATCTCTATCATTAAACCATTTTGTTTACTGCAAATGAGAGTTAGGCAGGTAGTTAAAATTGTAAAAGCACATAAAAATAGCCAGTTCCAAAATAGATGGTTTTACCTTGTTCTTTAGTTAACTTCTGATTTCTGCTAAGTAAAGTAATATAGGATGTGACTCAGAATGCTGTGAACTCACTTTAAAAAATCTTATCAATAAGGAGAGTTTGGAAATAAACATTGTGCCAGAGAGATGTAGAGACAATAGAGCTCCGAATGAATTAAAACTGCAAAAGGGGAGACCAAGTAAATCACCCTCCCTGATTGCTATAGTGCTCTGAGTGCATCCAATCAGACAGTTTTCTGCTGTGACTCTCTGCCAGCTATCTGACCTTATCCTTGAGGGTATCCAGTTCTCCTGGAAGTTGACCCATTGATTGCAGAGCATAGAAGGGATGAGGGGGAAGGAGAATGTGTGTCTGTGTGCATGCATGCACATGCTGTCTTGTCCACAGGGTAAACAACCACCATTAGGGCTGTTAAACTCTTGGAGTGCTGTCATTTAATTCTGCTTTACAGTAACTGTGAGAAATTAATAATGCAGTGCTTAGACTGTTTAGTTTTATTTACCAGCTCCTTGTGGTTGTAACTGAGCCAAGAGAAGCATTAACTCAACCATGTACATCTTTTTTTGATATAAAATTGTTTATACAACAAATAGTAAAATACTATCTACAAGAAAAATAGAAAGTGTCACATAGATACAAAACTGACAGATTAATCTCTTCCTCCCACCTGTGCGGACACTATAATTTATGTACATAAGCAAACAAAAAGTGCTAGTAACATAGATATTTCTGTTTCTGACCTTTTTTGTGTGTTAGAGAAACAAAGAAACTTGTTTGAACTGAGCTAGTTTTAGACCTTGCAGGGGATAACTTCCTTTGTTATGTCTCATTAATTGTGGGATTCTCCTGCACCTCTGAAAGATCAGATTTTCTTCTGTTATTTGGAGACTTTGTAGATAGAAACTGTAATTCCAGTCAAATTATTTCGGACTGAGTGCATGGTAAGGCAACAGTTTAACCAAGCAGGAGTATTTTGTAGAGAGGTACAAAATGGTCTGCATTCTGCACGAAGGTAAATGAGCAAAAAAATTCTGAGCTTATGAGGGCTATGTGATAAGTGATTTTTAAATTTTTCCATCAGTTATTGGTTGTGATGATTCTAGTTAGTTACAAGATGGCTTGGAGTGAAATTATAACCAAATTGGTTTAATTTTATGTCAGCAGAGACTAAGTGCCAGAATTTCATGGAAGCTTTTTTTTGTAACATAAAGTTGTCAAATCAGGAGCCGTACCATCCTGTGTATTTGTGTGCCTTGGACTACACAGAGATGTTATGGAGTTTCCACAGGCTGTCACTGCATAAATGATATGATTTGGTATCATTCTGACCCAACTTCTTACCATCACTCTATCCTTTCCAAACTGCCTTTCAATTTAGTAAGTGATTACCATCACTATCAGTGTCAGTACCTGGTGGTTTCTTACCGTTTTGTTGGCACATTTTTGCCTTAGAAAAGGTATTTATCTGAAAGTTGTGTTACAGTGTCCAGTGGGAAAAATGTGTTGGTAATGGTTCACAGAATCAACTGATACTCTTAGGGAAAAACAGCTAAGATTTTGGGCAGATGTAGTGAGTGGACATCCCTCACATTAGTAATTGGTACCCAACATGTGCATCCTATTGTGCCCAGAGGATACCAACTGTAATTTTAATGTATCCCTAGGGGTTAAGTTGATAGGTGGTGAGAGAGAGAGGTGAGAAAAAGGAATGTTCTCCATCAGCATTAGTCATGAAGTGGAGAACATGGCTGAGTAGTTTGGCGCTTTTGGTTAAACAACTTGTCTAAGAATGTGCAAAGTGCAAATGATGACCCTGGGAGGCTACCTTCCTCAGTCTTGCCTAGAAATGGAAAATGGGTTACTTTGGATGCATAAAAAGATGGTTGTCATTAGCACCTCTTTGAAGGAGGCAAAGATTACATTGTATGGCAAGCATGTCTTTTAAAGGTGAAGAAAAATGGAAATCTGTAGCTGAATGCTTTTGGGCAGGCAAAACAGAGTTAGTAAATTTTTCCTTGCCTTTATCTATAAAGGTTAGACTAGCATAATCATTAAATAATATCAAAGTTCGTATCCACTTAGCACTCCAGCAATATGCTGTTCATGTGGCAGGCCTTTTAGATGTATGTCAGAGAGAATCTACACTCCCACAGATGCAGACACCTTCCTTCTCTGCACATGCAGGTATGACTGCAAAAAAGGAGAAAGTATTGGGAAAAAAAATTTGAACATCAATTTTACATTGAAGTTTGAAATGAGATATAAAACTTTGAGGTATTTATGAAAGTGAATGAGGGAAAGAAGAATCAGAAATACTTTAACAGAACCATGTTTTTACAAGTAAGCTAGCCGTGAATTCGCAACAATAATATTTATGGCACATGAAGACTAGCCAATTTCCAACAGTAAAACTAAAGAATTGGAATTATGTAAGCCAAGCTGTAGGATGGAAAATAGGGAGGAGACTACTTCCTTCTTTTACCAACCTTTACTGCAGGCTGGAACTGAAGGGTTGTTAGCCTTATGGTGTTTTACTGTGGCTTTTTTGATCCCCCTAGGAGTGCTGATGTCTTAATTGATAATTTCTCAAAGTGTATTATAATCACCTAAACTATGAATGCCACGGTAATCTTAGCTGTTAGATAAGACAGTGTGTGGTCCTTTCCTAAAGGAGAATCTTTTCACTTTGTGGCTGTTCTTTTTCTTGTAGTATTGCCGCTCAGTAGTGCTATTTTCAGCACTTTGTAATACAGACTATTAAAAGCAGTTACACTGAACCACTTACTGTCTTTCAGGTTGCCTGCAATACATGGATATTGAGGGCGAAATGTAAAACTTCTCACTTGTCTGATCTGTCCTTATGGTATATGATGATTGCTTTGTTGTGTGCATTAATCCCCTCAAAGTATAAAACACTGAAAATAAGCCTTCTTCAAATTGCGCAGAACAACTGCTTTGAAGAGAACCTAAAGGGCTTCTTGAGTGTGACTACTCTCTTCACATAGCAAGAAAACTAGTAGAAAACTATTAATAGATACTTCAGCTTTCATTTAGTCATATTAGCTTTCTTCTTGCACAGCCTAGTGAAAGATTGCTTCCCAATACATTTTCCATCGACATGCCCTTAACCCCGTAAGAACCAATGTAAAGTTGAGTCAGTATGTCTTTATCCTGTGCAAACACAATTCATGGCAGCAAGGAAAACTGAAAAATCCTGTTTCTCCCTTGAAAACCTTGGTCTCCCATCACTAGCAGCCAAGAAGTACTATCGCTTCTTCAGTTTTACTGGAGTTGAAACAGTTGCAGTAAGTTTCTGCTTCTGCACTGAGCTGAATTCCTTTTTGTTTAATGCAGTGCTTTGTAGGAAAGGGTATAACTGAAATGTCGTTGCCATTGCTTAGGATTCTGGCTTCCCACCAAAGACTTTTATCAAGAGCTAGGAAGTTTCTTTACTTCTAGAAAAACATACTGTTACCATACAAGAATGTTTGAGCAAATAGATCTTGAGGAAAACAGTGTATTAGTGTAAGACTTGTTAGGAAGTCTTATTTAGAAAGAGAATTGTCTTGATTTGATACATTGCTCAAACAAACCAGGTAGGAAATCTATTAGTCATCTCTAGCACTGTCACACTTTGGAGAAGAACAAGTACTCCCTACCATATAACCCTGTGTAATGTGTGTATAAGCATAGTTAACTCCCTGTTGAGTATGACCTCATTTTGTTGCTGCTAATTTTCTGGTGATAACTGCACATCTTGTGCTGCAATTCAGGCATATGCTGTGTTGCAGTGGTCCTCCTCTTGAAGTCAGTGCTTTGTTGTCTTTCATTTGTGGTTTTAGTAATAAGACAAATGGTGTGCTGCTCAGAGAACCCACACTCTAAACATTTCATTATTATTTTTAAAGGACTCTCTCTTTTTGGATTTTTTTTTGGTAAAGCAACCCTAATCTTATTGGGAGAATGAGTTTGTTATCTTCTAGTTGAGTAAATTATGTCATAAATCTGCTGTGTCTGTACTTATTATGGTTTGTCATTCATGCTTAATCATGCTAAGACTGACAAAATGTATGCATGTGGTTGAGTGATATAGCCCCAAGTGTTAGCTCAGAATTTTAAGCTCACTTTGAAATAGGAGTGGTAGAAAATGTTTGGTAATTGCTGCCTAGTAGGCTTATTATTTTCAGAGCAGCTTAGGGGCAGATGTGTGTGAAGGATCTCTTTGGTTTTGTTGATTTATTTTGTGCCTTTTGTGAATGTTAAATGTGAGGTCGGGTTCAGGTTCAGCTTTGTCAATGCCAGTGAAATGGAAGCTTGTTACGGATAGAGCTATATCGTGGTAGTCAGCAATACTCAGTGTCTCTTCCTGACTCTGTCACTGGTTCAGTGGATGGCATAAATCAAGGTGTTTGACATATCCTCACCCCTACCCAAATCCTCTCTAAGTTTGTGCCAATAATATTACTTTCTTTAGTCAGACACTTTGATGTAAACTAAGTTATCACTATATTTATCTTGAAGTGGTTTAAAATAAGTTCTTATTTCCTGTTCCCTCAAATGCAAACATTATGAGTTTCCACTTTAATGTCATGCTTACAGTGGAAAACTGCTTCTGTATAATTTTGAAAAGGGGTGCTCCTCTATAGTTTTGGGGTGGTTTTGTTTTTTGTTTTTTTTTTTTGAAAATGGAGGAACTTTAATCTTTTTAAGCAATCCATGTTCTTGTACATCACAGAAGAGAGCTGAAACAGTTTTTTTTTTAATCATATATGTTTTCCTTAATCCACTTGGTCCTTTTGTCACTCTCAGTCTGCCCTTGTTCATGACAAGTCTTTTAATTTAGCTTTTAATTTAGCTTTTGTTACAATAGCACTGATTTTTTGAACACAGAATGGTGATTTTGAAACTATTCCGATGGCTCGAAGGAGACAGCAGTTAGTAAGGTGAAGAGGTGAAACCAGCAGTGAATAAAACAGTGGGCTGAACTAATCTGTAAGAAAAACACTATCAATTGTAACTTTGTTAGGCATGAGCTATTTTATGCAAATTTGCTTTGAGTGGTAGTCCCAAAACAAACAAAACAGAACTCCTAAGCAGTTACACTGAGCACTGTGCTCTTGGTGCTCTGCTCGTGTCACTGCAGACCTATTGATTCCAACAGGTTCCCCAGGCACCCCAGTGGAGGAGTGGAGCCATGTCATTTTTAGCTGTGTACTGAAGATCTGCATGTGTCTAAGCTGTTTTTATGTTGCTGCTGTCATCATTCTGGTGTTTTACTAATGGTGTTGGTTAGAGCATGTTGCTAATAGCACCAGGGTCATGGGCTCAATTCCTGTATGGGCCATTCACTTAAGAGTTGGACTTGATGACCCTTGTGGGTACTTTGCAACGCAGAATATTCTGTGACTCTATACCTCTAGCCGCCTGAGTGCCAAGGGTTTTTTTTTAATGTGGGTACTAACATGTGCAGAACATGCACTAAACAAAATAGGGTTTTACAGTATGCTCACTGGACTAATTAGCACACACTAGTTAATTAAATTATCTTACATAAAAGAAAATAGCAAGGGTGGACTATGCTTGCCTAATGGTGTTATAAGATGTGAATGATGTGTTTATACTGATGGGATGAAAATTAAGTGAAATACTTGTTTCTGTTTTAGAACATGTTATGGTGTCTTTTAGACCACAGGTTCAACAACAGTTTGATGGAGTTGTTTCTAATTATTAAGTAGATTTGTCACCGTCTTTCCATACTTTTCTCTGCATTATTGATATGTTCAGTACATGTGCCCACTGTAGGTTCTGTTGTTGAGCTGTTTTTCATAAGCATGGTTGTATAAACCTTTAAAGGGAAAGTTGTGCTGTTTAATTCTAGCATTCATTTTCATGGCTTTGGCTGTTACGAAGTAGGCAGAGAGAATTATGCTTTTTCAGGAAACAGTTCAGAAAGTTACTTGCCGTTCTTCATTTTGTTTCATAGATGCCTGTGATAGATCATTTGCAGCTACAGCATTTCAGACTAACGAAGGATCCTTAGTGGGAAGAACTTAGTTTGAATAAGCCACACACACAAGTTCCATCTGTGTTGGGAAACTCATGCAGAGCGGCTATGCTGTACTAGGTGTCCTATAAAATAGGACAGTAATAACAGAACTCAGTGGGATATCCGCAGACAAAGCGAAAAGATGATGTGTGTATTTATATTGAAGAAGGGTTATACAGACAGGAGCAAATACTGTCATGCAGAATCTTCAAGGTGCATAAAGAGCTGCTGATAGTTTGTTCATGATCCAAATCCACAAAAATAAGTATTTGAGGTACTGTATTAGTCTTTAGTGTTTAGGGTACTGTAGAGTTAGGGAAAACAAAACACATGGAATTCAGTAGAGTAGAATATTTTCACTAAGAGAGGAAATAGTTTCATAAAGTTTCCCATATGAAGTTTTTTAATTTAAGTAGTAGTTCCATATTTCAAGCTTCTATTAGCTTGAGTTGGAATGTTAGTCATGTTACTGATGGCAAGATGAATGAATAAACTTTCTAAAACATCAGAAAATCTAGTAGTTGCTGTGGCCTACCTTCAATATCCAAGGGGTTAAATGTATTCTTAATACTTAATTTACTGCAACAACTGACTTAACCATGGAAAAATGTGTAGGTGCCGAGGAAACTCTCACAAGCTGAATAAGCTACTAGCCTCTGGGAATTTCATCTTGATACACATGGTACATATTAGGGGCTCTTGTGGGAAAATTGTATTTTATAGAATGTGATGGGGTAAAACAGTATAATTCACAAGATGATCAGAATATGAATGCTTTGTTGAAGGAATTTTTACTGTAGCAAAGAGCAGACAGGGTGGCAATCAAATTCAGGGGGAACAGATGAATTATAAAATGTAGGTTATACTATAAACAATGCATAAGTGAATCTTAACCAGCATGTCTGGCAGCAAGAAATATGTAAGCTATACCAATTTTCCTTAAGTACCTGAGCTTTTTTCTCACTTTTACATATCCTTGTAAAAGACCTGAGAGTCTTGAGAATGTTAACTTTTTCCATATTTTCTGAAAATTACAATCTTGTGGAGGGGAGGACAGACCCAAATTAGTACCACCAGTGTAGGACAGGCAACAGAGATGTTGATAGTGGCTTTTTCTGTTGCCTGAAATTCCTAGGAAGAACACCTCTACGACAGGGTTAAGGTGGAAAAAGGTCTTTTATTAAAAGTTCAGCCAAAGCTTTAGCAATCCATAATGTGCCCCCTGACATACAGAATCTATACATTTATGACNTCCACTGACCCTCTTCCTGACTCATCATCCTGGATACACATCAACACTTGCTAACTCCTTCTTGGAAGTGTTTACTTGACTGCTTTACCCTGCCACATGATACTGAAAGACATCCCTGGAAAGGAGCTTTAGGAACAGGTAAAGATGCCCAAGGCACATAGGCCACACCCCATACAAAATGTGGATGATATAATGGCTGCTTTGAGAACTTCTTGCCACAGTTAGTCAAAGCAGAGACCTTCCTTCTGCTTCGTGTGAGCTATTTAAGCTTTAAGGGTACAGAATCTTTTTTTTCATTGTGGTCCTGTTGTGTAGCTACAGTCTGACTGTGATGGAAGAAACAGTATTACAGTTCTGTTAGGGTGTGTGAAACTTTCAAGACTAAGACACAGTAGCTTTTTTCTGTAACTTCTGAAAAATCATTCTGCTTTCTTCTAATGTTAGTTTTCTCAGCATGAGCATCACCAGATCTAGTGAAGGATGAACAGATTATGCTTTCTCTGTAGTAGTTTCTCAGACCCCTTCAGAGGTGGAAAAGTAAATGTTGAATCCCATTATTTCGAATTTCTGCTCTCAGGGTGATGAGAAGAACTGGGAAACAAAAGTGGGCACACAGTTTGTCTGTCCTTGCTTTCTGCTGCAGCCAGTTAACTGCTGGTAGCAGTAAGAGGATAAATGAGCTCTTTTTGTAGCAGATGTCAGCTTGAACACATATTACGTGTTCAAAGTATGTCAATACAGCTAGAGGGAAGTGAACAAACCAAGAGCTTCTCAAAGGGTAAGAATGATTACAAAGAGAATAAGAGTTGTGAGGTAGGAAGAATTGTTGGTAACTCCATATCCAGATGTTACTCGCAAGTGAATAACTATTTAGAAAAACAATAGCAAAAAAAAAAATCCAGATTAATTTAATTTGGTGACAGATTCCCAGCCATAACCCTTAATGTGAATTATTTCCCAATAGTTTGATGTGTGCCAAACAAGAAGTGGCTCCACCATTTTTATCATATTCTCATTTAAAAGTGTGGAGAAAAAGATCCTTCTTTGTGCCCCTGGAAGCAGACAACATGACATGAATGAGCTGTCCTAGTTCAAAGCATTAAAGGAGTAAAACCCAAAAGGTTTGTTTAGAAATATGTAATAAGCAATTCCTGTCTTCTTCAGTTATTAAATGAAATTGTTTCCAGGGAAGGAAGTGGCGTATTAGTGAGGCTATTACACTATGCTCCAAAAGAGCAGTGTTTTTAGTCACTACCTCTGTGGTAGGAGAGGCAGTCAGAATCAGGTTTATTCCATGCCCTGTTAACTCCCAGTCACAAACTGAGGGAACAAGAATGTTGAAAACAATTTATATTTATAAGACAATTACTCAGGCATTTGGGGTAACCCTATAAGAAGATAGGAGAGACAAACCAAAGATTTTTTAGCCTTTGGAAACTTAATGCAGATTTAGTCTTTTTGGAGAAGCTGGATGGACTGACTTGCATCATATTTCCTACACAAAGTATGGTTTTGAAGGCTGAAAAGTACTGGGGGGCTGTCAACTGTTCCATCTTGAATGATGACGGTTATCTGAACACTTACAATAGTCATAACTGTATTTGATTTTTGGCTGTTCATACAAGAAACAGAAGTGTCAGAGGCAGAAGTATGAATTCTTGTACATACTTATGTACTTTTTCTGGGAGTAGAGTTGATTGAAGGATGAGAAAAGAGAAGAGCAGAAACAAGCCAAAGAAAATGTTCAGTACAAATCAAACTACCAGTGTAAAGTCAGGCTTTTTTTTCTGTAGCTCCATGCAAATTATCCATTTAATTAATGATGTTTAAGTCATACTCCAAAGTCTCTGCCAAATGCTTAGGTCACTGGCAGACAAAGCTTGGGGGTTTCCTGGAAAACTGTCTACTGTAAAAGCAATCAGTAAGGTGAAAGTTGCATAGTTCAATAGTTGTGATATTTACATGAACATATAAAAGGAGATCCTTCAATTTAATACAGCAAATATATGTATTTTCTACAAGTAAGTTTGAACATAAACACTTTCACAGGATGTATTTTGTAGCTTCACAGGCAATATGGTATATATTGTCTTCCAGCATTATAGTTGAGACTAGGAAATGAGCATATGCTTACGGTAGCCCCATACAGAATACTATGAAGAAATGGAAGTCTATCCCAGCCTAAAACAGTACAGAAATGCTGTACACCTTTTACCTAGAGTATTGAAGATTATCTGGTGAAAGAGAACAGTTACATTGCCACAGTATGTTGAAGCTGTGCCAATAGCATTTGTGAGCACGTGATTGAGCGCCTCATTTATGTTATTTGAGCAAAGATTGTCATGAATTTATTTTAACTCTTCTCAGTTTGCAATATTTGCCTTTTAATACTTCGTTTGAGGTTTCTCAGCTTTTCCTGATTTTATGTTCTGTTTTTTTGAGGGATGGGAAGGACAAGTTAACATCTCATGTGTGTTACAGCAATTCACTTACCCAGAGTAATTATGTTCTGCAGAAGAGGAGATGTGTGTTTAACTGAAATAGCCAGTCATCCAGTTTACTGGATTCATACTGAGATACTCTTGACTTGTTTATGTTCGTAAGTAAGTTATACTATTAAGTGATTCTTATTTAAAATGAAATTACACTTTAAATGCAGTCCTTTTAAAATTCCTGTTAAGTTTCTCTCTATATTTATTTACATTTGTTATTATCTCGTTAATGTAGGAAGTTATGTTAAGTCACCCGGTTTTCTTCATTATGCTCAGTTGGAGCTTAACCTAGTTTTCTTGCATCAAGATGATTTCTTCCGTGTAGGCTACCTCTCTTGCATTTAGTCATTAATAAATGTGAATACCATTTTCATATTGAAAAATATCTCATTAGGAATTTGTGAAACTCCAAATAATTGACTGTTTAGTAAATAAATAAATTTAAGATTACTGATTGAGTGTTTCTTATTAGTTCCATTTCATGAAGAATTTTTTTCCTCCTTGTTTCCTCTCTGTCTATGGGCTACTTCTCCAGCCCACTCTGACACTTTCATTGGTTCTGAAATCTTCAAGTAGAAGCAGGTTGTACCATTGTGACTCTACATTCAAGTTTTAGCCTTGTTTTTATATTTGCCATATATTCTTTATTGTGTGGAAGTTCTCATCTGATGTGTATGCTACCTGTAAAGTGGCTATCCCTACTATCACCAAAGTCTCTTGTCTCTGGTGTCTTAAGTATTTAAGCTTACTTTGTCAGTGGGAAAGCTTAAGAGTGTCTGTTGCTTGTGATTGCTCATGAAGGAAAAGTTCAATTAGGGCACTCATGGCTCAGTGTTCATTTCAGTCTGTCTTTGCTTTCACTCTTAATTGAAGCAGAATGTTTCCTGCAAGGAAAAGATACTGTTAATTTCTCCTTTCCCCAGAATTTACCCTGGAGCAGGAGGTTGTTTCATCCTTATGCTGTTCTCAGGGGAAGATAAACAGTTGTGAAAAATCGAGAAGGTTCCGATTTTACTATTATGTGGATCATAAAACAAATTACTTGTTTTTTGTCATGCTGTCTTTTGAGTACATAAGTAAATATTCTGCATAAAGTAACTTCAGGACGTTTTGGAAAGTAGCAGTGTATTCTAAAAGTGATTAATTTGCTGTTTTCATTATCTGTCCCTTCATTACTTCTTAGTCCAGCTTTTAATTACATTAACAAGGTTTGACTTGAAGGTGTCTTAAAAGCAAATAATTATCAAATAGCAGAGATCTTTGTGTGTGTGTGTGATCTCAAAACCTGCAGAAAGTCTGTTTAGCCATTCCTAGAGGTGACAACCACATGATGGATTTATTCCATCTTCTTGAGCATTTCCTGTAGTCTCAGTCTGTGTCTTAACATGAGGTATCCTGACAAACAGCTATGGTAGCATTTTTACCTTCTGAAGCACGCGACTGAAGTTCTGCTGCTGACAACAGCTGGGTTCTGAAGATGGAGTTGGGAGTTGTGTGCTAGAACAAAATCCTTCTTCTCACCTCACTCCATCTCATGGTTCTCTGCACCTTTCAGCTGTGGAGCTTGTACTGGCATGCTACTGGCTTCACTTCAGGTTTTTGTACTGAGGCATACTGGAGAATTTTCAGCCTCAATTTTATTAGTGTTTTCCTTAGTGTATTAGATTCTGCTGGGGAGGGTTCTTCAGTGCTCACTTAAGTTGAGGCAGTGGACTGGCATGTTTCTGATGTGGATCTTGTTACTGAAGAAAAAGGGTCTGTCTTGGTTGTTGTGTTCATTTCTCTCAGACTAATTGGAAGTAGCCCTTAATATGACTGGTGGCAGGGAAGCAAATGGGGAGCACATGAGTGCTTCTGGGTGGTGTGGAGTGAAGAGATGATCCTGAGTGTGGGTCCCAGCTGAATGGAGGCTGGTGATTGCCACTGGAGGAGAGGATGTGTGGTGACAGGGGTTCAGCCCTCACTTGCTGAGTTCTGCCTTAGAGGAGAAGTATTAGGGTGTATGTGGGTTTATAGCAGATAGAGTGCTCCCTGAAGGGGATGTGTGGGGCAGAGCAATGGTTCCACATAGGAACCCCTTTCCAGTGCTTGTATACTCAAACTCAGAGCTTGCAGCTTGTGATGATATTTGTCCAACTTCTGCACCAAATGGGGAGGGGGGCGGGGGTTTGCTGCTATTTTTTGCATCTTCCTCTTCTGTTTGTCTTGAATAAGGACATGTACTTTTTAGCCACAAGTTGTAGCTTCCTTACCAATCATATGAATAATGGTAGCTGCACTTAAGGGTTGCTGTCCTTGGGTCTTGGTGTTCTTTGATGTCTGCCATCCCTTACAAGTCTCCAGAAGTGCTCAGATGTACCTGTGTAACCTACTTGCAGGGGAGCTGCTGTAAATAGGAGCAGAACATCATGTTATAACAAAAAAAGTGCGGAAGGGTCGTGTTTTAGGAGGCAAGTTTCCCATTATGTTGTCTACCTTTGGAGTTGTAGCTTAGAGTTGAAAGGCAATTTTAAAGAAAGTCAAAGAAACAGATACTCTAAAAACATGACAGTCAGAATTGTGCCTGATGTTTGTTGAGTTTCCTGCTTACCCCTGCATTTCCCTTTCTTTTTGTTTCTTAATTGAACAGTTGATTGCATGCACACTGTGCTTAGGGGTGTTCTTTCTTTAAATCTGTGAAGATCAGACTGGGAATAAAATCTAAGAGGTAACTATTTACACAGGGGCAACTAGGCTAAGAAAAACACCCCACCAAAAAAACAACGAACCAAAACCAAATATCCAAACAAGCTAAACCAAAAAGAAACGAATAAATCAAAAGCTAGAAAGGTAAGGAAGCCCCAGAATTAAACATGCCAGATTTTGAAAACCCTTCTTGTGTGGTTAATTATTGTCAATCAAATTTACTATGGGAAATAAAGCTTTGGATAAGTTGTATTCAAGCAAGGAAATCTTCTTTGATAAAGGAAGGTTGAGAGCATGACTCCTTTGAAAGCACCTGATAATGCTAGTATAAAATGGTGATTTCCGTTTTGATTAATGTCCTCTAGACATTCTAGTTCCTGAAAGAATTTTAAATATCAAGCGGGAGATGTTCTGTCAGATTGAAGCAAATTATTGTCAGGCACACATAATTTTGCAGGTTTGATTTGCTTTTATTCACCCAAAGTAAATAATGGCATTCCCCTCATCAAAACTGAAAAGAACTAAAGTTTTCTGTTCTTCTACAGTCTTTTTGAGTCATGACCATTAATGATGCAGTGGTGACTTAAGATTACTTATTTCTTGCATATCTGGCTGGTGTCATGCACTTTGAGTTTTGTTCAAGGTGTTTACACTGAATTATTTCTATTCTCTATTTTTCAAGCTGGTAATTAATCAAATACAATATATGTAGAAAATATGAGCCAAAGGCACACCAAGAAACACATTGCAAAGAGCAAATGAAAAGTTTAGTGTTAAAGTGATGCCATTGGAATGTGGCATAATTCTTCACAAAACCAAACTTTGCTTTGTCATGATTCTGAAAGTACTTTTGATATGATAATGCTGTCCCAGTAGAAGCTGGGATGTTTGGTTGAAAAAATATCAATGTTATCAG
The DNA here is from genome assembly GCA_013400415.1 of Scytalopus superciliaris. NCBI lineage: Eukaryota > Metazoa > Chordata > Aves > Passeriformes > Rhinocryptidae > Scytalopus > Scytalopus superciliaris. The sequence goes on from VXBX01006672.1 coordinate 165,444, forward strand.
TTTGCATGTGTAAACATTACTAGGAAGCACTTAATTTTTTTCCCAGAGCTGGTGAATAGTTAAGAGCCCCAAAATCCGCCAGAATTACCAACAAAATTATTTCCTTATTGTTGAATGCTTGCAGCTCAACACTGAACTATGTCACTGACTTGGAAAATGGAAACAATGCTGTCTGTTGGTTCCCTCAGAAATAAGCAGAGGCTTAGGGTTTGCAGGTGAAATTGTTTATTCTCTACCATATAAACAAGTAAAACATTGCTAATGTTTCTAATTCATTTTGTGGTGTTTTTTAAAAGGAAAAAAAGACCAATTTGCAAATGCAATTTTGTCCACTTTTTCCCCTGACATTTTTAAAAGAGCAAACTTGAAATACTGCATGACGAATGGCTTCCATGCATTAGAAAACAGCTTTCTTTGGCAAAACCCTAGCTATGATCTATCAAAAGTATATTTGGATGGCTTGGTCACTTTATTGTTTTACAGATTTCCATCAGATTAGTAGTGCAAACAGAATTTCATGAATGTAGTGTTTTTTAAGGTGAGTATTCATAAAAACTAGTNTGGGGTCATCCCACTGTATTCAGTGTTGTTGCAGCCTCACCTAAGTCCTGTTTGTAGTGCTGTGCCCCACAATTTTAAGAGGGATGTGAGGGTACCTGAATGTGTCCAGAGGAGGGCAAAAAGCCTGGTGAAAGTGCTGGAAGAAGTGTCCTATGAGGACTGGCTGAGGACTCCTGATTTTTCTAGCTTGGAGAGAACGAGGCTGAGGAGTTGCCTCATTGCTCTGTTCTTCCTGAAGAGGGGAAGTGGAGAGGGAGGTACTGATCTC
>VXBX01006672.1:176164-234950 GCA_013400415.1 Scytalopus superciliaris
AACTGTTAGAAACTGTCAGCTGCTACCTCAAGTGTGAGAAACTATGTAGCTGTATAAAAATCTTAAGGCATCAGAAGGAAAAGATTTTATATTGGAGCTAGTAATAGTCAATGCAATGTTACAGAAGTCTGAATCCTTTAAGGAAAACCTGGATATTGTTTTAGCATAGTACAATAGTTAACCTGCCTGAGGGTCTCCACTATATACTGGAATATTCTGTTGTATCTCCCCCTTCCCCCAGTAATGAAGATTTCAAATTTATTAATATTAANTAAGTACGTGTTTTTCTCTCTTTCAGTGTGCAAGGATCCACCGTACAAAGTTGAAGAATCTGGGTATGCTGGCTTCATTTTACCAATTGAGGTTTACTTCAAAAACAAGGTACGGAATCTCATATTTGTCATTAAAAAATATATATTTACAAGTCATGTGTAAGTGAGGTATTTTAAAGTTTAATTTGTTAACTTGGTTAAAAACCAGGCTTACAGCTATCTTTGTCAGTGCTGTTCCTCAACTCAGTATTACTGTAGCTTTTAGAAATGTGTAATTGCATTTCACAGAATGGTTCAGGTTGGAAGAGACCGCAGTGGATCATCTGGTCCAACCTCCATGCTCAAGCAGGGTTGTCCTAGAGCACATTGTGCGGAATTGCATCCAGGTGGTTCTTGAGTATCTCCAGTGAGGGAGACTCCACAACCTCTCTGGGCAAACTGTTCCAGTGCACAGTCACCCGCACAGTAAAGAAGTTCTTCATATTCAGGTGGAGCTTCCTGTGCACCAGTTTTTTCCCCATTGCCTCTTGTCCTATTGCTCAGCACCACTGAGAAGAGCCTGGCTCCATCTTCTTGACACACTCTCTTCAGATATTTACATATGTTGATGAGATCCCCTCTCAGTCATCTCTTCTCAAGTCTGAGCAGGCCCAAGTCTCTCAGCCTTTCCTCATAAGAGAGTCCCTTAAGCATCTTTGTCACTCTCCAGTGGACCTGCTCCAGGAGCTTCATGTCTCTCTTGTACTGAAGAGCCCAGAACTGGACTCAGCACTCCAGATGTGGCCTCACCACGGCTGAGCAGAGGGACAGGATTACCTCCCTCAAACTGCTGGCAGTGATTTTTATAATGCATCCCAGGATGCCATTGGCCTTCTCAGCCATAAGGACACACTGCTGGCTCGCAGACAGCTTATTGTCCATCAGGTCCCTCCTGTCCTTCTCCACACAGCTGCTTCCCAGCAGGTCAGTCCCCAACCTGTACTGGTGCCTGGGGTTATTGTTCCTCAGGGGTAGGGCCCTGCACTTGCCTCCATTGAACATCAAACAGTTCTTCTGTGCCCATCTCTCCAATGTATTGAGGTCCTTCTGAAGGGCTGTACAGCCCTTGGGGATATCAACAACTCCTCCCAGCTTTGTGTTGTCAGTGAACTCCCTGAGGAGGCATCTGCCCCTTCACCCAAGTCAGTGATGATAGAGTTAAATAATACTGGGCCCTCCTTGGGGGACAGTATTTAGTAGATAACTTTGTGAAGTTAGGATTACTTGATTTAAACAAAAAAGTTGAATGTAAGTATTCAGAAGAATTACTAGCCCGGCTCAAAAGTGGACAGACTTTAAATAGGGTGTAAGGAAGCTTAAGAGTCACTTAAACTTGAGGAAAGGAAACCAATCTTGATTATGTTGATTACATAATTAACTTATTGTTCTATTTTAATATTGCAGATCTTTATAATTTGTCCAGGTTTTGGTCTTTCAAAGTAGCCTTTTGTTTAATCTTACATGCTCTGTCTTATAGAAGAGGTTCTTTTAGACTGCATGTGAATGCTCATTCTACTCAACATTACTGGGACTCGGTTTAAAACCAAATGCAATTCTACATGCTTGTGTTATTGTAGTATCTTCCATTCTTAGTAAATACTGCACTTACTCTGAGTCTTTCAAATATAAATGCAGATGTTTTCTTTAATGTATATAACAAGGTTTGTATTACTAACAATTATTTCAGATAAAAAGAATTGAATTTATGTGAAATTAAAGAGCTAAAAGCTTGCAAGGCTTAATGTACATTAATATTTGGAATTACTTAGCTTCCCTTTAGATGTCATGTGCCTTGGTGAAGCTGTTATGATAATTAGCATGTGCTTCTAAAATACCTGTGTGTTTATTTTTTATTACCAAGATGTAGTTTAACTTAATTATTTTAATTAAGTCAACATTACATCTTTAATATGTTGAATGCTTGGTGAAAGACTAAACTGGAAAGAAAACAGAAGTGCATAGTAAAATACCTTTTCTGGAATGGAACCCTGATCACTTAAAATTTGTGTTAGAGTTAGCTATGTGTGCCTTCAAGTGTGTATTCCAGTATTCCTTTATCTTTCACAGAAAACTCTGTTAAGGTGTGAGGTGTGGACAATTCTGCTCGGGCACTTTGTAAGTTGTAGGTTTTGAGCAGGTAATTCTGACATGTTCCCTGTATCAATCTGTGAAGAGCAGGTCTTGGTCTACTCTGTTTGCTGTTGAAAATAGAAGCAGAACTCCCTCAGTGAGTTGTTCGGCTTTGTTGGCATGCTTTTTAGCCCTGTCTTTGTTAGGGAAGCTGTTTAGATTCATTCAGGAAACCTAATGAAAAGCAGCTCTTTCTCCTTAACTCACCTGTTAAATGTTCATCCCAAAACTGTGCGAAGTAAGAAGACAGTGAGTCAAACACTGAAGCATCTCTACAGAAAGCTTCCTGCCCGACATTTCTATTTTGTTTTCCACTGAGACTTTTGCCTGCCTTTGCTGACTGTGGAGACCTACAAGTCTCAGGAATTCTCCAGCAGGAGTTCTGACTTAAACTGAGATCAAGAGGGCAACTCACCTCTCTCTCAAGCAGCATGTGGAATTAGGAAGTTTACAAATATCCCTCACCCCTGTTTTGGTGTCATGGAATACAACAAGCAGCAGCTGGACTGTGAGTCAGCTAGTTCTTCACCCAGCTGCGGCACATGCCCTTCCCTGGGGTGGGTGAATTCAAAGGAAGAGTGGCACAAAAATTGAGCTGGCAAATGACCCTTTTCTCCTGGCTCGGCTGCTCTTCCTCCCCTAAACTACTTCAGTTTCTCTACTGCAGTAGAGAAAAAGAGGAGATAGACAGAAGGAGGAAGAGGAGGCACACCATTATAATTTTTTCAAGGTAGACTTTTGAATTTCTGATCCAGAAAATACCTTAATGAATAGAGAATGCAGGGTACAGGAAGCTACCCTGGACCACGGAGAATTAAAGGGTGCACATTCCCAGGAGTAAAGAGAAACTTGTAGAAAATTTAAAAGACTTGACCATGATGGAAAATATTTCAAACTTTAAAGAGTTAGGGAAATTATAGCTAATGCCCACTCCCAAATACAGCAGCAGCCGGCTATAGTTGCTAGTCATTGAGACAAAGTCCGTAAAAAATGATTTTAAGTTAAAAGACTTCTACTCTGGAACATATAGTCCATATAGGCTAAGGCTCATAACACTCTGTCTTCACTCTCACACTGCTTTTAAAATAAAGGCAATGCAGTGACACTGAGTCTTTTGTGTAGTAAAAGTCTGCTTTTTAATTACTGCTTATATTCATCTGACTTGCCAGAAAGTTTTTTGAAGACTTCCACTTATGAATTCTTACAACTGTGCTTTTATGGCCAAGCTGCTGGTACCAAGTTGTTGTCTATAGCAACATCACAGTTTTCTAAGGAGACCAGAAGTTTCTGCATAAATTCATGTGTTAATTTTTCTAACAATAAGAAATACCCTCATCCATGGTTGCCTTTGAAAATGATCTGTCAAGAAGATAGTTCAATCTAAGAGAACTGCTTTCTTCTGTCTTCAGAAACAGACAACTACAAACCTTTTAATTCAGGCTGCCTTCTGTTTTTTCCACTCCAAATCTAGAGATGGGACTATCAGTATGTTCTTTGGCTGTGTTTGAAGCCTCTGATTTAACTTTTAGAATAGCTTGAGATTTCTATGCTATCAAAAATAAACATGGTTAATATGAATTTTTAAGCATCTGTCACTGAACAGAGTATGTATTTTGATTACATACAGTGTTAGATGTGCGCTAACATTTTGGTGCATTTCTTCCTCCTTTTCTCTCATGGTTCCATTTTTACTAAAGCTTTTCCTTAATTTGACCTTTTGTGTTCTGCCTTAAGACCGACATTGGTTTGTTGAGTTCTGTTGCACATCAGGATCTTTGGAGGAAAGGCTACTTAATAGTGCCTTAAAAAATCACTTAAGTTACATACAGCATCTAGAAGGGGCTGTGTAAATGCATAATGCAAAACATACTTAACTGTAATACCAGAGAAAAGATACTGAAGTCTCTTCAATACCACCAGTCCTTTTTCAGCTGAAGCTTTCTCAGGGAGTAGAGCACTAGTGATTTCTTCCAAGATACAGTGCCCTTTCCTGTTCTTTCTCTCTTTGTATTGGTACAGGGAACATTCAGTTTCATTTTTTCACTGCAGTGGCAGAGAATTTTGATTGCTTGTAAGCTGTGGTGGAACACTTGAAATCAATCTGGCAACACTTGCTCAAGGCAATGAAGTTTCTTTAATAAATGAGCAGACCGCATATATAGAAGATCAAATACAGTTGGCTGCAGCAGTTTTGCACTTTGTATAGCTTATGAAGAAAACAGTAATTTGGCTTCAGTGGAGGAATTTGCATTCAAAACTTACTGCAGTGTCTTCAGTACTCTCCAGGGCTCAGAAGTGTGACTATGCTGGTGACTGAGTTACCTTGTGTCAGCTGAATCATGACATTTGGCTATGCAAGTATCTGTAGCCTGTGCCAAACATGACTTAAGTGTCAATTAAGCCTTGTCAGGACTTCATGAAGTTCATGTGTTTTACCTTGAGTTACCATGAACTGACGAGAGCTTCTCTGATTTACTGTAGCTCAGCTGATGCTTGGTGAATTCCAACATGTCTGTCCAAGAATACAAAGAATGGTTAAAAATGACATAATTTTAATTTTAATTGACAGTCTTTATGTAGCCCTTATTTTCAACGTAGTTAGTTTTGGTGCTAGATGTTTCTGTCTGGTTATTTTCAACCCTCAGGAAGAACCTAAGAAAGTTCGATTTGACTATGACTTATTCCTGCACCTTGAAGGCCACCCACCTGTAAATCACCTCCGCTGTGAAAAGCTCACATTCAACAACCCGACAGAGGAATTCAGAAGAAAGCTCCTAAAGGCAGGAGGGGTGAGTCCTGCACCCATGTCAAAAGCCATCACAGTAAAGATGTTGCTGCTTATTGCTGGTGCATGATTAGTATGATAAGAAAGATTGACCTGACAGTGAAGTGTTTTGTGATTAACTTCATATAGGATCTCAGTACTTCTCTTTAAGTAGAATGGGTGAACGAATGAGCATGTGCCTACTTTAAATACATGATTAGATACTTGTCTTTGTGAATAACTGGTTCACTTTTGCAAAAGCAGATCTCGGACCATACCCATGAAGCATTGCTTGCTTCGCTTTCTAGAGGTCGCATACAGGATGGCTACTGTGATGGGAGGAAGTAGTAAGAAAATGTCATTCATTGCAAGAGAAATTGTTGTGTATTAAGCAGAATAAATTTCGTAGTTATAAGGTAAAAAATGTTAGAAACTGTAAGTATAAACAAACCTTGCTTGTATTTATATAATACTTGTTACGCAAGCTAAACCAGAAAACTGTACCGACTTCTTTACCTGTTGGTAGAATTAATTGATGTGAAAAAGTTCAAAGAAAGTTTGCCCATTTGGAGGGTAGAGAGGGCTATAAGGGCCAAACCTTTAGGTTTACTCTTTGCCTGTTAGAGGAAACTGTTCTGCTGTGTTTCACACAGTGGCAGAACAACTCATGCTGTCAGGGACCACCAGAGGCTCAGCCATGCGGTGAGACGGGACTGCTCAGGACTTCACCCTTCCTTGCTAGGGTGTGAAACCTCCCCTGGCCAAAGGTGGCTCAGTCTTCCTGGGCCCAGCTCCACCCCTGAGCTGTCTTGATGGTCCTGCTGGCTCTTGCCCTCCTCCCACCCACCATTAGGAAGAGCCTGACTGTGTCTCCTCTGCTCCCTCCCATCAGTGCCATGTTGAGGGGAGGGAATGGAGGAGCTGTTGGGTGCCCCCTTCTCTGACCTGAACCAGCCCTGGTCCTATAGCCACTCCTCACTGCACAGGGTCTCCAGCCCCACCATCTCAGTAACCTCTGCTTACCTCCCACCATTTTGGTTTTGTGTTTCTGTGTTGGGGATCCAAACTAGAGAGGATCTGACAAGCATCAAGCAGATGGTACCCTTTCCTGGCTCCCAGGGCTGTGACCTGCTCACAAGACTTGGGCCACCAATGGCTGATGGGTGGCCCTGGCTCAGCTCACAGCCTTTCTGTGCCCAGGGCTATATCCCAGAGATGTTGTCCAGCTGTAGCCTCATGGCTGCAGGCCTCTGCCTTGCTGGGACAGGACTTGGCATTTGTCATTTGCCCTCATTGTATTTCATGAGGCTGCTGTTAACCCATGTCTTCAGACTGTCTGGGTCTCGCCTGCAAGTCCTGCTTGCTCTGGAGTGTCAGATGTTTCCTTCCCCAGCTGATTATCTGCAGACATGAGTGTGTTCTGTCTTCTCCAGGTCACTGATAGAGGTGTTAAACAAGCCTTCTGTGAAATTACAGGTGTAAATGCCAGTACTTATCTTTATTTTTAAACTGTCATAACTAAAGTGGGTAAGCCATTTTGCCACATTTAGACAACAGTAGGTTCTGAGCTGGAGCTGAAAGGGAACTAGTGTGAGAATGTTTAGTCTGTTGAAGAGATTCTTTGAAGACAAAGCAAAAATAAGTAGCATGTATAGTCTGAAAGACTTGTTACCCTCCTGAAAAAGAGAACTGTCACAACTATAGTTATGTTGAAATAGAAGCATGAGCAGTGTTTTGTGTTTACCTTTATTAGGTGCAAAAGGGTCCATGTCTGGACAATGCATTCGCTTGTTAATGTGTTTGCAAATAAAATATCAGAATTTTATTCTGGAAAACTTCCTGAGCCACTGCTTTAGTATTAATTGTATCAGGTCAGTTGTCAACAGACAAGTTTTACCCACAAGTGTAATAAATCTAAATGATGCTATCAGGGATTTTGGGTTTGGGGGATAGTGGTTAAAAAGGTTAAAATAGGAAGCATCTTTTTTATTGCCAATTTTCCATACCTTTTAATTTTAGTTTCTTGAGTTAACAAAAGCAAAAATGTTGTCTAAGTGTAGACAGCAAAATGTGGCATGTTTTAATCAAATTCTTTCCTTAAATATATCAGTGTGGTCATTTTTAAAATTCAGTGCTTTATTGCCTTTTGTCTTCTGGATGCTACAACTGCTCAGACTGCATGGCTTTCTCTGCCCCTCCCCCCTCCATTTCCCTGATTTCTTTCCAAGAAATGGGTACCTTTTCATGAAGTTAGCAGTGTTCTCTGTCCCTCTCTAGACTTTCTGACCTAGGAGTTTATCTGATCAGCTCGGCAGTCTCTGTGAAGGGCTTCCATCTCCTGATGTTGAAAAGCCCATTACACTTTCTGAAATGCTGTCAACAGGCTTTTCTTTGACTCGTGTAGAAGCGTTGGAGACTGACTCTCACTTACCAATGTGTGTAGAACAACAACAGAATGAATTCACAAAGCACTAACTCACTTCTAACTCCCATGCTTTAGGCTGAGGAAAGCCTTTACAGGATAATAAAGTACGAGATGGTTGCTGCACTTACTTGTAAGTCAAAATAATACTTCTAGCTTATGGCTGTCTTCAAGAAAAAGTAACAGTAACAAGTCAGTGAATTTTGACAGGCAGCAAGTCTGATAGAAGGAAGCTCATGTCCATCAAAATGAACGAGGTACCACATTAATGTGAAATGCTGATCAATAACCTTAAGTAAAGTCCTTTAACATGGTGGACTTTGGCTTACATGCTTTTTGATAGTGGTCTAAATTGCTTGATTTCTGTGCACCTCGAAACCCAGATCTCTAGTTTTTCTCCAAGCAAAAGTTGTGGGATATATAGTTCCAGTGACGTGAACTAGTAAACGTGATTATATATTATTTGCATAAACATATGCATATTACAAATAGTAGGTCCTAGTGGAGGGAAGAGTGCAAGGTTGCTTGATACCTGCATGCTGCTATATTCAGTATAGTCTTGACCGTGTGCTTGTCGCTTGCTGCCGATTCCTTGAATTTATTGCGTGGATGCTCTCAACTCCGCTTTTCCCTCTCAGATACATCTTGTGGAATCCCAAATGTGAACTATCAAAGTTACTTGCTACAGCCACTGTTTTTCTGTCTTTCAGAATTAAGAAATTTTTATCACCCTTCCCCATCCTTCATGTGCCCTAAGGTCTGACTGGCTATCCTGTGGTTCACTGGGATACAAGAGTAATATCATTGGGATATCCTAAGTAATCAATGAACTGAGAACACAACTATAGTACAGCTTTGCAGTGCCACTGTTAGCTCATGGCCATGTTAGTTCAGGCAGATGGGGCATTTAGTGTGGTGCCACTCGTGTAGATTAATTCTGTGGAATATTTGTATCTCAGCATTTTATTTGATATCAGCAAAACTGAAGAATAAATGTACAGTCAGTCTTCATTTCTCTTCCAATCTGACAATTACACTTTCAGCCCTTAGAATAAGAATTTGATTTGCCTTCAAAGATTGTATTTCTGTAGTGAGGAAGGTAAATAGGATCCTTTAGTTCAATCTTGTGAAGGCTATATCCAGTTTGCAAAGTTATCTGTCAAAGTTTTTCACCTTCAGGAATGTATTTTCTACATGAATCTATCTCCTGCTGTTGTAAAGGTTTAGTTACGCTCAAGTCCACCTCTGCCATTCATCTCTTTTCAGTTGACCTTGTTCTCATAATTTTAAAAAGAAATGTGTACAGAAGAAATAAAACATTTTCAAAAGTACACATGGGCAAAGGCAACCAAACCATTTTGTGCCACTTTTTATGTTCCATCTCTTTGCATATATATTCTAAATGACATTTCATTTAGAAGGATTGGCTGTGGAAATGATGCCACTGAGAATTTTTGGCACCATTTATTCAGTGCAGTACCTAATCATCTGAAGCTAACATGTATACTTCTATACTCATGTGATTCAGCAACATGTTGCTTGGAATCCCCGAGGATACCTGAGGATACAAATGATGACTTTTAGTAAATCCATTTGTTGCCAAGCAAGTCATCAAGCTGCTGGTAGTGACTGAACTATATACACATAGTACACATAGTCTGCTACACAGCTCATCCTCTAGGCTCAGCACAAAATTATGCTTGAGCAGGTGCAGTAGGATTGAAGTTTTCATTGAGTAAACACCAGTAAGCATTGATCTTTATATGATCATTCCTTCCCAGATTTTTCAGTTACCTTTGTCATTAGTTTCAGCCTCGAAACATGAAAGAGCCTAAGTAAAAGAGGAAGCACTGCGATTCCTAGGTGTGTGTATGGGAAGAGAGATGACACTGGGAATTGATGGTAATTAAAAAATAAACTTCAAATTTGAAGTAGATTTTGAATGTTGAATCCCACTGAAAACATTTGTAAATAGTCTGACTATTGATGTATTTTCTGTTGTCAGTAGCACTGGTTCTATTGCTTTATTGGCTTGCATGGTTTTCAATTTCAAGAAAAAATTGAAAATTACACCTAATCTGGTTAATGAGCTGGTAGAAATAAATGAATTTTGAAGATGCTGAATGAACAGCTACCTAACATCATAAAACTGAATTTTACCTCTGGAAAAAAGATTTGCTCCAGCATCACTTGTTTGAGTATGATGTTATGAATAACTGAATTTTGATTCTTGCAAAAAATGGGAGTGTAAATATTTTCAGTCTGCATTAAGACAGCAATTTAATACAGTTCTATCTCCCATAGTTGCAAATAAATACATTAAAATGTTTCTACTGTGTAGTACTTCCTTCTTCTGGAAGGAAACTCAGAATTAGTTGTTTGATTCAGAAGTACACAGAAAACATTTAGTAGTTGAATTTTCTTTGCTAAAAAGAAAAGCCTTATAAATGCCCCTTAGAGAGCAATTACAACTGTAGACAAAAACAGTAAAATTCAGAATTTTATTACAAATTCATATGGCTATTAATCATACAGCTTGAGGTTTCATGTTTAGAGGATAGAAGAAATAGGCCACTTTTAGAGTAGAAATGATTCTTTTTAGCAACAGATGAGTACTTTGTGACTGCTTTCTGTAAAATTTATTTGGAAATACAAGCAGCATTGCTTCTGTAGCAAGACAGCTCTTTTCTTCAAGTCAATTTATCTATTAATGAATCAAATTCAAATTGTCATTCTGAGAGGGGTTCAGATTTTAGAGAAAATGACCAAGGTAAAAATTCAAGTTTTGCCAAAACCTCTGCATTCTGGTGTTTGAGGGTTTTTTTCAAATATTTATGATTTTACTGTTACAACAGTTTTCAGTCAGTTGAGATATCTGCAAAATGCCAGTTCTAAAACCTGTGCTCATAATCCATGTAATGAAGATGAAATCATGGGGATTTCCCTCTTTTCTCTATCCTCCCTCTTTCGTTGCAATTTCTGGTTGTCAGTTAGAATAGTTGGCTTCTACCCAGAACCAACCTTAGGCGTAAGGTATAATGCTCATCTAGGGAAGGGATTATCTTTAATGTTGTGCTTTTCATAATTAAATAACTGAATCTTTTAAAATTACTAATTACTTTACTTTCCAGCAAATAACTTAAAAATATTCTATGTTGGTTTAGGTAGGAATAACAGTCATTAAGGACAACTCTATTTTTGTTGTTACTCTTAATGCTTTTGTCAGTGAATGAACCCATTTTTTGCTGTAAAACAACACAGGGTGTGGCACACAACGAAACCCATTTGTCTGCTGCTGAGCAGTATGATTCATCTGCAGTGCTGCAGAAACACTGTAGTAATGTTTCATTTTTCCCCGATTTCTAACAGGTATCTCATAACCTTTACTGAAAGTGCTGTTGGAATTTTTCTGCAGTACCAAAGTGCATATGTGTGTGTTCGTGTGGCAAAAATCAGTCAGTATCGAATTGGCTATTGACCTTGACATCCTCATGTATTGGTATCTGTAATGAACATGAACAAAACAGCTGTATCGCAATAACTGAGTATCACATTAAAGCAAGCCAGAGTAGGTATTCATTGCAGCTAGGAACAAGCTAAACAAATAATTTAAACAACCTAAGCAAATTGTCTAACCCATGATGTTACCAGTTTATCACAAAGATTGCGGGTGAGATGCAAGCCAGGGCCCATGGGAAAGCCCACAAAACCAGTCCCTCATTTGCAGTGCCGCAGATCAACCAGCCACCATCTTGCCCACCTTGCCTTCTAACACAGGACTCCTGTGAAGCCCAGCACCTCACACACTGTTAAATGACACTAAATGGCAAAACATTTTAGAGACAAATTCAAGGTAGACAAATTTGACCTTACAATCACGTGAAATCCTGTGTGGGCTCCCAAACCAAATCCAGGGGAAGAATCTCACAAGCTTCAGCACTCAGAGAGGAGACATGGCTATTCCAAAATAATGCTTGCAAAATGATTCAAAACTACTGGGACAAAACATGTACAAATATCAACATGGCAAATTATCTAACCAATAGGAGTTTTCAATTCTCTTGCTGTATCATCTTTCTCATGAACCATCTGTAAAAGGAGTAAACTTGGTCCTACTTAGTCCTGTTTAAAAGAGGTTAAACATTCTAATAATCAAGCTAACAGTAAAAGAAGCCCACAAGACAATAAAAGAGAAAAGACAACAGAAATAAAATCATCACTGTACTGTCTGGTGTTTTGACAGTATTTTTTAAATTAAGTTAGCCATCCATCCTTTTGGAGTCTTTTCAATTTGGATGCAATCATCTTTGTCAGATCTGCACATGCAGTTAGAGTGTTTTAATTTCTTACCCTAATTTGGATTCAAAGTTTGAACCTTGTATACACACCACCTTTGGAAGCCACAGGCAGATCTAGAACCATTCAATTCTGTCAGAGGGCCTTTGGAGGGCTGGTAATTGCGTTTCACAGTAGTTCTTAACCATGACAGGAGCCTTCCCACAAACTTGTTCTTTGTACTCTCCCCTAAGTATTTGGAGCCATATTTGCTATTATAACTAATGTCCTGCTTAGGATGATTGACTGATCCGGGTACAAATTCTGCAAGCACATCCTAGCTTCTCAGAGATTGGTGTGGGAATTCTTCAAAAATGCCAGCAAGAACGAATCCCTTGTAAAGTCAAATTCCCTGATCCTAGAGAAGCTTGCAGATTCCATCTGTCCCATCTGTTGCCTAAAAATGGAAGAAAAGAACTTTCCAGACAATATTAGAATAGATAAAATAGAAACCAGGTCCTTTAATGAAAGCACTTTTGGGTGCACCTGTGTTTTGCTGCACCTGAAAGTGCTTTGATTAAAGGATCTGCTCTCTATTTTATCTATACTAATTTTGTTTGGAAAGTTTTTTTCTTCCATTTCTAGGCAACAACCTGACCTTGAATGTTTCCAGGTATGGGACAGCCATGACCTCTCTGGGTAATATGTTCCAGTGCCTCACCATCCTCACTGTAAAAAATGTTATCCTTATAGCTAGTATAAATTTGCCCTCTTTTAGTTTAAAAACATTACACAACAGGCCCTGCTAAAAAAGTCCCTCTCCAGCCCTCATTTCAGCTGCTATAAGGTTTCCCCAGAGCTTTCTTTTCTTCAGACTGAAGAGGCCCAACTCTCAGCCTGTCTTCAGGGGAGAGGTTCTCCAGCCTTCTAAGCATCTTTGTAGTCCTCCTCTGGCCCCAGCTGCACAAGTTCACATCTTTCCTGTGCTGAGGACCCCACAGCTGGGGTCTCACCAGGGCAGAGTAGGGGGGCAGTATCACCTCCCTCAACCTGCTGGCCACACTGCTTTTGATGCAGCCTAGGATACAATTGGCTTTCTGGGCTGCAACTACGCATTGCTGGTTTCTCATCCACCAGCACCCACAAGTCCTTTTTGACAGGGCTGCTCTTGATCTGCTCATCCCCCAGCCTGTATTGATACAAGGGGCTGTCCCAGCCCAGGTGCAGCACCTTGCAGTTGGATGTGCATTTGTAGAGCAGCTTCCACGGAACATTTAAAGACTGCTCTTCATTCTTTGTGCTACAGGGATCTGAAAAGCAAAGTTTTTGTTTTGAAAGTGGGTTGTTCTTGTTGGGTACATGGGTACTTCAAGCTGCCAAATGTGTTGGTAGATAAATGTTGTCTTCAAAATGTCTTTTTTTTGTTTGTTTGCTTTTTGTAAGAAGACTTCTGAAGCAATTGTCAGTAAGTTTATTACAAGGTATTACAATTTACAAGGTATTACAATTTCATAACTTTTTCCCAGATTGCTGGAAAAGAAATAGTGGAAAAAAGATCCTGATTGTATTATGATAATTTATAGTGCACAGTTGTTGTTACCCTATCCCTTCTTTTGTTCAGCAGTATGTGAAACTGCGTGGCTGTTTTTCTTTCCACAGTACTCAGTTGTCTTGAGCAGCAAATTGGAATATTCCTAGAAATCCCCTGAAGAGAAACTTTTTGCAAGGGCATGTAGTTTTAGGACAAGGGAGAATAGCTTCAAACTGAAAGAGGGCAGGTTTAGATTAGATGTTAGGAAGAAATTCTTCACTGTGAGGTTACCCGAGAAGTTGTGGATGCCCCATCCCTGAGAGTTTTCAGGGCCAGCTTGGGTGGGGCTCTGTGCAACCTGGTCTAGTGAAAGGTGTCCTTGCCAACACCACAGGGGTTGGAACTAGATAATCTTTAGGGTCCTTCCAATCCAAACCATTCTATGATTCTAAGATGCCAGCAGCTCAGGTATTAGGGAGACTGATCTCTTTAGGTTGCTCAGATACCAAATAATGTGAATAACAGTGGATTTCCTCTACATACCATTTTCTGGGGGGAAAAATAAGTTTTTGTTTGCCCTTGCCCAGGAAGTTATCTTTCGTTTAAAGTAAACATAAGATAAAGGTCTTAAATACAAGCTCAACAGTGGAGGCTAACAACATGGGTGTTTGGTGAACTAGAGGCAAGATACCACTACCAGCAGATCAATTAAATTAATGAAAGAATGCTTTTATGTAATGTTTCATTGGCCTATATGGCAAAGGGAGAAGTTTCTTTCTCTGGGCATGACAGAAGTGTTGGGGTGGGAAAGTTGTCTTATACATCTGTTCGTACGATCACAGTGTAAATAAATGTTAGTTATGTATACTTGTGCATTTGCTCTGTGGTAGTTGTTTACCACAGCAAATGAGACAAGCATGATAGTTGTGTTATGTTTGAATGCATCAGTATGATTTAGTCTTGCATTGTTTTCATGAATTTCTCTGTTTTCCTATGCTTTTTCTTACATTATGTTTTTGTTATGTTATTGGGATGAGATCTAAAGCTTGTATGGAATGGCTTATTAGTGGTGGTCTAGGAAACCTCAGAGTTACAGTGTAAGTTGGAGGAAAAAATTAAGAAACATAGTTTTCTCTTGTCCAAATTTAGAGTTGTGTGTTAAGCATCTGCCCACGTTAATAATCCAACTTTATTTTCACAGAGAAAGAGAGATGGAGTGTGGCTTCTTCCATCTCCAATGGTGCGTTATTAAAATAACTCACCTCCCAAAAAAGCAGTTCTTTGGTGTCACTGCAGCAGATGGACTTTGTAGCAGGACAGGGAAGAACATCAGTGGGCACCATCTGTGTTTTCTTCTAGTTTTGTCCAGTCACATCAAGCAGTTAGCCCATTGCAATGCTGCTGTTGGTCTGGCTCCTCTTTGTTGTGACTGGCATTCTCTGCAGTGTCAGCATCATCCCTCCATTTACATTACAGTGCAGGGTAGCTTTCTTGGGAGTTTGCCTCACCGGCTGAATGAGCTTCTGTATGCCTTATGAAACAACTCATCTAACCTTTTTATTCTTCTTCTAAACCAATAGTTATGTTTGTATAGTGGAACTTCTGGACAGCACAGAAAGATCTCAGAAAGATAGTTATTTGTGTATTATCTGTGAACGTGCTGAGAGTTCACTTGATCCCACTGAATCTGTAACGAGAACATTAAACGGTTTTGGACTAAGTGTTGATCCTGGAGGGACTGTGATAGTCCCTGGGCTCTGGCTGGACCTCCCACAGCTTAAGAGTCCAGCAGTCCAGATAGTTGTCCACCCATCCTATGATCCATTTATTCAGTCCTTATCTCATAGATCTATCTGTAAGTTAGGCAAGATTTTTTCTTAGTAAAGTATGTTGACTCCTCAGTCACATTCTTGTGCCTTCAGTGGCTCCCAGGAAGATTTTCTCCAGCTTTTTCCCAGGAACTGAAGTGAGACTAATGGGACTCTTGTTCCACAAATCTTACTTCTTGAAGATGGATCTGATGTTTACCTTTGTGGAGAACCTTCCCTGATCATCACAACCTTTTGAAGATGACAGAGTCTTTCACTGGTGCTGCCTTCAATACCCCTGTTTCCACCCAGTGTTCCTGTGAATGAAGTGCCCCCTAATTCAATACTTCTGTCTTGTGAGCACTGACTTACTGCCACAGACACTGTAAGGATGCTTGGTTACCTTGGAGGCCTGAGGAAACCAGATCTTACTAGTGAAAACAGAGGCTGAAAGAGGACTGACTACATAAACCAAATTCTTGATCATGAGGTCTCGCCACATTTGAACAGTGGGCTCATATTTTCCCTAGTCTTCCTTTTACAACATGTCTGTTTTTAGATGTATTTTTGTTGTCAGTCCCTTCATGTAATGTTAGCTGCTTCCTGTGAGTGCAAAGAATTTCCATTCATGAGGATTATGAAGTTTCCACGTTAAATTTAAGATACACTTTTTTAATTGAATTTTAAACAAAGCAAAAAACCTACCTAATAAGGATAAGTAGCAACACATAGGGTATCTTAAGTTGGAAAGGGGATCTTTAAGGATCAAGTGCAACTTCATGCTCCTTGTAGGACTACCCAAAACTAAATCATCCAGACTCTCCCTTAGCCTCTGTCAGGCTTGGTGCCATTACCACTTCCCTGGAGAGCCTGTTCCAGTGCCTGACCACCCTCTCAGGAAGGAACCTTTTCCTAATGTCCAGTCTGAACTTCTGATGCAGCATCATTCCATTTCCTTCTGTCTTATCACTGCTCACCAGAGAGAGAAGATCAGCACCTCCCCCTCTGCTGCCCCTCTTGAGAATGTTGTAGACTGGTGACACTGGAGTCACCCCTCAGCTTTCTTTTCTCCAAGCTGAACAAGTCAAATGGCATCAGCTGCTCATTGTAATTCTTTCCCCTGAGGTTTTTCACCAACTTGGTTTTGCCTCTGAGCTCACTCTAATGGTCTGATGACCTTCTTGTACTGAGTTGCCCATAGCTGCACAGAGGATTTAAGGTAGTGTAGAGTGGAGTGAGACAGTCACCTCCATCCATATGTTTCTCAATACAACCTATTGGGCAATTGCTGTATTATTTGTACCCTGGTATTAAACTGTAAAATTAACTGTTTTCTCTTAGCCATCTTTCTGATGCTTATCCAGTACCACGTACCATAATCCACACACCTTTTAAAGCACTTAAACATTTGTGAACAAGCAAAACTATCTCTACTTTTACACATCCTATTACTGTCACCTCTGACCCCATGAGAGACAAGCTGTGAGATTAACTGGACCCTGGCTCTACTCAAATATAGTCAAACAAAATCTTTGAGCAAACAGCAAAGCTGTAACTAGACCTTCATACTTTGCATACTGGTGAATTCAGAGAATGCTTACATGGCTGTTTAAACTGGCTTGTTTGAAGACCAACTGTTGTCTTATCTTGCTTTGTTGACACCAACACTCATGCCTTATCCACCAGTTTGTCTGATCCTACTGAGCTCTTGACTTGTAAAAGGGACTGAGGAGAAGAATTAAAGTTCCTGGGTTTTGTCATTGAAGTGATGCATCATGAAAGCAACCACATACCAGCTGCAGGAGTTCTTGGGTGCCTATCTTAAGCATGGGCTGCAGCCATGTCCTCCTATCTATTGAGGTATACTCCTCCTGACACCTGTAAGCTAGCAAGGAACTTATAATGCAGCTAGGAGGAAGCAAGTAAAGTGCATATAGTATGGCTGTAGTGAAGCATTGCCATGTTTTTGATGACCTCGCATTCTTCCTGCAGCAGTAGTGTCTTTCTGTGATACACTCATTCCCACCTTTTCCTTCTTTGGTGTAGCCTTGTCTCTCGGTACACCCACATACAGAGGCATGTGCACGTGCCCTCACTCAAGCAGTATATGTTGCCAGTGTGATAGTAGCAATGTGGAAATAGACACTTCCACTGAAAGCTGGTGAAAGTACATCTGGCACCCAGTGTCTTTCTGTGTGTGGCTAATGGGGGGACAAAGGGCAGTTAGCCCCTGCAGAAATTACTGTCATTCTGTCAGCTGAGGTTTTCAGAAACTTAAACTTTATCTGGATGTATAGCTGCCTCTTCCCTAAATTTAGCCAAAAGGGAAATGCATCTTAATTCAAAAAAGTCTTTGTAATGTAGGGGCTTTTTACATAGGTGATCTTGAGAAAGAAAACAAACATATTGAAAGTGTTCCTGAAAAGTTACTTAATGATATATAACTTTCAAGGGAGAAGAAAGCAAGTGGGCTTTTTTGGTGGTTGTTTTTTTTTGGTTGGGTTTTTTTGTTGTTGTGTGTGTGTGGTTTTTGTTTGGTTGGTTTTTGTGGTTTGGTTTTTTGGTTGTTGTTGTTGTTGTTTTCTGGGTATAGGGGACTTTAATGAGTAATGTATCATTTTTCTGTCAGAGATACGTTTGGAAAAGAGATGTGTAGATTTTATCATAGGGGTCAAATAATTAATTTTACAGTAGACTTTCCTGGTCTTTAAACATGGTATAGTCTGTAATCTGAACTGAAGTTCTGTCTTACTGGTACACTCTTAATCACATTAAAATTTTGTATCTACAGTTGCCATTTTTTGTAGGGTTGATAATGAAATAACAGGCTGCAGGATTCAGTGCACTGGCATTTTTAGGGCTCAAGGTTTGGTATGTCCAGATTTTGTTTTCTAATGCTGTATGGTATTTATTTTCTCTTTGTGTATAACTAGTTTTGCCCAGTCAGACCTCACATGGTATTAATGCTGGTCATCCCATCTCTGTAAATCTTCCTGTAGACTCTCAATGTGTTAAACATGGTTTGTAATATTAAGGTTGTTAATGGTGGAAAAATACTTGCCCAGAAACTGAGAAATCATAGAAGTCCATACTCTTTTTTTTAATGTTAACTTTCTAAGAATGTCCGTGTAATGATGAATATATAAATATTTCCGAACTATAATGTTTCTGAATTTTAAAAAGAAAATTTATGCAGTCGTTAAACTTACGTTTATTTTAGTGAGTCAGACTTTTAAGCTTCAGTGAGAAAATGGCAGCTTCCAACCCTAGAAGAAGGAATTTTTTGACAGAATATTTTGTTTCTTCACTTTTAATTTCAGGGTAAGGCAAGCCCTGATCCTCCTGATTATATTTCTCTTCCACATGGATATGCATGTTATTGTCATGAGTGTATGAACAAAAGTATTTGGGGCGATAAAATATCTGCTTAAACTCTGAAATTAATGGATTCACTTATATTTACTTTTTCTGAAAGATGGTTTGATTTTATGGAAATAGTATGTTCTATTAAGTTTATGGGATTGCAAAACATTGCAGAATTCAATTTAAAGAACAATATTATTTAGCCACCCATTTGACATCATCTGTGAGAGGAAATAATGATAGATACATGCATTTTTTTCCTCTGCTTTTGTGCAGGTTTATGCTATGCACATGTGACTACAAATTTTCCTTGTGGCTGATTGTTCTTTGTTACCTTGTGCTTTCTCCTGCTTTCAGCTGGGCTGAATGCAATGAAAGCCTTTGGCAAGTTGAGGTTAAAAAGTATTCGTCAGGGGAAAGGATCACTTCTTTATTTATATTTTAAATTTTAATACATGAACCTTTGATCAAGGAAGAAAAACAGCTTTATTGCCTTCTTTCTCTACCTTTTCATTCTAGCTGCATTGTTGAATACAAGGTTGGTAAAAGTAATTCTTATTATCTAGACATGTCCTTTAATATTCTCTAGGCCACCAAATGATCTTCTGAACAAAGTTGTCTGCAAAAAGATTCATTTGGAGCAGTGTTTAAGTAATTATTTTTTTAAAATTGAAATTCTGTCTTCAAAAAGCTTTAGGCAGTAAAATATCATCCTGACTTGGAGAGGTAAAGTGCGGAGTATACGTATCTATATCCTAGATTTCCCCATTTCACACTTTTCATTTCTTTATTAATGTAACGTGCATGAGGCATGCAATGGGTCAGCTCCTTCCTGTCCCCTTAGAGCATGTTTTGGTCATCTGAAGAGACAAGGGTAACCACACAGGACTTTGTGCATGGGAACCTGTGGAAAGAGAGAGACGTTTGCTTGCAGGTGCAGAGTTCTGCATCTTCTCTCCAGCTTTGCAGGGTTTGTCAGATAGCAAGCAAGCTGTTTCTGGCATTTAGTGCTTTGAAACAGTGGATAAATGAATGGCAGCTCTATGAATCAGTAAAATCCAGGCACAGCAGCACGAGAGTAAATACAAGATTTTACCTGGATTTTCCTCAGACGGAAGGCATAATCTTTACATGTCTGGTAACTGCTCTGTGGTGACTTATTTACCTGTGGTTTCTGGTAATGATCTGTTTGTACTTAAGTCTTTAAAATCAAGAAAGGGCTCTAGATCCTTTCTATTATTAAACTGCTACTTGCTTACCAGCCACACAGTTAACTGTACTCTAGACAGCACAGAAGCTGAAATTAGAGACACACTACTTTTACTTTAAAACCTCAGACTGTTTTTAGAGTGTATCTTTGTGGTGAGTTAACCTTGGCTAAGGGCTGAACTCCCACCCAGATGCTTGGTCACTCACTCTGCCTCCTCAGTAGGGCAAGGGGAGAAAATAGGATGGGAAAGCTCACAGGTCAGGATACAGATGGGGAAATTGTTTGCCCATTAGTGTCATAAGCAAAACAGACTCCACCTGGAGAAAATTAACGAACAGAGTAGTTTCATTAATCCATCCCATACTGAGGAGAAACATGGATACTGTTTGTTGGACTTTTATTCTTCTACCAGTGTGATTTGTTAATTCTTAGGCAGGTGAGACTCTCTGTTCTTGTTGGTAATGTTTGAGTGACATGCCTTTCATCTTGCAACAGATCATGGTAATGGCAGATGGCACATCATTCTCTTCAGGACAGAGCCTTCATCTCCCCAGCCTTCCTAGTAACTCCCTGTCTTTTTCTGAAGTGAAGAAGAAGTCATCTCATGGGCCAAAGGTGAGACTTGCTAGAAGACACTTGAGCCAGTGGTGCTTTTCCTGGGAATTACCTTGAGAGGAAAAAAATGATTTCTAGTTATTTCTGCAATCCTTCCAATGATAACAGGTCTTGACATTTCTTTGCTGTGAACTTACTGTTTGCCTCATGAAAATACTGCAGGACAAGGGTGGCTGTGGAACAGGTGCCAGTATAGGTTCTCTGGTTTTTGTACATGCACAATTGTTTTCCTAATTTTGCAGAAGGAATTGTAATGGTCTGTTGTAGTATTAGGGGATTCCACTAATGGAAGTGTGGTCTGCAGAAATTTAAAGAATATGAGATAATAGTAATAATAATCTCATTTATTAAGCATTTTTAAAGATAATTTTGTAAAGTGAAACTTGAAGTTGTGTTCTTTAGGATTATTAATTTTCTTTTAACTTTCAGGGAGTAATACTTTACTAGATTTTTCAAAGAGCAGTGCCTCATCAGTCTACGACATCAAATCGAATCCCTAGCCTAGAACGTGGTAAAAAACGTATAGTCCAAGGAACCTTTTGAGTAATACAAATGGACCTTTCTGAAAGAGCAGATAGTTTCCTCAGTCTGACAAAGTGAATTGATGGTATGGGAAAATAGAGTGTGTTGTTGTTTATACAAATAAGAAATGCAACACAAGGACTTTCTTTGTAAGTGAATTAACATATAAGCCTTTTTCCCATTATGTTAAATTGTTTGGGTTTTTATTTTCTTTGCATCTTGTCGATTTGAAATATATTATTAATCTTGCAGTGCATGTACTGCAAGAGGAAATATCCATTTTTGTTAACAACGTTCATGTTCAGTATCTGTGCCAAATCTCATATCTCTGTTTTTTTTGTAAGCAAATGCTAACCTGGGGTGTCATTTTCCAAACCACATTTGGATGGTGAACTGTCTGATGTAGAAAATTGACAAGTGTGGAGTGTGAATAGGGTGAAACAAAGTGAAGTGCATGTTTATTGCACTCATGCATATAAACTAATGTTTGAAATCTTTCATTTTTGCTGAAGCAACTGAAACACTGCAGAGAGTTTTATTCGTAGCAGGCAGTTAGGTGAGTCAGTAGGAGGTTGGAGGTGCATCACATCTCAGGATCCATGCACTTGGGATCCATAAAAAATTAAGATTAGTTAACTAGTTGGTACTACTTGTCCCTTCCTCATCTGTCACAGTGCAGGCATCCCCTGTATCACAGTGGAAAACATGAAAGTCTGAGCATTACAGCTGGTAATGAATCAGCTTCAAAGTTGGGGTTTTTTTGGCAAGCTGCTGGTTTGTGTCTTCTACATTGGAGGTTTGGTTTATGTAATTTCTGTAAATTATCAGATTCTGATGAAACTGCTAAAGATGATGGCTGCAGAAGACAACAATTTCCAGATGATCATAGCAGCATAATGGCCCTTTGACTCTTTCTGGCCACCTGTTCCTGCCTACAATATACTCTCTCTGCTGCCAGAATGCATCTCAGGCCTTAGCATGAGCTGTGTTGGCCAAAATCTGAGCAGAAGTTGAGTACAACAGTCACAACAGCACAGTTTTTTCCTGCTGATAGGACTTAAGTAATTATTTTAATTAATTGTTCCCACTTATTACTACAGAGAAGG
Source organism: Scytalopus superciliaris (assembly GCA_013400415.1). Taxonomy (NCBI): domain Eukaryota; kingdom Metazoa; phylum Chordata; class Aves; order Passeriformes; family Rhinocryptidae; genus Scytalopus; species Scytalopus superciliaris. The sequence goes on from VXBX01006672.1 coordinate 198,222, forward strand.
GAGATACTGCAGTTTTTGCACATGTTTTATGTGTAAACTGTTCAGGTCCTACAGCATTAAATACTGGCTTAACACATCCTGATTGGACAAGTATAGTAGTTATCTACCAACATGGAGCACATCAGTCTTAGCTTCTCTAATTGATACGACTTCTGTTAAGCAGGTTTATTTTGCTTTATTTTCCTGCCTAGCTTATTTTTCAGACCAGTTCTACCGAGTATATTACTTTAAATTAGTCACCTCCTCTAGAGGATGAGGCTGGCCTGTCCTGCTTTGGTCCTTTATTGTTCTACTGCACTTGCGCTGTCCCATCTGTGTTTTGCATAGAAAGGTGGTTAAATGAGGGGCAAGAAAAGCTTAATATGTTTTCTCCTCTGCAGTTTTGTAAACTTGGGGCAGTGTTAGATAGCCAAATATACCATACTTAAATACACATCTGTTCTAGGTAAAGAAGTAGCAAATCAGTGGGTATATGCAATGCACATTGAAGTGTTTCTAAGAGTTTCTCACATGCTAGGCAATATAGAGGTAGAAAAGCTTATAATCAGCTTGGAAGAAAGTAAACAATGTAAACTTTTTGACCATAGGTTCCTGTAAATTGAAATATCACTTTGCAGATTTGAAGTAATATAAAAAAGAAACTTGCCTTGTAGAGAGTGCTACAGGTGTTTAGAGCAGTTGCAGTGTTCTGGGTGTTTTTGTGATACTGAGAGCCCACTGCTGGCAGTTTCAGTGCAAGCGGGTGGTGCTGGAGCTATTCTTGTGTTTTGAAAATTCTGCGGTGTCAATTCTCAGAAGAAAGAATCCCATATGACACAGTCTGAATGGTTCCTTTATTTCTGGTTCCCTTCTTGTCAGTTCCTTTATTGCCAGTTCTAGCTGCAGATCACCACTTTCCTTGCCACTTCAACTTTTCAGATTTACCTGAGTGAGGACTGATACTGCTCTGCTTTTTCTGGTTTTGCCTGTCTCATAGTTCCTCAGAGTCATCACCTCCTCAGAAACACTTCTCACTTACAACAGTTAAATGTAAAAAAAAAGTAATCAAATGCTCAGCAGAAACACCAGAAATATATATAAAGAAGGTTTTGTAGTAAAGGAGGTTTTCCATAAAAAGACATTAACTATTGCCCATCCAATCAAATCTTCCATATCTGGGCTGGACCCACAGTAGTTACTGTGTGTAAGAAAAAAGATCTGGCAAAAGCTGGAGAGAAGATGACAGTACAGAAGTCAAACTTAGCCTCAAATGTCATCAGGAGCATATGTTTTGCTCGGATTGTGTAGTAGTTTTGTTAATCTCATATGGGTCATATCTTCATTTTTCCTTATGATTATTTTTCTGATAGCTAATGGTGATGGTAACCATTATGTAACATGCCTTTATGTTCATCCTATGATATTTCTTAAAAGAACATGTTTAATACGTAAGGTTAAAACTAACTTGTCTTGCAGATATTGAGAAACAGTGGTAACTGTTCACGTTCAGCTGGTTTGTAACAGATGTTTTGACCAAAATGTTGGGGTTTCTATCTATTCTTATGTAGGTATTTCTATTTCTGGTTTTCTACCTGCAGTTCCACATTTTGACTGTGACTCCTGTGTCCATATTGTGTCTGCCTTTTGAGTCTTTAAGCGTTCTTTCTTCTTTTTTTTAAGCAAAATTTTGCATCTGCTTTTTGCAGGACTCAACTAGGATTCTGAACACAAATAGCAGCAGCAGCAGTAGTAACAGTTTTTCAAAGACCCACAAATTATCAAAGGAGCACAAAGAAAAAACTTCTAAAGACTCAAAAGAACATAAAAGTGCCTTCAAAGAACCTTCCAGGGAACATAACAAATCTTCCAAAGAATCCTCTAAGAAACCCAAAGAAAACAAACCACTGAAAGATGAGAAAGTTGTTCCTAAGATGGCCTTCAAGGAACCCAAACCCATGTCCAAGGAGCCAAAATCTGAAAACACCCCCATCCTTACCATAACATGTGGGCAGCAGCAAGAAAAGAAGACTCTGACAAAAAGGCCCTCTGTACTGGACTCTGATGAACCTTCTGCTAAAAAAAGAAAAAAACCCAGCTCAGATTCATTATTTAAAAGTTTTTCTAGCACCCCATCATTGATTCTTACTTGTTCAGCTGACAAAAAACAGACAAAGGATAAATCTCAGCTCAGGGTGGGGAGAGTCAAAATTGAAAATGACACACTGGAAGGGAAGACGTCTACTCTGCCACCTTTTGATGATATTGTAGATCCCAGTGATTCTGACGGGGAGGAAAACACATCCTCCAAATCTGAAGTAAGTGGTTGTTTGGTTTTGCCTAACATGTGTTGAATATTCCCAGTCTGTGGGATTGTGCACCATATTTACGCTTTCCCCTTCCTTTCTCCTTTCTGCTGGCAGATTGTCCAAACTGAAGGATGTTGATTGAGATGTTCAAACTTGATGGTCTTGTTGAATTACATTGCCTTTTCAAGCCAACTAATAAATGTCGACGTTATGATGAATGAGCATATGGGAGATAGCTATGAACAATACTACTCTTTTGATGTTCTTTTTAATTTCATGCTGCTTTTGAGAGGAAAGGAAATGGATTTAAATGTTTATATTTCACAATCTAAATCTTTGTTTTCAGGTGTTACTTTCAATAAATCCAGGAATGGGTTTGTGTTATAGCAGAGTTAGTTGTTATTATTTTTCCTCAAAGAGGCAGTTCTGTGAACGGTGTCAGTTTTGTACGGGAGGAGCAGTTCTTAGAATCTCATTCTGATAAGGAGAATCTATTCTAAGTAGCAGGCTTACCAAGAAGAAATACTGGTTTCTTATGGAAATTCTCTTTTCTGAAAATATTTGGGTACTCATTTATTTTAAGTATAATTTTCTTTTGATAATTAGGATTGTAATCATTCTCTGAGTAAATTTTGGTTTTCAGAAACATCCTTTATAGGAACATGAGTAGAGAAGGAGAGGTGTGGTAGGAGAAACCTTGTTTGGTGCCATTATTTGTGCTTATGGCTAGAGGTAGTGTGCATGACGGAGAGGAGTTCTTCCCAGCCCTGCCTGTTCAATTCTCTCATTTTTCTGTTTTCTTGTTTGTGCCTCTGTTACTGTATGCATCTGTGATCAGATGCGTAACACTACTTGCCTTCTCTGGAACAGACAATAAATGCCCTGCTATGGGAGGTGTCAGCATTATGTTTTTACTTCATAGAAACTACCCACAAGGGAGAAGGTAATTTACTTCCGAAGTGACCTTTTAACCCTTGGGGCATGCAAAGGCTGTAAAATTTAGAAGCTATGGAATAGGATAGGCCCTGCTTTACAGCATGATACTGGTGATACTCTGTTGTTGGAGTGTGGTGGAGTCATTCTCATTATGGCTTAGAACTTAACCAGTTTGTCTTTAAACCTGAAAATGCACACACTTGACACCCTTAATGTGAATTATTTTTTTCATGTCTTCAGAAAAATCTGAAACTTACTTAATTTATGTCACTAGCTGCCTATCCTCAGTGTAGCTGGCTATTTAGAATAGATTTTTGTATTTCCTATATTGAAAAAGGTGCCATGTAGAGGCACATTTACTGGCAGCATTGATTCTCCATTTTTTTTCAAAGACAGAAGAATTCAGAGGAGCAACTGAAATGTAACTGCAATTTTACAAATGCAGGCTCTACAGAGATGTGTGCTGCAGAGCAACTTTGAAATGGTACATGAAGGAGATGGTGCTTAAAACCAATCGCTGTTAATTGCTGAGATGTGTTTTCTTTCTCTTTATTTTCCTGCAATCTCTTGCCCACCACCACACGTCTGTCTTTTTCACAGGCTGACACAAGTCCACTTTCACTGCTGTTCTTCATCCCTCTGCAGTTGACCTGTAGAACCTAGGGAGTCCCTTAATTCTGTACTAAAACTAAAAAGCAGATTCAGTGTTTTCTAGCTCTGTGAGCCACTGTTACTGAAAGTGTAAACTACTGGAGTCCACTCCAAGAGAAGCAAATCCAGTTGGTCTGGCTCTCCTGTATTTTAATGTTGACATTCTGGATCATGGAACACACATGCTCGGGCCAGTGTGGTCCACATCTGAACAGGTGAAAAAGATGTCTGCCACTTTTGGACTATGCTCCTTAATAAATCAGGCTGAGTATGGCTCTAGTCAGTGATGGGATACTGTTTAGAAAGTCAACAATATACAGAAGTTTAAGAAGAACTATCCAGAAAACACCCTAAGGTGCCTGTGGATTCACACCATTGTTAGTGCTGTGGGAGAAAGACCTGGGCATCCTGGTTAATGAGTGTCTGCAGAATTTCATGAAGTTGTTCCTTCTACATTGTACTAGTTTTAAGCAGAGAACCTAACAAAACGCAGCCAAGCAGTAATTCTGTATGTCAGAAAAAATAGTCTGAAGTTTTTTGTGCGTCTTGGTAAGTTTCTAAGCATTTCAGGTAAAGGAGTATATTTTACAGCTAGATCCATAAAAACTATAACCTATAAATACAATCATATTAAGAAAAAAAACAAGATGAGAAGTTGCAGTGTTACATAGAGAGTAATGGAACTGAATGTGTGGTAATGCTTTTGCTATACAGAAACAGTTATTTCAGATCTGTTAAGGCTTCATGATACTAACCCATGCAGTTGCCTGAAGCTGTGAAGATGCTTCTTCATTGGCACATCCTGGCATAATAATATGCTGTAAAATTCAGTAAAATGTTATTTCTTACTCTGGTACAGTTACAGTGGTGGGTATTGTAGCATAGATGAACAATGAATGTATCATTATATGGGAGTGTATTCAGTAGTAGAGTATCTAGATTTATTCCTAAAGTGTCTTTAAAAAATAGAACCACAATATCCAATTCAGCAGATTTGGGTTAGATATAATAAATCATGTTGCAAATCAATACCTAAAAGAAAATTGTTAGGATACTACAAAAGTACTAACTTTGAGTGGAGTGCATTTTTTCTAGTGTTGCATTTATGACATAGTGCAAGCCTAACATTGTTTGGATTGTTGTAATGAAATTATCAATAACTTTCCTAAGAATTTTGTAGTTTCTTCACTTTGTGGAGTAAAGAATGGTCTCATTCCCAAACATGTATGTCCCAAAATGGTGACTGTTGTTGTTATTGGTATTAGCTCGTATGCATAACTTTGCATGTCAGAATGATAAATTTGTAATGAAAAGTGCAATGTATGGTTTAGAATTTTGTGCAAAACCAAGTTTCTTTAGTGTTGCTGTTCATACCTGAGACCATTTTCAGAGTTAGAGGCAGTCCATCATCAGTTCTCAACTGCAAAGTCTGGGTTTGGGATTTTAAAATAAGGAGGGCATTCTGAGAAGTCCTCATGGTAAAGGAATCTTACAAGCATCATTACAAGGAGGTACTGTTTCACTGGGGAGGTGCTGTAGTATGGTAATGCTGCTGCTCCTCTGATTTTTTTGGATGAGGACCCTGTTTAGTGAATTGTGGTGGAGTGTATTGTATCAATGGGCTTGAATTTCAGACAGAAAAACAGAGTGTGCTCAACCCTTCTCAGTATTGGCATCATGCTCTACCTAGTTCTGGGCATTCAGACTTGAAATACTTGCCTTTGTCTTTCCAAAGTAGAGGGAGTAGAGGTTTAGCACCCTCCAAGAGAGGTGCATTATATTCCTTCATGTGATAGAGCATGTCTGTCAATGGCTAATCTACCTTCTGAGCTGTCCCTTGAAATTCATCTTTCAAAATCCAGACAGGTTATCATGGTGTTGTCTTGAGGGCATTTCAGAAAGCCACTGTCCTTTGATGTCCTGTAGTCAGTCCTGTTCTGAGCTTCAAATGGCGTTGTAAAGTTCTGTGGGAAATAAACGGAATCACACCCTTGCTTAGTGATAAACTTGCTGCCCTCATTTAATCGCCTTTCTGTGTGTGACTTTAAGAGCACATAAGGTCATTCCCCTGTGGTCTGTTTGGCATAGGCTGTAGTGTGGTTCACTGATGTATTTATTTAACTTTGCTTTTCTGCTGACATTGAGCTGTTGGCAAGTGAAACAAGTGTCCATTTCTCTTCATGCTGCTTTGTTAAGTATCACTTTTCAAATGCATCTGTGATACTGAAGTATGTCAGACTTCAGTAATAGTGATAGACTTCGTGTTCAAAAGGGTGTGGAGTCTTTGTTGAGTCATATCAGCTAGGAAAGTGAGTTGGGAGCAACATGTATACTCAGAAATCATGCATAAAGGCTGAAAAAGTATTTTGCTGGCTTTGGTATGAAGCATGCAAAGTTACAGAGTGAAAGCATGCAGATTTATGGTTTTATTGAGGCATAGACATATTAGCACATTCCACTTCAAAACTCCACAGATTTTACTTTTAAATTCAGTTACAGGTGTTTTAGTTAAAAGAAAACTCCAGTTGTTTGCTGTGTGGGGGGGACAGTGCAGCAACATGATAAAAAAAAGGACTTAGATTTTGCTGCCAGTCTGATCCATAAGGTATGATGAAGTTGTTGTAATCTGTGTGAGCTGCAAGCTGGTGTGTGAGATGAGGAAATACAGAATTTTGTATCTGAGTGAGGCATTTTCCATGGTTGGAGCTACCCCTTTTGAGCTGTGGAGCCGTTGCAGAAGGGATTCCCAGGTATTTCTTGTTCAGTGGTTTTGCTGGACTGGGTATGGAGGAGAAAATGGTCCATGGCTCTTGGTGAAGCACAGAGATCAGGAAATCACGCATACCTGTTCTGGTGTTAACAAATGTTCTCAGTGTACCTCCAGTTGCAGTGAACTGAACAACAACTCTTTTAAGTGCCATGCATGACAGTGGTTTGGTGGATTTTTTAGAGAGTGCATGTGTGTCTTTTGGATTAATTTCTTCTTCTAGTGTGATTATTTTGCATGTGGTGTGTATTGTATTTTCTCTTTCTGCCTGTATATGTCACTGCAGTTGCATGTGTCACTGCATAAATAATAGTAGCAGCCTTTTAGCATGTCAAAACCTATTGAAATGCAAACTGAGCGGAAATGGATGGTAGCAAAATGTGCCCGCTAAGGGGTAAGGAGTTTCAGTTATTAAAAGCAGAATACATTAGCATGTATTTTGCCTTTGGGGGAAAAAACCCAGCTCCTTTTCAGGAAGGCCTTTACAGAACAATGAAAATAAAGTAGTGATCACCTAGACTATGCTTTTGTAATTAATTAACTGCTTGCATGTCCTAAAGCAGTCTTAAAGCTAGAATATGAATACCTTTTTAAAGTAATCCATAAAATGCCACTTTGAATCTGACCCATAACTATTAATTTGACTGTTACAAGTGCAGAAGAACATTTTGAAAACCCTCATGGTCTTGTGAAATCTCCGGGCCCTTGTTAGCTAAAAAAGCCTGCCAGGGCTCAGAGCCAAAGTCAGAGCCTTTTCAAGCAATATTTAAAGTTAGAAATAACAGTAGTGAGATAGAGCTCCATGTGCCAATTTCATGTAGCTACAAGGGGGAAAAAATACCGGAATACAGATTTGGGGTTTTTTTTGCAAAACTGTGACTCTATTAAGATCTTTAATGATGCAGAATAGAGTTGATACTGATCACGTCTTTCATTGCAGACTGAGCCTTATGAGTTTGCAGCCTGTCATGTTCTCAGAATCTTTACTTTTTGCTTGAGAATTTAATGCATTTTTTATGCTTTTGGTTACTTTTAGTTCAGTAGTTAATGCTGCTCTTAAAACCACACCAGCCACTTGTGGTATTGTTGGACACTACTCCTGTGTTGAGGAGGTAATTTAGTAGTTGCAAATCAGTAAATACTGTACAGTCTGAGGTTTTTGCTTCCTTATATGTGCTCAGAGAGCAACAGTGGCTGAAGATAATCAGGCTGCTTTAGAGGAGTGATAGTAGGCTGTCAGCATCTACTGTAGTATGGCACCATTTAGCTGCTGTATTTTGCCTATTGTAATTAGATATTACTATGAAGGGAAAAATGTTTTGCCTTCACTCACAAAACTGCTTATCACTTAGGTGCTTATTAGGCTGCTCTATATGGGGTGAGATGAACCATTGCTGGATGAGGAAGCAGCAAGGCAGACAGGTAGTGATCCTCTCTGGCAGTAAGCTTGAATGATAAACTCAGATACTTTTGTTACCATGCTGTGTTTGTAAATAAAATAAATAAAATGTTAAGGATTTAGAAATAAAACAGTGGAGAGAAACTATGTAGATACAGTTAAATATCCAGGTTGCAAAAGTAATCTTGTGAGAGTCAGAAAATTTTGCATTCTTGAAACAAAGTCATGGGTATTGAGGGTGGGATTTTTTCAGTTTTAGGCAATTTCACATTTTGTCCACAGAAATCACACCACTCATTACTAAGATACTAGTTCAGGCTTCAGTATATTAATAATTTGTAAGTGTTGGCTGCATCTGTTTCAGTGGGGACTACTCATGTGAATTAATGCAAGTATTTCCATAATGCAATTTTGGATTGGGGACATACTGTCTGTGTTTCAGCCCTGGAAAACTCTTTTCACCTGCTATCCTGCAGAAAGTAAGGGTTTTAAATGGGTATATGCAATGCCAATACTTTAATTGTATTCTTTCTTTTGTGGCAAAAAAGGACTGTATCCAGTAAAGTCATGACAGTTTCAGGAGGCCAAGGTGGATTGCAGTTAAATTATTAAAGACAGGATATATTATTTTAATCAGTCAGGTGAGATCTTCTTGATATGGATTTCATTGATTTGAAATTGCTTTATCTTCTTCTGTAAATTATGTCATGATCCAGAAGAACAGGTGCACATAGTTAAAATAAAGTCCAATGCCTGTTATTTATCAGCTAGAATAGTTCAACTATGTCTATGTCTACAGTAGTTAGATCTAGCCAAGGCCTTTATGCCTGTTTATTTTAAATGTAGAACCATTAATTTTACAGTTCTTTTTTGGGGCCAAAAATTACATGGTTAACTCATGTAATTTTGAAGGTTTGCTGCCAAACCCCTCCCCCCCATGAAATGAATTAACTGATTTTCATAACACTTCCTATTCAAGAGCTTGTAATCTGGTGATGACTGCCTTGAATTCTCCAGAATACTCCAAATGCAGTGTAGTTTTTCCATTTAAAAGACTCGGTAATCCCCTGAAATTTTAACTTTGCCAAGGCAGGGTAAAGGCTGCTTAAACTCACTGCTGCCATAAGTGTATCATCGTACCTGTGCAGAATAGATGACAATCTACTGCCTGCTGATGAAGGACTGCCATTCAGCTCTCCGTGCTGTGGAGCCCTGGGGTTGTGCTGGGTGTTGGCACTTGATGTGGCACCATGGAGAGATGTTGGGAGGCTTTTTGGATACTGCTGATGGACAGCATGTGCCTGCCCCAAACTTGAGGGTGACAGTGCCTGTGTGTCACTATTCTTCCAGTATTGAAGTGTGCATGTAAGCTGGGTACAGGGAACAAGTGAAAAGAAATGTAACCCAACAGCATTCTTTCTTGCCCTCTGTGTGACTGCCTGTTCCCTCTTGACAACAGTGTCCACTTCTTCACTGAAAAATCAGGGCATACCAGGCAGCCATTGCAGTATGATGACAGTATCATGGCTGCAACCAATTTTAATAATATTTTGAGTGTTCAGTGAAAGGAAGTTCCTACATCTGGCAGCAGAAAAGCTGTTATTCACTTAGAGTGTTGGTGTGAATTGTTTTAACTCCCTGCATTATTATTAAATAGTGCTGTCTTACTTAGCTCAGTCAATACCTTAATATAGCTTGTTTTTGTTAGAAGAGTATATTGCATAATGAATTTCTACTTTCATGCTTTTTCCTACAAACAAAAAAACCCAAAACAAGCAAACAAAAAGTTTTGAGTAAAACATTCAGCTGTGTTGGTATTAATTTCCATAAAACCTGGCATCTTGCATTAAAAGCCTCTAAGTAGGCTTGCATCTTCCCTTGAAAACAGAAATCTTTACATGCCCAACTGAAACATGAAGTTTGTGCTTTCTCTGGCGCTGGCTATGTTCGTAGAGTTTCTAGTGCCCGTCTCTGAGCAGCAATATCTCGTGCCATTCATTCTCATTGGGGCTGAAAACAAGAAGATGCATGCAGACTGCTTTGTTTGTGTGGCTGTGAAAGGACAAGGAATTTTGGTATTTAATTCTTTCTTTATCCGGATGAAAAGACAGTCCTTGCATACCTGTGTAGCATGGTAAGCCTGAGTCCAGGACATGTATGTTGGGTTTTTCAGACTGTCTTGAGACATGTTACTTAGTTTTGCTGTATATATCTGAACTTCGATGGAAGAATTGCTTACTGTTTAGTAACTGTGTTGCAAACTTTGTGGCAGATGTGAGGAAAATTATATCCCATGTTGTAGGAATTATTGTTTCAGACAATGGAGTTGGAAGATGAGCATAAATGAAACTATTTTCAATTCATGGAGTCTGTTTACATATCCTCAAAACTTGTATCATCACCTCAGAGCAACGGTAAAGGAGACTATAAAGGTGACTGACAATATGTGCCCCACCAGCTGCAGCAGAGCCTTGCTTTGTTGCTGAGGTGAACAGCGAGCTCTACCAGAGTATGAGCTCCCAGAGGGAAGGTTGCTCAGGCATCTAGGGACAACAAGGACCCAGGGGCATTAGTAATGCCTCCACACTGATTACCCTCATCAGGAAATCATTGCAAAATCTATGCCCTTTAATATCATAGTTGGTGGGCAGTTTTGATTAGGACACAAGTAAATCAAATAATTTTGCTGCTCTATGTGAGGCCATTGTAAGTACTACCTAAATAGTGGGAGGAGATTACATAGCAGTAACCTGGTTGTATGTCGTTATTCAGGTTATCAGCTGCAAAAATATTACAATCTAAACCATGGCAAGAAATGAAGTAGACACAGGCTGTGATAAATTTAGTTTCTTTCATTGTATAAATAATATTCTTCCATTGTCCATGCTGTTTAATGCAGTTTTCTTATTGGGCTGTAGTTTTATTCTGTGCATGAAAATAGACATGGTTGCAAGACAGTACTTACTGCATTGTGTCTTATACAAGAATAGTAAAATATCACAAGTAAGCAGGAATATCAAGCAAAGAGTCATTGTCTAAATATTCTGGGTAACAATAATTCAATTGCAAAGTTGTTCAGGTTCAAGGCAGGAAAAGGCAGGTTCAAGGTCAAAGAAGGAAGCCATTCTTGGTGCTCTTGGTGACCTAAATTTGCTTTGGGAGCAGACTGCTAGGAGTAGATTGCAAGTTAAATGTTACTGTTTTAGCTAATGGAAGCAATTTGAGACATTTCAACTTAATTTATTTATGCCATATGCAGCCTTTTTTATCCTCCGAACACTATAAAACTCAAGGTTGATCAGTGTTGTACTTCCGATCTTCATTTAGCCAATATTTTAAATAATGCAGTTATAACCTATGTTTTTAATAACCTGAGTTACCTTCATCAATTACATTACACATATATTACATTGCATTATAACAGTAGAGTGAAATGTAGTTTAAATATAAATAAGTATCAGATTTTCTTGTTTTTGAAAGAGATTTGCTTTGTTTTTGTCTTGTGTCAGTGTCTTATTGCACCTTATGGAACAGAATCAAAACACTATTAATATAAAATTCAGCTCAAACTATCAAAAACTTATTTTAAATCTGAAAAGAAGAGATAAGGGGCTTTAAATGATTTTTACTTTTTGTAGTATATTTGTTGTAAAAGTACATGTGTAGGCAGAGTTACAGCATGCAAATGTGTGAGTTGTAAATGGCAAAATGCTGGTAATGGAATAGAAATTTTTTCTGTGGGGTTTTTCTGTCAGAGAATCAGCATTGTGTAGTCTGTATATAATATGCATGATCTTTTTTGAAAACTACTAGACAAACACATGATAATATTATCATAGAGTGAATGCCTAGGAACCATACTGTCAGATGCCTCAGAATTATCTATAGAGAAGAGTGTGTGTAGAGTGTATTGTTGCCAAACATGACATATAAAAACTGTTGTTCAGTCCACAGTATCATGGGATGCTAAAAGTTATAACATTTTGAAAAATAGTTAAAGGCACTTTGTTTTTAGAGATTTGAGGAATTTTTAGGGTACGGAATGTATTTTTGTATTTTTGTCTGTACAGCTTTTTCTTTCATGGAAATGTTCAATAAATGAAGGCTGAGATTTTCACATAATCATTTAAATCCTAAGAGTTCAGTTTGAGGAAAAAAGTAAATGCAATGAGGCTTACTGTAAAACTGACAAGGCCAAGAAAGGTCTGCACTAGATCTCTCTGTAGTGTATGGTGAAATTTTGGACAACTTTTTTTAGTGTTCTGGGACATGAGTTGAAGAGCCAGTGGCCAGCAATTACAAAGACAGTGCATAGCGACTTCACAGCACGACTTCAGACAAAACCCTGTTGTTTTTCATATATTTAGGTCTGTATTTATTTGATGTGTATGACCTTGACAAGGTTTCCCCATAGTAAAGTTTTAGTGTAGGGTCATGCTGGGAGTGTTCTACGCAGTTTGAGCTCATAAGAATAGAGAGGAACTATGGTGAATTTGCAAATCTGTGAGCACCTGCTGAGTCACAGTGCAGAATAACAGCCATAAAAGAAGTTTTACATGTAAATGGTTCTCCAGCTACTTCTTCATTAATCAGAGTGTATGCATTTCTAACATCAGAACCTCAGATATGGGAGAATTTAGGTGAACCAAAAGTGACAACAAACTGTCGGTTCAATTTTTCAACCAGTGAACTGTAAGTGCATCAACATCTGCCCTTCTCGGTGCTGATATGTAAAATAGGACAGAGTGGAGAAAACAGGGCAAGAGAAGGGAATTGGGAAGTGTTGGCTTCTGATGCAGCAGATTTTGAGCCTGGCCCAAATTCAAAACAGAACAACTACCACCTCTCTACTATGAATCCCATTAGAGCAGAAGATTTAGTCCAGTTGAATGAAACTCTCACCTTGGTTTTAATACCTAGGCTGAATTTTCGGGTTTGTATCTAGTACTCAAATCTAGGGTTACACTTTCTTTCTAAAACATGTTTCTCTCCTTTCTTGGCTTAAAAGAGCCTTGTGTATAGAATATGTGAAAATTTTCATAGAGAAAATTTAAAAATTGCAAAGTTAAACACTCAGAAAAACATTATCTGCGTGTTCCTTGCCAGCCTAATTTGGCCTTTCCACAGTTAAAAGAGTACAGAGGGACAGTTGCCATTCTGTCATCACAGGGCTTTCATGCCACTAAGCTCATAAAACAAGTAATAGTCTTCAAACAAGTAATTTATTGAGCATATCTTTGTCTTTCATCAGTGAACCCCTTTTTTTTTCCCATATAATTCAGACTTTAAATAGAATACAAAGCTGTTAAATTCCCCATCTTTTGCTGCTCATACTTTGTCAATTATTTGCAAATACTGATGTCTTTTCACACACGCTTGAGGAAATGTGGTCTAGATAACATAGATTTTAGTGCCAGTTTTGAAAAGCCTTCATATAACCCTGTCTTTGCCAGCATTACCTAGGTACTCAGAACAGTTTACATCCTTCTTGGTTGGGGTTATCTGATGAGAACTTCCATCAGTTTGCCTTTTGCAGTTTGTTAAGGGTCGTGTTCATACTCACATGACCATATGCATTTTTAGTTTATTTTATCCTTACTTTACTCATTATCTTGTAGGCATGAAATCCATGAAAACCATGATCTTCTCTCCTGTACATTTTCCCTGCTTTACTATGTGTCTTCCACTCTTACCAGTAAGATATCATCAGCAAAAATATCCCCACAGGTGCTTTGTCCTCACTAGTGCTTTGTCTTTCAGCTGCATTGTACAATGTACAGAAAACCAAAAGTTTTTATCCACATTGATAAGTTCCGTCTCCGTGCATGAGTCTTCTCTAAGTCTTGAGCATTTCTGAGTTTTTACATTAGTGTTGTCTCTAATCTATTTTTGATTTATAAAGCTAAGACAAATTATGTACGTAAATATAGAAGAAAGATTATTTTCTTTCAAAAATAGATACATGTTTCAGTAGAACAGTCTCTAAGGAAATGGAAATCCCTGTTTATCTAGTGCAGTTAGATAAAACAATTGCAAAGTTTCACTTAGGGTCTATTCTGGATACTGCTTGTTAAGTGAAGGATTCAAAGAATCACAAATGGGTTGAATTTGGAAGGGACCTCTGATTGTCATCTGGTTTACCTGTTCAACCAGGCCCACTTGGGTGCCCAGGACCCTGTCTAGGTGAGTATCTCTTTAGGAGGCAGATGCAAAAACTGCCCTGGGCAGTCTGTGCATGTTTGGTCACTCTCACAGTGAAGAAGTGTTTCCTCACGTTCAGAGGGAGCCTCTTGTGTGAGCTACAGATGAGTTGGATCACTAAAAGCTGAAGCAGTGGTCAGTGACAGGGCACTTCATTGCAGTAGAAGTTTTAAGTGCAGGAGTCCTGTTAGAGAAGAAGCCTTGTCTTGAGGGACCATGTTCCACCTCCCTGAAATTCTAACTCTGGTCAAAGTGGAAGTGGAAGTAATGCTCAGCTATATAAGCAGTTTCAACTTTATGAACCTTTCAGCATATACAGCAATGGAAACATAAATCTTTAGATTATTCTGCCTAAGAAATAGTAGATAAGTAAACCGGCTGATATGAAATGAGATATTGCTACACCACTTCAAGTTTACTTCAAGAAACAATATGTCAGCATCCTTTAAGAATGGTTCAGGGAAAGGGAAGAACAACTGTTGTCACCTACATACAGATGTCTTCTGTTCCTTAATGTAAGAATTAATAAGGAGCTTGAAATGATAGGGGTTATATAGGGTCATAGAATCATAGAATATCCTGATTCAATCCACAAGGATCATGAAAGTCCAGCTCTTGGCCTGGCACAGGACAGCCCCAAAAATTTGTATGTACAAATCAGAACAACCGTGAAATATTACAGAAGCAGCTCTATTATATCCTGTGTCATAAGCAGGTGAGTTTGCCTGAAAGTTGCCTGCTGTTCAAGAATGAGTTGTTGCACTACTTGTAAAAACAGACAAGCCTTTGGAAATTACAGAAGGCAAGTGATTTATAGCTGGTGAAAAAGGTACCTTTTCAGGGAAAACTTGAGCCAATGAAAAGTGCCTTTTCTTACTGAACTGTTTCAAAGCACAGAATCCCTCAATCAGGCCTAATAAAGAATACACTGTCTCTTGTGCATTGGCGTAAGAGCACTAAAATGAAATAGACTGTCTAAGAATGCAATAAATCATATTGGGTCATTGCACTAATGAACACTTTGGGCCCAAACTTTTATTAGCCTGTCTGTATGAAGAGTAAACAGGTAAAACAAGAAAAGAGCATATGAGAGGAGCTCTTTGCTGGTACAGTCTTTAGCTTTTATTGTTGAAGGACACCCTTTAGCTGATTTCAGACCCATAAAAAAATTAAATCTATGTGGTGATTAGGAACCATAAGTAAGAGCAGAAAGCTCAAGTGAGTAAAGCCATAAATACCTAAGTCCTTGGGATAAGAGCCTGTAAAACTGTCAAAACCCATTGCTTAAGTGACAAAAGACAGCCTCTCTTAACTGGAGACATGTGTGGATAGCACATTTTTAGTTCCTTCTGAAAAGACAAGTCTTTTCTGCTAATAACATTCATTCATGTTAAAAGCAACTATTTCCTCTGGTTACACTCTTACCCAAATTTCTCAGTCAAAAAATGTAGGTTTCATTTATGATGCTTAACAATTTTAATATTTGTGCTAATCTATATTTCTTGAAATAAATTTTCAGACAGGACTGTTAAGGAATAATGTAAATTGTTTCAAAAGTCATTAGGAACCCTGTTTAGAAGTGTGTGGATGATCATATGTGTTTCACTGTAACTTTCTGTGGTTTGAATTTTCAAAGTGATCTTGCTAAAGCAGAGCAAAATTTTTACCAGGAAAATATTCTACAATTTTATATGTCTGTATATTCACTACTTCTTGTAATACTGACTCAGTTAATGCTGAGAGAAAGTTCTGATGCGGAGCAGTTTCACTAATATTTTCATGCCTTATAATGTGAATGAGACCAGGCCTATTCCACTTTTTCAATTCAAGTAAACTGGGTCAAAAAGAAAGTAGTGAAGTTTTAGTAGTGACACAGTCTCTGTGCCTGTGTGATTTTTGATTCCAAGAGTTTCAGCACTTGAAAGTGTTTTAAGCCAAATACTATGGTCTTTTAGTATTTGTTATTTTTTGGAGGTAATGGATTTTACAGAAGTTGAAGTTGATGTTGAAATTAGTAAAGGAAGAATACAGTTAATGGAAATCTGCAGAAGCAAGTTCTCAGCTAGTAATTTTGCTGCAAAAAGCAGAAATTGACAGATAAATCAGATGTTTAAGAGTAGCCTGAAGCTGGAAAACTGAGTTTGCTGATGTCTTTAAAGTTTACACTGGCTCTTCTTCTTCATCCCTGCAGTCAGTCTCATATTTATCATAATTATTTTGCTGCTAAAAATCTTCTGTTTTTACAGAAATTCAGGATGGAAAAAAATGTTTCTTTTAAAAGTACTTTGTAGCAGTGTCAAGTGATGCTGCAGTGTCTTGCTAAAAGGTCTGATGCTGTGGACCATGTAAGAATCTCTCTCGGCACTCACAAGTGGGTTGTGTTGTTGGTTGGATTGGATTTTCTTGCACAGGGTTGATTCACTTGTGTACCAGTGGCATCTACCCATGTAGTCAGGTACAGGGTTTATATTTTGACTGTGTCCGTGAGAACTGGAGCTGGTGTTGATTTAAGGAGAGCAGATGTTAATGGTGCTTTTCTCAAGCATTCTGTTACCCAGAAAGGCATCTCTCATGGTGAGAAAAGGCAACAAGAGGCAGTAAATCTGCCTGCTCTATTATGAAGGGCAACAATGGATTGATTTGTGGAGAAAAAGCAACTATTAAGCTTAGGTAGCCTGTGTGCATTAAAACTTGAGTTTTACAGACTGAATATTACTGCTGTCATTTTTGAGAAAAATTTAGTTCTGTCCTGATAATGAGGGATATTGTACTGGCAAGGAGAGTCAGAAAATGTGTTAGCCTGGACAATGCATCACAGTAACATAACTGTATAAAATTTAAGGTATGAGCAAGTTTTCTTTTCAATGATAGACAATTGTTTAGACAATTACTTCCTAACCTGATTTTCACTGTTCTTTCTGTATGGCCACTGTTTTCTTGTTTTATGTTCTCAGTCAACATCCCCTCGGCCCACATAGTTGTACTTTGTCTCATATATGCAGGTGAGTGTGCAAGTATGCATCAGCACGCACTGCAAGCCACTGAGTCTGAGAAACAGTGCAAAAGTATATGAAGACATGCAACCTGGTAGCAAGAAGCAAGCCTCTTATGTACTATTCTCCTAAACTATAACCACTATGAGAAAAATTATACAGAATTTTTAGATTAAGCAATAAGCCTTTCTCATTAATTTTAGACAGAAATTTACACATATATACAACAGTTGAAAAAAATATATGTATGTGAAATAATATTTGAATAACTGTTTTAAAAATTTAATTCTCAATTGCAATTGTAATTCTAGATAATTTCGCTATTGGCAAGGCAATGCTTCTGGTTCAATCACTATTACAATCTGCAGTCTGCAGAGTTTAAATACATATGCAAAGTGTTAGGATTAGCAGAAATCTGATAACAGCAGATAAGTTTATTTTGAATCCCTATCTTCAGACTTGTTTTCTAAGGAAGAAGAAAGAAAACTGCAGTTCTGGCATTTAGAGTGATCTGCTCAGGTATTCTGCATTTTGGTTTTACTAGATCATTGCTAATTTGGAAAATGTTGTATCTGTAGTATGACAAGGACAGAGATGCCTTAGGTCTATTATAAACTCATTTAAGCTCTCATGTTTTATAGCCTTTCAAGCCAGACATTGGAAACTTGTTAGGCTTCAGCAGAGAACTAGACATGATGTAGTAGTGTGTATGTATGGTGAGTGCAATAGCAGTTTTTACAATCTTTGCCTCACTAACACCTGAAATAAAGATCTTTTGAGTATTATTCTGTTCCACAGTTCCTTTTTCGGTAGGACACTTTAGGCAGTAACTAACAGTAAGAGTTTTAGGCAAAAAAATGTTCCTTAAAATGTTATTTATTTTCTTTTTTTTTTTTCCTTTTAAGTCGGAACAGCCCAGTCCTGCCAGTTCCAGCTCCAGTTCCAGTTCCAGTTTTACTCCGTCTCAAAACAGCAGACAACAAGGTACCAATACTGGAAAAAAAAATTTTAAAGAATGTGTGAAATGAAGGGGCCAATAAAAACAGAACTAGTAGCATCTCATTACTGCTTTTCTTCTGCCTTTCACTGCCTGAACTGGACACAGTTTTGATTTAGAGTCTTTTCCTCAGATTATTTTCAGATGTGACTGCTTGGGTGTTTTCAAAAGGGCAAAATAAAAGAGGAGAAACTGTGTACTTTAGAAAAGGGTGTGAGAGTTGTTTGTTTTTAAGGACTAAATACGTGGCAGTCACTTAACAGATGGTAAACTCAAAAGGGCTTCTGTTTCTGAGTTGTCCTTCTGCAGGGTTAGCTAACACTGCACCTGATCCCATCTGAAGCCCTAGAAGTGTGTGGCTTCCCATGGGAAGCCCATGGAAATCCATGGATGTGTGTATGTGCACCCTTTCAAAGGGCCATAATCTTCCCATACTATTTGAACGTAAGAGCATACAATATTTACTTTAGATACCTGGCAGGGATGGATGATTATTAGACTTTAAGTCTGCATTTTGATTTTCTGGCTAATAATTACAGTTTATTTAGAACTCAGTAAAGAATGCATCTTTCTTCCTGGAGACCTTGCCAAGGCATGTTTTCTGTAAATAAATTGAAATTCATGATCTAGTCAACTACTTAGTTCCTGCTTAGTTCTTTCCCTGGATTTATAAGATTGTGCAACTGATACATTCCTAATGAGCTTTTGTTTTGTTCTTTGGATAAGAAACATTTAAAAAGCAGCATTTGACTAAAGGAAATTGTGTTTTGTTTTATTCATTTATATTCCTCAGTGGTAGACTTGATTTAAGGTTATGACAATACATTAGTGCCTCAGGCGTACTGTTTTTAAATAGATCTATGCGTGGTGCTTATCTGTCCTATTGCCTTTTTGTAGGTGACTGACTGATACTGATTTTGTAAAGTTTTCTGGCAGTGTTACTCCACGTAAAGAAAGCAAGAGCTGAAGTGAACTGTGGTTAATGACTGGCTTTGGGTGGTTGATTTTTACCTAGGGATAAACAGATACACTTCTCGCTGAAACCCCATTTTTGTTCTCATGAAAACCTCCGTAGTGATGTAAACTGTCCATTACAAGACAAAAGATTTGGATACCCATTTCTGTGTCTTATGCTGTGCAAAAACCTTTTGAATAAGTATTTTCTTCTAAGCAGACTGGTGCCATCCATCTCTTGTTGATCATATACAAGAGGTATCATAGGTTGCCTTTCAGTTCTTTGTGTCTTCTCTGGAATAGAGGAGAGATTTGTTCTCTGATGTGAAGAGCTCTGAAGAGCAAGTGGCATATCCATCTTCTCTTTATTACCATGCTAAATAGTGTTTATTGCTTCTTTCTGGGAGTTCCAGAAACTCCAATTAACTAAATGTGTTCGTTGCCCAGGCCACGCATTTGTGTATCAAAGGTATGACATACCAGGCATACTGTGGTGTATTACATACACTTTATGTTATGCCCAGGTCAGAAGCTATGCTTTTTCCCATAACTAGAAGTTACTTGCCAGGGATATTGCTCTTTTTCTGTTGCATTCAGACTAGCATTTATTCAAGGGTCAAAAACTACAACATAAACTTTTTTCACCTCGTTTTGCATAAGCAGTGGGCTAAACTAAGGTTCTTCCAGGTTATTCTGTCCAAGTTACTCTGATATTTCTGTTTCCTTACCAAGAATACTTGCTCATGAGCAGCTTCTAATTTTCAGTTTCTCCTTAACTATTCAGACCCTTTAGAAGGTAATAACTTTTCCAACCCTTAAAAAGATTGTTACAGGATTTTAAAGTAAGTGCTAACAAGGAGCAGGTTAACGGTGCCCTTGCTACCTGTACTAGAAACAAAAGACCTAAACCTTAGTGCTTTGCTGATTGTTCCGAAACTCTACTGAAAAGTTAACCAGTGATAGGCCTGTTCAGAGTTCCAGCCATGATCCTACACTAAGTGAGAACTTGTCTGAATGACAGGCAGTCCAGTGCTTATGGGGCTGTCAGTGATTGGTGTCTCTCAGGAGTCCAAGTTCCTTTTTATTACTGCTCCTATAAAAGCATCTTCCCTCCTTCAGTGGTCAGTCAGAGTACAAGTTGCCATTTTCCAATGACTGAGCATTGTCTGCCAGAGTTCCAAACAGGAACAGAAAGTGGAGCACAGCTCAGCTGCTTCTACAGATCAGCAGTGGGTGTATGGACAAGAAGCATTTCCACATAGCTCTCCTTCCATTGTCATCTGTACAAATACCTGGTCAACCAGGAATTTGCTCATCAGCACCATCTGGTTTACTTCCCTAGGATGTGAAAACAGTTTAAACAACAGCTCTGAACCTGCCCGAACTGTGCCAGTTTACAAAAGTTCTAGTGCGGCCTTAGTAATAAAATATTCTCTATATTGGCTTTGAAGTCTCTTGTACAAAGCTAGTCAAAGTGCTTATCACCTGAACCTTGCTAGGTCTGGAGTAGTCTATAAAGCTGTTCCTGATATGAAGGGAACACTGTGCCTGTCATGAGTATTGCACTGATTGACAGACGTCTGTCTTCTCTGCTGACAGTGACCAGGGAGGACACTCCTTGACTCAGTTTCCCCATGAGTAAGTAGAGAGTTGAAAGCTGTATCTTGGAGGCTCATTTCATTCATATTAGTACTTTGTGTTTCTTGAGCTGAAGGAATTACACAACTGTAATAGTAATTGCTATTTCTACAGCCATCAGTGGTGCTTTTACTTGCTGCTTTGTGTCTCAGATGAGCAGCACTTCAGAGCTAAATGTCCTATGGCACCATTCTTCTTCCCTCCCTCTGCTAATATACTTTGGTCCATTCTTATTTTAAGCAGCTGTAGTTTTACATTTCCCAGATCTATTAAACGTATTCCTCTTTCTCTAACCATCTCCTACATCAAAATAGAATAACAATCAAAACAAAACCCAAACTGAGTTTAAGGCAGTTTTGTGAGCAACTCAAGCTTTGTCCCTCTTGTTAATCCAGGAAGTGGTAACATGATGTTGGGTGGGACTGATGGACTTAGTACATATCAACATATGCCAAGTGCTTACTCACCTTGAAATTAGTCCTGAAATAATAGGGAATAATTAGTTAAATATATAAAACCCAAGAAGACAAAGACTGCCTTGGCCAGTATGAGTTAGTCAAAATGATGTGTTAGACTCAACTTCTCAATACATGGATTAATCTAACAAATGTACCATTACTGATCAATATGTCCCTGTAAATCTTTAGTTGCATATAATACCCTTTGAGAAAGCAAAAAATACTAAACCCCAGCAATGCAAAAGAAGCATGCTTATATCAATAATACAATAAGAGTTTATTTCTCCTGTCATGACAGTATTTTGCTTACTTCAGCTGTGGTCCAGGGGGCAAATAGTTCAAACAGTTGAATATATGAGTCCCTTCACTGCCATGAGTAAGTCTGTTGAAGCTGACTGAGTTGCTCATGTGAGTAAATGATTCATGGATAAGTCCCTACAGCGTGAGCCCTCATGCATTACTTCACATGTGTAATGTTTGAGGCTCTCCCCTCTCAATACTGTGTGGGGAGGGTAGTTTTCAAAGCTGAGTGAATTGCCCGAAATACTGTAAAGTGAACATTATTGTGCATTTTATTGTTTCTGTTGTTTCAGGTCCGTTGAGGTCTATAATGAAAGATCTGCATTCAGACGATAATGAAGAAGAATCAGATGGAGCAGATGAGAAGGACAATGATTCTGAGTTGGAACAACCTGTAAATACACGAGGAGGAAGCAGGAGTCGCAGGTGAGTGTCCTGTGATTGCAGGTAGCCTGGTGGCCAAGATGTATAATGCTTGTTAGAAAGGAGGGAAGGTCTAACATTCTCAAAGATTGCTGCATAGCAAATATGCAGAAAATTAGACTCTTTTTAAAAGCAGCCACTTCTAAAACCAAAATTAGTAATTTCTGATAGGAACTCTTTCTGTACTAATCATTATGGTTATGATGATCCTTATTTTTTAACTTTACTTGATTTCATGCAATTGTGACTTGAGGGGAGAAGTCATAATTACTTTCTGACATAAATTAGGGAAAAGTAAGTCCTTCAATTGTCAGATCTATTCTATACAAAGTCTCATTTTCAAGACCTCACTGCTTACTAGTTTTAGATTAGGTTGTTAAATTGGATCAGAATCAATGAAATTTGAATTTCAAGTAATTTCTGCACTGCATGTGTAAAAGTACATCAGAAGGTAAAGCAAGCCTCAGTCACAGAAATTAATTTTTTAAAAAAAGCTTCTGCATCCTAGTTGCAGCCATCAGAGGACTTTCCAAAAATCATTTGTTCTTTGGGCAGCTTGAAGCTGTGTCCAAATGGTGTTGAAGGTTATGGAAATCCTAAAATAGTCTCTCTTAAACATTTTTCATATTAGATTCTCTATTTGATTCAGAGGGATTTGCTGTTAGTACACAGCACCTGAGTGCCAGTGTCAGCTACTGTTTAAATGGGAAGATAATCACTGTCAGCTGCTTCCCTTGGTGTACTTCAGAGCAGATGGAATCAAGGAGAAAAAGACTAAGATTACTAGCAGTTTGAGAACTTCTTGTGTCCGTGATAGTGTAAACGACTGTTTCAAGCTCAATTTGTCTCCAAGTGTGGAGATTTTGTTTCAGTTTTTAAATGGAATCTTAAGGCTAATGTTTCTCTCCCTTCTTTTTTCTATCCCAAATTGCTACTTTTTTTCCTTCCCAAAGCATACTCCATGTTGTTCCTAAGTAAATGAAAGGTGAAACTGACTGGAAGCTGGGCTTGTTCATGTGACCTCTCCTGAGATGCTAAGTTTTTTAATTTTAGCCAGGAAAAAGTGTGTTAATTATGACAATAAACAAGGAAGTTTTCAGTAAAACACTTGTTGAGGTGGGAAGTACAGCTGTTGGGAAAGCTTTTAGAAGAGCAGAAGACTATCTTTAAAACCCACTTGCCTTCCTTCACATGGCTGTAAACTGAGACAGGGACTCTGTTGGGAGCAGCAGTTTTTTGCTGTAGCTGTCCAACCATTTTTGTAATGTTACCTGCTGTTAGCTGGACACTTCATCTCAGCAAGTGCAGACAGGCAACCTCCTTCTCCATGCACCAAAGAGCTTTCTGCAGAGTGCAGCCCTGCTCAGATACCTCTCTTCCACATGACCTTGATTAATGACTGCTTGCTTAGCAAGAGCTTGTCATTATAAGTTCCTACCTCAAAATACAAGCTTGCTTCACCACTATTGACAGCCCTTTGTCCGCAGGTGTAATGCTTTGTCTCTTTTTTTCCATAGGGTTAGCCTGAGCGATGGCAGCAATAGTGATAGCAGTTCAGCTTCCTCACCACTACGTCATGAGCCAGCACCACCTTTATTGAAAACCAGCAACAGCCAGGTAAAGTCAGAATTCATAAATGCAGTTAGGGTTTGTATTAGCAGTAGACATGGAGCACATAAAACTCAGGAGCTTATTCATTCATCTCATGCCCCCTCTCTTACCAAGGTTTATCTAGAAGATATAATACTTTTTACTCTGCTAGAAGACAAAATAGTTTTTACTTCACATCAGAGTACTTGTTCCAGATTCATAAGAGCTATCAGAGTTACTTTTGAGGTAGGAACATAGCATAGTTCTGCTTTTCAAAGAAAATAATTAAATTACATGGAGTTACAAAATACTTTAGGGACAAATGAGAATTAGAGTTTGGGAGTTACTTCACCCTTGGTCACCATAAAATAAAGTTCTCTAAATATAAAAATTAAACATAAAAGATTATATTCTTTATGCAATAAAATACACCGTTTGTCAGTTATTTCAAGGAGCCATGATTAATTCCCAGTGTCAGTTGCATCATACGCAAAGCAGTCATGATTTACTGGCAATAAATGGCTGCTTACAGTTCTGATATAGTTAGAATAGTGTCTACATGTATTAACAAAAGTTTGTGGTTCACATGGTGAGTTTCCTGAATGAATCTTTTCTGCATCTCTAAGGTTAACTGCTTTAATTATCTAAACAAGAGTGCTTAAGATGTTAGATTTCAACTACACATCAAGAGCACTGTAAGGAAGCAACTTTTTCAAATATATTGTGTTCTTGATAAGATTCTATTTGAAACTGAGAATTGTCATCCTGTAAAATATTTTAAAAGGTACTGGCTCCCTGACTAGAGGTCGGGGGTTTTTTTTTGAAGGCATGAGTTTTCTTCCACTGGCCTACATGGCAGTAACCCCAGGGTGTGTTGAATAGAAGAACTGGGATTTTTCTTCAAAGATGTATGTTTTGATTTCTGGCCATGCATCACTTTTGGCTAAATAACTCTTTGTATAAGGTTAACTCAGATCTGCAGTCAGTCTCTCTCTCTAAGGAAATAGCTGCCTGCCTGCTGTATTCTTATGATGCTGGTCACCCTGGGGAGCATGTATGTAATTTAGTCATTTATACTGAAGGAAATAGAAATGAGAGGCAACTTGCGGAAAACTGTCTGTGAAGCTACTAGAAGACTTAGTTTTTATCTGCTTGTTTTGATTTCTGAGTTTTGTCCAGTGTTATGACGGTTCAGTGTGGTTTTGGAATTAATCATGCTAGTGATGTTAGTCTCACAAAGAAATGTGAAACATAATCTCCCATCATCTGTGATTATTTTGTTTTCTTTGGTGTTCTTCAGAAGAACTGGTTGTATTCCATAGGAATAACATGGTGATTTTTTTTTTTTTTGAACATCAAAAAATGTGTGTTCTCTGTGAAAAAAAAATGGAAGAAAAATCAGCAGTTCTTTTTCCCAAAAATATCCCTCCCCTCATTCCTAAAAGCTTCATATTACACATGGTGGCATGCTCTTTACTGACATGCTGTTCTTGACTGTGGTTCAGTAGCAGATGAAGCATTCTGGGTTTGTATAAATGATAGTAAATGGATTTGAATGGCATTGAAGGAAAGGCACTATATAAGTGCTAGGGAAGTTTCTTTTTCGATTACAACTCCTGGTCATTTCAAAGGTTGTTTCAAAATCTCTATTGTCAAAGAAAAGACCATTGGGGGGAAAAAACCCAGGAAAATTACAGTCCTCATGTGGTATTTCAAAGGCACTGGGGAGACCCTCAGCATAATTTTGTGTCTGCAAAATCAGACCTCTTATCCTACTAGCATGCAAGAGATAGGAAAAAGAAGTGTTGGGAAGGCTTTAAATGACAGGAAATTAGTTTTTTTAAGAATTACTAAGATCACTGTCACCTCCTTCCAGCAGCTCAGCATTTTCTGCTGTAAGCTAATTTTTATTCTGAAAAATGTGAGTAGTTATATGGATTAAATAATGAAAAGTTGTTTTGAGTTTGTATTATTAACCAACAGCAGAATTGTCCATATGTAATTGTATCCAATGATGCACTTCATTCTTACAGTATTTTCTTTCTTTTCCAGATTTTGGAAATGAAAAGTCCAATAAAGCAAAACAAATCTGATAAACAAATAAAGAACGGGGATTGTGATAAGGTAAATAAGAAAGAGGTAACAGTAAACTGCTTCAGAATATGATACTAATGTATTTACTAAACACCAACCTTTATTACAGAATGAAAACCTAAGTATGTCTTGACTTTGTGTTCTTTTATATACAAATCTTTCTCTCAGTTTTTTTCTGTAATTCTTTCTTCTTCTGTCATATTTTGAATTTTTTTTCCTTCTTTTCAGTGCATGTGGTTATTTGGCAAATGTCACCAGTTGGAAATCTGCCATCTGTTATTTATTTTATCTGCTCTCCATGATGAGTTTATATTGTGCTTCACAGAGGAAGTGATAATTTTTGTAGATGCGAATTTGTGGATATATTCCTAGTCAATATATCAATCAACTAGAAGAAAACCAAACCAACCATATATTTTCCAGAATACTTTCTGAAGGCTGTACTTTAGGAAGTGACAGTGTGATTTAACTAGAACAATATGAAGCAACTGCTACTATGTAACACCGAGAAATACAGTTTTGTTTAAAATCATGTCAACTGGCTATGGGCAAGAGCTCTAAGTCCACAATTGCCCAGTGTGGACAAGTGCCTCTGAAGGTTCATATTTTACTGATATTAGTGTAGACTGTGTGATAACAATGAGACAAGAGATGAAAGTTGCAGTATCTGTAGCTAGATTTTTAGTGCTCCAATCCATGTACCTTTTGGTTTCTTATGTTGGATATGTTGGATGCCCTAGCTGTCTCTGCTTAAAAGGAAAAAAAAAAGTTTTTGATGACTCAGGCTGAAGAAGAGAGTTGATAATTGCATGAAGAGGTGGGACATGGTTGACATCCCAGGAAGGAAGCAGGGGAATTTACCATTGCATTAATCTTGCTTAATCTTTCTCCCCTTAGATCTTCCTGTTGAGACAAAAAAAATAATTACATACCTTTAGAGAAAAAGAGGGATGTGATTGTGATTTGGGTTTTATTCTGTGCTGGTTTAAAGGCAAACTGGTGGGAGAAATGAACCCAGCTCAAGAGATTACAAGTCAGAGTTACAATTCACTAAGAAGATGACAGTAAACAAAATGATATAGAGTAAAATTGATTTTAACCTGCAAAAACAGATGTGTAACCCAGCCCCTTGGGGCACGAACAGAATGGTGTTTGTCAGCCCCTGTGCTGAGTGCCATATGGCTCCCCGAGTACAAAGCAAAAGGAAAGAAGAAACCTGCTGGTGAGGATGATGGTCACAGTGTGGTTGAGAGTGGCAGTTGCAGTCCTGCTGAGGTTCTGGTCCTCCTCTGGATCTGACAAGTGGTACCCAAAGTCCCAGACCCCAAGATTATATGTGCTCAAATTCAGATGGGAATGCCCAGTACCTCCCCCAGGGCAAAGAGTTTCACAGTGGGTGATTTAATTCTCCAAGTCATGTAATATTTTTGAAATCCTTGGTGGCCCATTAGCAGACATGACCCCTCAGGCTGGGTGTGAAGGGGAGTTATCATGACTGAGTCATTGGTGTGAAGACAGGAATACATCTCTATCTCACAGAAGTTCCCAAACACCCAGCTTGTAGCCTGAGGGGTCAGGTGTGCCCTGGGCAGCTGCTGCAAATGATCCATCATTAACAGTTCATGAGAAATGACACAGAGGGTGTAGAAAACAGTTTTGGTTACACCCACATAGTGATAAACTGGTCCTGGCCACTGTAACTAGGACATGTTCTTACATGGAAAGGTGGGAGATATTTCAAAGGTGCTGTTTTGGCATCCCCAGTCTCTTGATGCTTTTTGGCACAGTTGAGTTAAAGACATTGTTGTCTACAGCAAGCAACCACCTATTAATATTTTCATCAGCATGAAATATCAGAAGCAAAAAAAAATTTGTATTTGGGTTGTATTGAACTAGAGAAAACCAGACTACCAAATAAGAAAATACAGCTTAAGGAAGAGTTTGGTCTTACCTCAAGTCCTTTGTGCAGTTTTGGGTGCCACAATATAAGAAGGATTTAAAATGCCCTTAGAGAGCATCCAAAGGAGGACGACAAACATAGTGAAGGGCCTTGAGGGGAAGCCATATGAGGCATGGCAAAAGGGCACTTGGTCTGTTCAGCCTGGAGAAGACAGTAAGGGGAGATCTCATTGCAGTCTACAACTTCCTTACGAGGAGGAGCAGACAGTGATCTCCTCTCTGCTGACCAGGGACAGAACCTGAAGGAATGGTGTGAAGTTGTATCAGGGGAGGTTTGCATTGGATATTAGAGAAAGATTCTTCCCCCAGTGGTTGGGCACTGGCACAGGCTCCCCAGGGAAGTGGTCACAGCTCCAAGGCTGGCAGAGTTCCAGAAGTGTTTGGATGATACTCTCAGGCACAGGGTGTGACTCTTGGGATGGTCCTGTGCAGGGCCAGGAGTTGGACTCAATGATCCTTGTGGTCCCTTCCAACCCAGGATATTCTATGATTCTAAGATATAAAATAAAATCTCCATTTGTATTGTTCCTGAAGACATCTTAAGCTTATGAAATACACAGCTATGCCTTAATTAACAAGTTGTTTATGGGGGGGGGATTTGTTTCTAGGCATATCTTGATGAACTAGTAGAGCTTCACAGAAGATTAATGACATTGAGAGAGAGACATGTACTGCAGCAGGTGAGGAGCACTCATGCAATATCACAGTGTGCTCATTGAAACTATGAAGTCACATTTATTTTTTTGCCTTCATCTAAAAATCTGTAATCAGCTTAATAACCTTCAAGCCTATATCATTCATAAAATCTTACACATATTTTAAACTATGTTCTCACACTAAATGTCAAATTTTAAAAAATGCCTGTCTGAGCTAAATTTTTTCAGCAATTCATTGTTATGTTTCTTAGCATACTGTATTAATAGTTATTAAAACAGGATGGGAGAATGGCTACAGCTGCATGTGCACCGTGACTTAAGAATCTTTTAAAAAGCTTTTTTCCTGAAAATAACCAACTTTTTCTTAGAAAAAATTGAAGTGTTTTTTTGTATGACCAGCAAAAAACATAGAATTCAAAGCAAAATCTACTTTGAGGAAGAACATAATATAATCATTGAATCTTCTGAAGTCGTGGAATGAGTGAAATATGAAAATGTACTAACCAAGAAGACTTGAAATTTATTGAAAGGTTAGGCAATAGTAAGAATAAAGAAAGGATTCTTGGTTTTGAGTGCCATTGTCAGGTACTATTGGGTTACAAATTGTGAAGATTGAAAAATAAACACTATCAACAAAGCAGGTGTAATTGTAGCACAGATGGTTTTATTACATTTAGCATGTGCCAGTTGTGGAGGTACTGTAAAGGGAAAGTTTTAGCATTTCTAAATTATTGCAATCACGTGTCAAATTTCTTGAGAGAGCATGGGAGAAGTATGTTGCAAGTCCGACTGTTAATCTGTTTATTAGTTCAGACTCAATATTGTGAATAAAGATGTGAAAACTATTGAGACATTAGTGGAAAGGCAGAGCTTGGTTATGGGTATTCTTAATTGAAGATGATTTCTGATAGCTTTGTCAGATTTTGTGTTACAAAACACAGTGATACGTATTGGTTATCCTTCCTATTTAATGTACTGTTGACTCCCAAGTTTCCAAGGGAACCAGAACATGCTTTGAGAATGATGGCAGAGTCAAATGTTTATCTATGTTGGAAAATTACTGTGCAGGAGGCTGAAAGCTAGGAATTGCAACTCCCTGTCCACTTCACATTGTTCATAATTCTGAAGAAGTGCACATTAAAATTGAATCTGAAAAAGACACTGCATTATAAAGGTGCATCCTGGCTGTGCTTCCAGGGCTTATCTAAGGCATACCTTCCAAATGGTATTGCTTCTGCTAGGCCTCTGTAGCCAGTATTATGCTGTTACCAGCTGTTGGTACAGGACTGAACCACTGTCCCTTCCTGTGCAGTCCGACCATAAAACCAGCTTTCACCGGGGCTGTAGCAACAGCCTGCAGTACATAGGGCTTAGGTGGCTTCATGTGAAACTCTGAAACAGAACATCAATTTCAAAACCTTTTATACAAAGCAAACATAAAAACAAGCAAGAAACCTTTTTTTTTTTCCCATGTGGGGGTGGTCTAGAAGTGGAAGAGAGAGTCCTGGAGAGACTGTGCTCTGTCTTTGGAGCATTTAAAATCCTGGCAGGATAAGCATGGAGCATCCAGATGTGACTCCACAACTAAGTCTGCTCTAGGCAGGGGCTGGGATGAGCAAAATCTCTTTAAACTAGAATACTTACTAAGAAGTATTTTCCAGTAAGATGGTTCAAGTTGAACCCATAATGCTCTCTCTCATCTAATAGCATTTATTTGTTGGGGAAAATGTATTTACCTTTGTTAGAAAAATGATAGGTTTGTCCTCTAAATTTTTAGTCTGATATTAGTATTATAGTATGCTTTGTGAGAAGTTACTAATACAAGGACAAACTCTGAAATGAAATATAACTGAGCTAGAAATTTAGAGTATCCTGTTCTGAGTAAATAAAAGTATGAACATGAGAAGAAGCAGTATATTCTTATGCGTTTTAAACTAGACTTTTTTTTTCCTCTGGATAGTGTTTATCAAACCAGAGAAAGCATTCTTTCACAAACTTGCATTTAGAGTGAGGCATTTTAATGCATTCAGAGTGAGTAATTCTAATACTGTAATCCATGATTACAGATATATTATTACTCATACTGTTAAAGGTGGATGTAGAAGTGGTGTTGCCTTGTTTCCTGGGCGAGCTGTTGTTGCAGATTGTTTCCCTTCGTTCAGAGTGTATGCATGCTGTCAATACAGCTCCACTAAACCTGGATTTATGGCCAGACTGCAGACTGGGAAAGTGACTCGGTTATGTACCAACGACTGGTAACAGCCTAATACTGTCTACAGAGGCCTACCAGAAATCAGTGGAAGAGCCAAGACACTTACCAGTTGTCTCTTAGCCAGTCTGCACTAGCAAGTAGTCTATGCTGCTATAAAACAAAATACAGCTTATTTTTAAAACCTTTAATCCCTTAATAGTCTGCAATCATTAATTCCTATGATTTTGTCAGTTTACAGAAATACCATCACAATACTAAATGGGTAACTTGCAGAGAATCAAGGGTTCTGTGCATATAAACTGTGATCCCATCTTAAATGTCCTTGCTGCTTTGCAGCTATGTAGTCTATGTTAAATACTTCCAAAGTGCACAGAAATTAAAAAGATACGGAGCTGAGAAAATTTTTAAGAATGAATGTAAAACTTCTAGACCCAGAAATACAAGTATATATAGACTATAGGAAATACAAAGGTCAGGAGAGACTATAGGAAGTACAAAGATCAGGAGTGCAAAGAGCAAAACTGCAGAAAGCAATGGTGGTTGCTGCATGAGAGGAGGGATCAAGTACAAAAATAAGCAACAGAAAATTGTAGACAGCTGCAAGAGTTTTAAAGGTGGTGATGTTGTCAAAGTGGAATGGTGGTGGAGTTGTGTGTTAGTGGTGGTTGTCATCTGTTTCGTTTATGCTAGGGCAGGTAATAGTCTCTTGCACATGTCAAAGTCTTCTACTCACAGACTCTGAGAGAAATTTTAGAGAAGGGTCTTGCAAAAGAACAATGAAGGCATTGATCATGGTAAAAACACAGGCTTTTAAAAGTTACGATGAGGGACGTGAAATTTTTTTTTTTTTTGGCAGTCTCAGTTGTTACCAAGTCCATAGGCATGATAACACACAGGAATGCAGCCAACTTGGAAATGTATATTTGAGAATGCGGCTCTTTCCCAAGAGAGGCGTTTCTCTTTAAGACATTTTGTTAAAGGAAGCTGAGACAGGAAGAAGGCAAGGAGAGATGTGATACTACACTGGAAGTGCCTAGAGTCATAGCAAAATAATTCTGATGTAAAATACTACTTACAGATACATAAGAATTGCCTGAGAGGGAGAAGACCTGAAAAATAATATTTGACCAAGAAATTAGTCCTGTGAGAATCACCTGAGCAATTTCTATATGAATATTGGACCATGTCGAGAAATGGTTTGAAATTACATTTTAGAAATAAGTCTCTTCCACCTCTTTCACTGTAAAGAAAGAGGTTGGAATTTAGAGTGGTTGAGCTTTTTCTTTTTTAACTGTGTGACTTTCAGTTAATGGGACAATTGAGTCTGCTATCAGATGTTAATGCCACGTGTCTAATATATTCAAATTTGGCTGGCTAAAACTGTGTTCCTAACTGCATTTTCAGTGCAGGTAATGTTAGTATGACCCCATGAAAGGCAACAACATTTCTGGTAAGACTTTGCCTCTTATTTTTAGGCATCAGAAGTTATATCTTCAGCTGGTGAAAAATCTCCTGAAACCCAGTGCACTAAGCAGCACAGGCATAAGGAAGAAATTGAGAGTGTGCAGCATGGCTGAAAATGACATTTCTTATGTCCACAACATGCTTAGGTTCAGATGGCAACTATCTTCTGAGAATTTTCTGCCAGAGGCAGCTTGGAGGTCTGGAAACTATCACATGGCCTAAAACCCTCCATAAACTGAAAAATGACTGTGGCATTAGTTGCACTTTGGCTTCCTTATACAAACACACTCAATTGCCTGTTTAAAGGCTGATAAATAGTTATGCTATGATGGATAATGATGAAACTGAGCTGGAGAGGCATTATGTAAACAGAGATGTAATTTACAGCAGAAGAGCAAAGCTTACTACAGCAAGAACAAATGGGATATTTTTGTACATTGCAGCCTGAGCTCTCCAAATAAAACATTTTAATGATGTGTTTTTAATGTTAAAACTGCCTGACTTCCTAGCAACTAGTTGCAATATTTTATTCTTTTTGAAGTATTTCTGAAAGCACAAGTATTACTGAATGCACAAGGATGCATATACTAATACTGTAAGTCATGAATTCCTCGTTGACTGACACACAGGCAGGTGTTTTTCATTTAGCTGTCTGGGTTTATCTTGATAGATTTTTATACATCCATTAAAACCTTTGGGGTTCATTTCAGTCTGATTTGCCAGGTGCCCAGACATAGTGACTCTATTTCTTGAGGGCTGGAATGAGAGATATCTTTAAAATGTTTATATTTCCCTTGACCTAGAGCTCAAAAGCCCAAAGCAGAACTTGGTCAGTAAAAGTCCTTATCCATTTCTTAAAATATGCAGGGCTGCTTAAAAATACATGTGCTAACACTTTTGTGTAATCTTTGTTTCTAAAATCAGGTATATTGCAGTGGGGGTTATGAGTGGTGGTATTATTCCACAGTAATGCAAGGAAGTGTTAGGTAGAATTGTTCAGTGTAGCTACATCTTCATGCCCTTGGCTTCTGTAAACTTGTGCAGCCATTTATTTGTCATGCACTGGATATTCAGAGACCAAGCCTGAGATTAGATTCCAAACTTTACAAAGGGAGACTGGATTAACTCCTTACCTTAGCTTCGGTCTTAGATGAGGCTCAAGAGAGTGCGAGAAATGAGAAGGACAGTATGTATCAAAGTATTTTTCTGCTAACAATCAGTTTTGTCCCATTTGATCTTTTTTTTCTCTCATGTCAATTGCAGAACAGTAGGAGATGGAAAAGTGTTACAAGAATCTGTGAATCAACAAGTGGAGAAATTAAGTTGGTCATTTTAGATCAAAAACTTCCCACACAAATAAAAATTTAAACCAAGAGGCACAGTTTTAAATGGAGTGTTAAAGAGCAGGATTTTTCCTAAGTGCTTTCAGAATTTCGGACAGCTGCAAAACAAATTAAACAAATTTTATTTTTATTTTTTCCAACATGCAAAATAGGAGGTGATTGAAAATGGAGATTTTTACTGTAACGGGCATTTCCCTTGTATTATTTTATCTTGTTTCCATTCTTTTTAATCTATCCTGGGCTGTGTCATTCCACGCCTGACAGTACTCATGAAGTTATTTCATTTATCATCAACATAGTCTTTACTTCAGTGGTCTGAGAAGAACAAATACCTGTTCATATAATGAAACAAAGAGCAGAAAATTACAAAATATTTAGTTTAACTTCATTGTTCTTTGTCAAGTTGGTGTATCCCTACCGTATTTGTCATTTTAAGGTACACTCTGTAAGACGTGTGTATACATCTGTATCTCCTCCAGCTGTGGAAAAGAAATTACTGTCAGAGTAATAAAGCTCAAAACAATCAAGGAATATCTTGCAGTAGTGTTTCAGTGGAGGTATATGTGGAAGTCCAAGACCTAAACGGGCTTCAAGTTGAAGGTTTCAAACAGAGCATTGAGTCTAACCTGAGTGTTGCATAAGAGATGGAAAGACTGAGAAGTGCAGCAACAATCTTCTGCCAGTCCATGACACTACCTGAAGGCTGACTTCAGGATGAGGTGTCTTTCTGTGTGCTCTCTTGGGATGTCTGACTCTTGGAATGAAACAGCATGTAAGAGTTTCATAGCCATAGTGTGTTGCCACTGTGTTAGCATTCTCTGACAATGCTTTGCATTTTCAAGATGCTTGATGCTTTTTTCTAGAACTTCACATATCTGGAGTTACTTTTTACAGCAATTCAGTGATAAGTATGATCATTCTTTAAAAATGTAGACTACAATTCAGAGACTGAAAGTGTCACAACTGCAGAAAGGCACAAGTTAGATATGTACTGTTGATTTCACAGAATCTAGAATAGTTGAGGTTGGAAGGAGTCTCTGGAGGTCACAGGGACATGTAGAGCCAGCTGCTCAAGGCTCTGTCGTATGACTGGGATATCTCCAAGGATGCAGATTGCCCTGGACAACCCGTACCAGTGCTTGGTCACTTTCACAGCAAAGAGGTGTTCTGTGGTATTCGGAAGGAACTTCCTGTGTTTCAGTTGGTTCCCACTGGCCCAGGTCCTGTCACTGTGTACCACTGGAAAGAACCTGGGTCTATCCTTTACATTCTGCCTTTAGGTATTTGTACACATTGACAAAATCTGCTCTGAGCCTTCTCTTCTCCAGACTGAAGAGTCCCAGCTCTGTGAGCCTTTGTTCCTAAGAGAGATGTTTTAGTCTGTTATTTTCAGGAACTCCAGACA
Organism: Scytalopus superciliaris; assembly: GCA_013400415.1. NCBI lineage: Eukaryota > Metazoa > Chordata > Aves > Passeriformes > Rhinocryptidae > Scytalopus > Scytalopus superciliaris. The sequence continues at coordinate 232,947 of VXBX01006672.1, forward strand.
GCTCCCCTGTTTTCTGTTCTAATGAAAGCTGTGATTGTAGTTTAAATAGTCACCAGAAGAAGTGATGTTATGCCATTGCTAGTAGTCCTTGCATGTTTGATTTGGCTAAAAAATTACATTTAAGTCTGTTACTCAAGAAAAGCTGCTAGTACGTGAACTAGCACTTCATGTGAGAGCTCTTAAATGTATTTTTTGTTTGATATGGACTAGACTCTATAAGGATTTATATCTTTCCCCTGCTTGCAGAAAAGCTCATGCTAATTATTTCCAAATGTGACATGCTTAACAGCTATGCGCACAGTAAACGTTTGACATTATGGTTGATGATGTTTTAAAAAAAGCACCAACCAACTGGGGCACTATAGTTTGGATAACTGTGCGTGTCAGAAAGGGTGAGTGATAAGGGTGGTGGTTTAATGTGCAAGTATTGGGGCAGTTGGGCTCATTTGAGGCCTTTCATGGTACTTGATGGAGTATTAATGCATTCAGTAGGCATGTAAGACTTCTGAGATTTTCAACTGTGTCTCTTCTTTCATTATAGATAGTAAATCTTATAGAAGAAACTGGACACTTTCATATCACAAATACAACCTTTGACTTTGATCTTTGTTCACTGGACAAAACCACAGTCCGAAAACTACAGAGTTATCTGGAGACATCTGGAACCTCCTGAGGATTCAGCATCTGGCTGCATCAGAAACTGATCTTTAAATGATGTATGCAGAATGATGCAACCAAAAGGGAGGGGAAAAAAGCAATCCTCTTCAGCTTTTATTTTTCCTTAAAGCCAGTCATCATCTCCTGATAAGGGAGAGGAAAAGTGACCAGACTCAGAGGACCACTCTTTCTCAAGAAGAGAATGCTCTTGAAGAGTTTGCCTGGATAGCCTTGAAAAACAAACTCAGAAAAAACAAAAATACTTGTTCTTAATGAATGTGTATGATACCATGTATCTCTCTCTGTGGTGTTCCAGTCCACAGGATGAATGCATGTTCAACACACTGCCTTATTACATAACTGATCTATTTATTACTGCATTCATGTATTCTAAAGTCCATGAGTCATTGAGTGACACTACCAGATATTGCAAGTAGTGGGATCCTATTTGTGCTCTTTTGATGCAGTACTTTCACAAGCCTAGTAATCTTATTCATGTTAAATGCCACTTCTGGCTATCTTTCACTAGTTGATTAAAACACTGCAGTCTTGATTCCACCTCTGCAGTTCCAGAAAATAAGATAGAAACTTGATGACCAAACAGTGGTCATATATTTCATTTCCTATCTGCCACTGTGGGTTGGCCCACAGCAACTTGGACCGCAGGTCCTTGATTCTGTCCGCTTACTGATCTTGACCACGGTAAAAAATGCACCAAATAGTATCATGTGACTTGCTGTCTAGCCTCAGTGAATAAGCCAATAGGACTTAACAAAAAAAGCCCTGAATCTGGCAACTTTTGCAGTCTACATTCTTGTATCTGTTTAATGTTACAAAATTAAATATATATGAGTGAAGGTGTTCTGCAGGATCGTCATAAAAGGAAAAATACTGGCCCTGTCCTTAAAGAAAGTGTTGTAGAAAATTATTAATTTGGAGCTATTTATTACTATGAGTTTCAATACTCTTCTGCTGCCAGTGTGTTACTGACTTCTACCATAAAACTCTTTGCATAACATTTTTGTTTGCTCATATAATATATGCGTAGTTTGTTTTGGGGATTTTTTTTTCTGCTTTGTTTGGTTTTTTTACAACTGATAAATTAAACCCTTTTCTNTCACATCAATGCTTCTCACTCGCGTATAGCTGATGGCTTCTTGGTGGAATCATCACCCTTCTATTAGAAATCCAAATTCCTAAAAGAAAAGCAAAAATAATTTAAAAAACACTTCTGGATGCAAAGTTTTGTTCTTAAAAACCAGCCTAAAAAACGTATCTTGTTATTGGATAGGCCAGTATGTCATGTGTATGCTTATATGCCACATGTAGTCTCTATGTGTAGAGCTG
>VXBX01006672.1:234960-256655 GCA_013400415.1 Scytalopus superciliaris
ACTGAAAAACTATTGGGGTTATTTCTTATTCAGATGGTAAATCTTAATACTGTTTCTTTAAGTCCAAAGAAAATTTTACATGTTACTCTTTTTGAAAGGGCATGATATGTATTGGTTTGGGGGGCTTTTTTTTTTATTTAAAATGTTGTTTGATCACACTCCGCAGGAAGTCTGTCTAAGGCTTCTGAAGAATAAGTGTACTTTTTCAGTAATGTTATGACTCTTATTGATGATTGGCATGAAGCATACTTGAAGCGTTATGTTGTCCTTTTAAGTCCATGTCTTAATGTGCAATTGGGGAGGGGATGAAGGAATGGGAATATAATGTTAACGTTACTCTTGACAGAAGGCTGGTGATAATGGGGAAGGGAATAGGGGTGCATGTGAAGGGGATAAACTTCAATTTTTATTGATTGTTTTATATGAAAATGTTTGGAAATCTAAAAGCAACCTTAAAAACCTTTGGTCTATCAATGTGTGTTCAACTTTCCTATCTCTTAGCTATACCAGATGTATGTGGAAATTTGTCTGTTTTGACTTTTCTACTAAGTCTTGTGGTAAAGACTCATTGAGTTTCAGAAGGGGATACTTCTAGTAAGACTATTGCACTGTTTTTATAGAAATGGTGAAATGAATCATTTTACCCTTTAAATACCAGATAAGCTTTATTATACGCTGCGAATGGGAGGAAGAAAAGAGAAACTAGGAGAATAAGCATGAAAGGGAGAAGACAGCAATTACAATATCAAATCACTGCTGAATTTCATGCAAACTGTGGATTGTCCTTAAACTCTTAAGTTTTCTGTTTCAGTGGGAGAGAGAATAAAATAGACTGCAGGTGTCTGTCTGTGTGCTGACTTTTTCCCAAAATTCTGATAGAAATACAGTTACTAAGTTTTGAGCTAAATGTAAAAGTTAGCTGTTTTAGTCTCATTTTGTATTCAGAAGCAAAATAAATACATGTTCACTTAATTTCAGACATTCATATTTCTCTTCAAGAAAAATATAGAAGATACCCTTCCGAGATTTTAATGTCTGTAAGCATTGATCTTTGGGATGGGTTAGTGTTTTGGCAACAAACATTTTGGACTTTTACTTAACATCAAGCCATTTAAAACAGCAATATGAGACAATTTAGATTAATTCGTTGAAGTGACCAGATAGAGGTTAGCAGTACAGTCCAATATCTGAAGTAATTTTCAGCATAAGTGAGTCAGTGTTACTAGAGCAGTAATTTTATCTTGTATCAAAGACAGTTGCATCTCACAAGTAACTTTGCACTTCAGGAAGTGAATGTCCAATTGGGTAGACAAGTTTTTATTAAATTTTTTTTTTCTTCTTAGAAATCTGAATCTGCTGAGAGGCTTTACAAAAATTGCAGTATCATCTAGATTTGGAGTCCATCTTAGTCCATGATAAAGAGAAAGAGCAATAAAGGAGGAAGGGTTATACCCTATGGGAGTATCTTTCAAGGTAAAAGTAAACCCGTGCTCTGTCTTTAGCCTTTGGACCATGGGAGGTGTTTGATCATTTCTCTTTCTCTTCATTGGTTTCGTCTTTTTAGGAAAAGCCTACTCTTTCAATTCAAAAACAAAGTACACACAGTACAGTGCATTTGGAGAGCCCAGTATATTTCTATTAAGATTTCTGTAGTCTCTGGGAAGGAAATCACAAGTTCTTGGGTTTTGCCTGACCCATTGTTCTTCTTTCCCATTCTTACAGTGAAATAAAGTACTTTCACAATCTGCTTTGAGTCCTTGGTCCTTTACTTGGTAACATCTTCCCTTGTTAAGAGTTATACCAAGTGTTCTGATGTCTCTTGAATGTTGATTTCAGGACCTGTTACTTAGTTTGCTAAATTGATGGGAAAGCTGTAGAATTGTCTGAAGTGGAAACTGCCCCATACTGTTGTATGCAGTATCTTACTCCAGACACTGCTCTGATGGTAGGATGTTTGATTCACCTCATACCACTTTTGTTCATACACATCATATCACATTTTCTATCACTTGCAGTTTAATGACATGCTGTCTCTTAGCAAACTCTGGTTTGAGTCTATAAGAGTCTGTTTTATGTTTGCTCATTGGTCCATGATTTTCAGAAATTGTTAAGATTTTGTCAGATTTTCAGCCACAGCAGGAGCTAGCAGAAACTGAAAAACTAAGCAGTGGAAGGCATGTTCCAAAGCTTAACAAGGGTAAGGCACGTGTTTTTATGGGCCTTGATAGTTTTCTTAATTGTTAAGCACTTACAATGGAATGTAGTGTTCACCAGGAAGCTACTGTGTACACTTTGTGAAGAAGCTTTACTGCTGGGCATTAAAAGGCTTACCAACAGATGACAGGGACTAAAATACTTACATATCTGCAGTGGTTTTGTGCTTGGGAGTTAATCAGTACATTAAAGCTGCTAAATGAATGACATTTACAAGACTGGTTGTGTCTCGGCAGATAAACTAACATCAAAACACAATCATGTAGGGAGGGGCCTTGCATGTGACTGAGCAACAAGATGTGCCACTGTGACTAGACAGGAGAGAGAAGTATTACCACAGTGAGAACAAAGCCTGTGGAGTGGGTGATGACAGGAAAAAAATGTGAAGAAGAGATGCCATAGTAACAGCTACTTTTCTTCGCTTTTTTGTTGCTGACTGGAGAGAGAAGGAGATTGAGATTGCAGCATCATACAAAAATCTAAGCTGTTTTATTGTTTGAGTTGCTAATATCTGTTTCACATTTGTTTCAGTGTTGTATCTGACTTACATTCTGTGTTTTATCTCAGCCAGATTGTACTACAAAGTGATAATCTTGCATTTTTCATTTACTTTTAATTTATCCAGTCTGGAAATTTGAGTAAAGTCAAATGTAGCCCTGAGAATGCAGCAGAAGATGTATTTTTATCATCATTCAGTATAATTCTGACTGGAAGTAACCATTTCCTGAATCTTCCATCAAATGACTTATGCATTTTCCTATGTTCCTTCAGAGAACTGATGCTGTAAAGCTGGGATTTCTATTAGTAAACTTTACCTTCTCATCACCGTAAGGAATAAATTACTACCTTTTATCATTGTTCACAGGAAGACAGAATGCAAGGTCTGAGTCCTATTTAGGAAATAGCAGGTTTGTGAAGATGTCAGTTACATCTTTTTAGCAAGACTTAGAAATAAAGCTTATCTCTTTAGGGGAGGAAAAGAAAGAAAGGAAAGATTTGCTAAAATTGTTTGTACTCTGATAATGCAGGTTACATTTCCCTTTCAAATCCTTAAGCATCTAATGGCCAGTAAAGTACTACATGTAAACCATTAGAGAATCAAAGGTATTGAAAATATAAGTAACTTGTCTTAAATATCTGGCTGTGCAAGGAATAAGGTCATAATGCTAATACTGCTTTCAGTGCAGGTCAGACATTCCTAGCACATGTGGTTTTTCTATCCTTGTCTAAGTGGGTGGTCTAGAAAATGGTGCCAAATGGCACAGAAGGGCTTAGTTTTTGAGTGGCACAGAGGAAACATTCACAATAGGCTCAGCCAGCACCACGCAGGTTATCCAAGACAAAGCAGGTTTTTTTCAGCTTTCATGAGCAGGTAAGTTTTCACTTTGCCTATTCAGCTAAATATTTCGATTCTTTTTCGCAACACTGTTATTCCCCTACTGTAAGTCTCACGCTTGCCAGGCACCTGGTTAGGTTGAGTGTGGAGTTACTGTGATGTGGTTGTTACTTTCTTTGGAAAGGGCGTAAGAAGACAAGTGGAACGTGGTAGTGTCTCTGTTTTTATTATTGCTTTTATTTTCTACTTCTGTTCAACAGATAAAAGCCTCTGAAATGTTTTCCCTCAAAAATTCTCATACATGTTAGAAGTTAATACTGCTTTCATAAGTGTCACTTTTTGTTAGCACAGTGTATGATGAGGATGACTTAAGAATAACCTTCTGTGAAAGGGTATATATCTAAGATCAAGAGATGAAGCACTTGATCATCTGTTGGATGACTGCAAGCAGGGCAGCCTAGAAACATTATTGTTATTGTAGAAATGTGTGAATCAGCCTGTGTATCAAGTGAAGTAAGTGATTAAGGTGCTTAGTTAGCTTTTGACTGTCTGTTGCATAAGCTCCCTTGGACATCTGCCCATGACTTATGTAAAGACTTAATTATTATGAGTATCTGCTGAGAGTTTTCTGTGCTGAACAGCTCTTTCTCTTTGCTTTGTCACAGGTATTAGGTGGCTGCCATAGGCACTTGCTGCTGTATTGCAGCTATGGAACAGAATTCTGCAGTGCCTTGCTTTAAGTTGAATTATGTTCAGGATTAGCTATGATGCTGGTTGCTGAAATGAATCTTCTTTATTCTTAATTCCTTCGTGGTTACAGATTAATGTTTGAGGGGACAGGGGGGGAGAGAGGAGGAAGAGAGTTGTTACCTCTCCATCTATGCAGTGTTTTCTTTCCTTCCTGGTTCACATTATAAAGATATCAGAACTTAAGCTCTTCCCTTGACAATATGGTGCATTAAACATCTGATGAATTTTTGGAGGCCTAAATCAACACTAGTTCTACAGTTTCTTTTTCAAAATTAGTTAAAGAAAGCAAGATTGACTCTGTTTCACAACATTTTTGAGGTTAGAAGTGACCTCGGGAATTCATCTAGTCTAGCTGTGTTGTTTCTCAATGCTGAACAACCTCAAACTCTCAGCCTGTCTTCATAGGAGAGGTGCTTGAGACCTCTGAACCTGTTCTAAGTATCTTACAGCTGGATACAGCACTCCTTGATGCAGATCACCTCCCTCGACCTGCTGGTCACACTGCTTTTGGTGTAGCCCAGCACATGGTTGGGTTTCTGGGCTGTAAGCACACATTGCTTGGTCACATCTGGCTCCTTATTTACCAGTACCCCCCAGTCATTCTTGGCAGTGTTGCTCTCAATCCATTCTCCTCCCAACTGTACTTGTACTTGGGATTGCCATGACCCATGTTCAGGACCTTGCCCTTGTCCTTGTCAAACTTCCTGAGGTTCACATGGGCCCACTTCTCAAGGTCACTCTGGATGGCATCCCATCTCCACAGTGGATACTGTATTGTTCATATTGGTGTCACCTGGAAACTGCTGAGGATGCATTTGATCCCACTGCGTTGTTGATGTAGATATTAAATACTATTTGTCCTAGTCCAGACCCTTGAGATCTGTGGCAGTAACCATTTGTTACTGGCACATTGAGCCACTATATGAGGACTATAACTCTTCAGATGTAGTCTTCCAGCCCTTTGGCCATTTAGCAATCCTTTCACCAGACCCACATATTTCCATTTTAGTAGCCAGAGTGCTGTGGCAGACTTTTTATCAAAGGCCCTACAGAAGTTGAGGTAAATTACATCTGTAATTCTTCCCTTCTCCACTGATGTAGTCACTCCATTGTAGGCGGCCATTAGATTAGTCATGATTTGTCCTTCAAAATAAAAGTTGACTGTCTCTAATCTCCTCCGGATCTTCCATATATATTGACATATCTTCTTCACATGAGATCGCTTTTGAGTGTTCTCTTCCTTAGGCTGAACAGTTCCACCTCAGCAGTGTACCTCCATCAGTGCTGTATGAGGATTAATTTTAAGATACCTATTAAGAGAGCTGATCATGCTATGTTTTCTCCCAGACTTGTGAAAACAAATACATAGAATTTACAGTCTTTTTTATAAGACTTACAATGGATATCGGGGTGTGGGGGGGTTGCAGTCAAGGTCTTAATGGTGGAATTATGCCCTCAGAATTCCTACTAAATTAGTAGTATATGTGGAATAGGAGAAACTTAATGTGTAAAACTTTAATGCTGTTGAGTCCTCAGGGCTGACTGGACATTGAGTCTCTCCAACACTATGGTAAATTTTCAGTTTTTGCTTCATAAAGGAGAGGAGATATAAAACCTGACTCTCCTGCCACAATGGTTACTGTGAAATCTTGAGCTAGTAATGATTTTGATGTTTGTGTTATGGTAGCTTTGGTTAAAAAATGAATCTGTGACTTCTAAAAGAAAAATATAGGAAGTAGAAGGAACTGACTGCTCATTTTAGAGTTTAGTAAGAAATTATTTTGGTTAATAGGATTGAAGCAGTGATAGAAGATATGTTAACTTTCCTGGAAAGCTCCTGAATGCTTTTAGTTTTGCAATGGCCTGATGGTTTTAATTTCTTTGTAATTCAAAGCTGTAATCTGTTTAAGTGGAGAAAAAAAAGTGATAGCAAAAATAGATAGAAAAATAGATAGAAAAAATAATTCAATGTTTAAATAGGAAGGGACCTGGGAAGGTCTCCACTTCCAGCCCCTGCCTAGAGCAGGCTCAGCTGGAGAGTCTAGATCAGGAGGCAGCCCAGCCTCCCTGGGCCTTGGCTTCACTGCTGGGCTGTCCTCATAGGAAAAAATTTCACCTTACCTGCAGCCTTGGTCTTTCATATCAGCTTGGGCTGTTGCCTTTTACCCTCTCACCATGCACTGCTACTCTCTGGCTACATCTCCTCCATCCCCTACTGTCAGTGCCAGCGAAGCTTTTGGGTGCTCCCAAAGCCATCCCTCCTCTCAGCTGAATCAAACCTGGTCTCACAGGATCTCTTTGCAGGGAGAACTCAAGCCCCATCATCCTGGTGGCTTTCCCTCAAATGTCACCAGTCTGTCAGTGTTTTTCCTGTATCTGAGGCATTATTTCTTCTGTGGTCTGAGGACAGAGGAGAGAGGATGATCCATGGCTCCCAGAGCCATTACTACTCCTTCTGCCCAGAGTGCTGGTGGCCCTCCTTGCTGCCTGGGTGCATGGCTGGCACTGGCTCAGCTAGCTGCCTGGCTGTTCCCCCAGAGCTGCTCCCCAGACCCAATCTGCAGCACTGCAGCACTCTGCCTTCCATGGCAGAGCTGAACATCTGTCCTGGTTAAATTTCACATAGTCATGGTCATCCTCACACCTGTATAGGTTGGTGCCTAAGGATTTTAATGTGTATTTTTTAGATCTTTATAGGGTTATGTAAGTTGAAAGAGTTTTCCTAAGTCTCTCATGTTTTAGAAGTCACTGAGCACTTTCACACACATTTACCAAGGACACATTGTTTTGAAGAACATCTGGAAGGACTCCAACTGAGACAGTAAGATATAGTCAAAACAATAGAGGCTCCAAGGTGCAGTTCTGAGTGTGGACACCAGGGAAATTGGTACCATGGGTTGGCTGTAGATATCACATATTTTAATTACTGAAAGTTATTAAAACTGTAACATTTGACAGATGCGGGTGCATATGCTTTTAGAGTGCACCTAGAAGCTTCTAATAAAGGAACTACTTTATCGATCTCAACTGATGATGTTTTGAAAGTCTTTTGAAGAACTTTTAGGCATCAGGGTCATGCAACGCTGCGTTCAAGTATCTGACTACTCCCAACTTGGTGTCATATGCAAAGCTGAGGCAGGTGCACTACATCTCCTCTCTCAAGAGACTGCTAAAGGTGTAAAACAGGACAGATCCCAACACAGACTTTTGGGGAATGCCACCCTTAACTGGTTTCCAGGTAGAGCAGAAACCATTAATCACCAGCCTTTAAGCCTAACCACCAACAACCTTTTTACTCATGTAGCTGTCTCCCCACCCAGACCTCATGCCTGAACCTGAATATGAAAATACCAGGGCAGAATCAGTTGAAACTTACTGAAACTGAGATAAATTACATACACTGCTCTCTGTTTTACTCTTGGCAAATGTATTATGTCCATTACTCGCCACACCCACCACCTTCATGTGCCTGGAAGAATTTTCCAAGAGAATTCACTACATGGATTTCCCAGGGACTGAGAAGATGATAACTGGCTTGCAGTTCACCAGATCACCCTTTTTTGTTTCTAAGAAATGGGTACCACATTTGCCTTTCTGTAGTCAAGACCTCTCCAAGACGTTAGGGAGCAGGCTGAGGTGTCAGCCAGCTTGCTTAGAACCTTTGGATGTGTCCTTTCAGGTCCTGTGCACACATGGGGGACAGGATTTCTCAAGACGTGTTTGAAATCCTCATCTACTCCCAGTACTTCCCTTCTTCCTTGAATTCTGTCCCTAGACATAGAGTCTTGGGAGACCCTTTCAGCAAAGGCCAAGGTGAAGAAGACACTGGCCATCCCACACCCTTATGCATGGCCACTAAATAAAATCTGGATAATATGAGTGGGAGAGTTATGAGATGAAAAAACTTCATCATATAGTCTGGTCTGTAGCTACTGTGTAGTGTAGAGTAGGAAAAGCATCCATCATCCAGGCAGGAGGACTTTTTCTCTTGAATTGAAATGTCAAGCAACTAGGTACAAGGATTTTCTGGCTCTTTCTATTGGTAGAGCAGCACAAGGGGTAGGAAAAGAGCTGAGGATGCATTCCTTACCTGCATATAAGTGAACAGAGAAATTATTTATTGACTTTTAGTGTGTGTGTGTGTGTGTGTCGCCTCAAGACAGACATGAGAAAACTAGCCCACAAATACCCTTTTTTTTTACTGAAGCAACAGCACATTGATATATACGCTTAAACTGATTATTAAATGCAATTTGTTTAAAAATTAATTCAGTGTGATGTAAAGGGTTATCTGTGGTCATCTTTGATCTTCCTCTGAAAGATCAAGGACTTACGAGAGGTTACACATAAAAACTTCTTGGCAATATTTTTCTTATTTTAGGAAGTTCTCCCAAAATAGAGAATCTTTGCCTTAGTGACTTCTTCTACTATAAAAGGTGAAATGTAAAACTGGAGCCAAGCTATAGAAAGACTTGAAGAAATCCAGGCTGATGACAAGTAGGAATCTTCAAACCCAGCAGAAGTATGTGTTTGGCTCCAGGAGATCTGGTGAATGAATTTTCGTGTCCAGCATGTCATTAGTGATCATTTATTTTAACCATCTCCATAACATATGCTGAGTTTCTCCTTGTGGTTGTTCCTGACTGTATGTAGCCAAACTACAGCTCATGTCTGAATGACACTTGGTTTTAATCTGAGAATGCTACATGACAGCAAATTGTCCCTGGTTCTCCATCCCTAAAATCAGCGACGTTCCCTTCATTTTAATGTCCACTTTGGGCTATTTAAACATATACTTTTAGTTACTTTAGTCCCAAACTGAATCAAGCCCCACTTTTCCTTTAGTACCTGCAGAAGGTGGTTTTCTTTTTCCTTTAACTGCAACTGAAGTTTCTAATTTGTCTGTCTGTTCTCTGTTAAATCTAGATGTGTAAAGTATTTAGTATGGATGTGCTGTCTCCTTTTTTTCCACTGTGACATTCCTCATACCAAAGTACTTTGTCAGGAATCACAGAATATCTTGAGTTGGAAAAGACCCATAAGGATCATCAACTGTGTAACCCTGCTCCTTGCAGGACCACCTTACAGTAAACTATATTATTAAAGGCATTGTCCAGATGCTTCTTGAACTCCAGCAGGCTGGGTGCTGTGACCACTTCGTCATGAACCTGTTTCAGTGCCCAACTACCTTGTTGATGAAGAACCATTTCCTAATGTTTGATCTGAACTTCCCTGATGCAGCTTCAGTTCCATTTCCATGTGTCCTACACCTGTCCTATACCAACATATTCCAGAATGGTTCAGAATGTCTGAAAAGGCTTATCCAAATTTGACCTCTAAGTTTCAGTGAAAGCCAGAATTAATATAAACCACTTAGAAAGAATTCACTTGCCACTGTATCTCAAAATTGACCACGGTGAAACATCTTGTCCTCGAGCACTGAGAACTTCGCTGAAACGTGTTCTAAATTAAGGAGCTATAAATGTCTAATTTCCTCTAAATTGGAAGGAGAAGACAAGAAAAGGGTCTATTAGAAAATCAGTGAAATATTTCACATATGCTGCTCAAAAAGAATAGAATAAATGGGTAAGATACCAATTTTCAGTGTTGGTGCAGTGTAAAGGGTAGAGGTACACAGAAGAAAAAGAGACGGAAGATGCTTTGTTTGAAGCTGTGAACAGTTGTAACACCAAAGTTGGAAGTTGATTAATAATGCCCTCTTGAAGTCACTGAGTTTTTCTCCTGGAGAGAAAGGAGGCCCATGAGAAGCCCTCACCAAAGAGCTGTGTAAAGAACAGGGAACACTTGTCTTCACAACTGCCCTGCCTGCAGGCTGAGACAAAAGGTACTGTGTGTCTGCTAACAGGAAGGAGGGAATGAGCTTGAGTGCTGCTAATTGCTTTCAATGGGAATACCATATGAAATCATCAGGGGTTAACACTGGGCTAGAGAAAGGCAGGAACGCAGGGTGTTGACATATATGCAACTTGAGGTGAGGGAGGATGAGACAGTAACATTAATGTTAGAATTTATTTTCACTAGAAGAAAAAAATCAAAGGGCTGGTATGCATGATGGTATGTTAATTTACTAGAGGAAAGGAATAAGAGGAATGCAGACCGATATAATGGGGTTTCATGGGGCTAATCTTAAGGAGTATTTTTCAAGTTGAGGAATATCAGACAGTTTTGTAGACACTTTCAAAATCCCAGTATGGTGTCTCTCAATGTGCAACTGCCACAATTTTTCAACTGGTGTTGAAAAGCTGAAACACAAGAGCAACCTGTACCCTAGGAAACTGACTCAATATTAAAAAATGACAGGTTCTCTTTACTTGGTGAATGACAGCTGTATGGAATGCATTTCCAAGAAAAGCAAGTTAAACAGTCATTTAATGAGATCAGGATATCTTGATTTGTTCCAGGAGAGGTGAAGATATCAAAGGAGCGAGGTGAAAAAGTTCAAAAGTGAGCTTTCAATTTTTTTCGGGTTTAATATTTTTCCCTGTCCCTAAATTTTAGTATGCTCTTGGCTCTGATTAACCTTTCACCCCTGTTGTGTGGCAGAACAATGATACCTTTATTAAACTCTCAGCAGAACTATTGATTCTTTGTGTCCTACTTAATGTCTATTGGTAATCTTACAGTTTATCCTTGGTCTTTGTGTGTGTGCGTGTGTCTCTTCTTTATCAAAGTAACAGAAACTAAAAAATAGCATTTAGACCACTCTGCCATGTACTTCCAATTGCTGAAATACAGTAGAGAATCAGTTTCTTTTTAACCAGTGTAACATACTCTGTATTGAATATTGGCTTTAAAAGCATCAAAAGCATTTAAAAGTCAGAGGTCACACTTTCTTTTCTGAGATAAAAGAAAAGGACTATGAGTTCTATACCTCACTGTTGTGCCATCTCTGGAAGTGCATACGAGTGACAACCATTTCAATATTTTTGTCAAAACAACATGCTAAAAATTTTCTGCAGTATATGAGCAACATAAACATTACTTTTCCAAAGGGTCCCCCAGTCACTGAAGTTTTTACCCTGTTTTGTTCTCCACATGCATAAGTATTTTATGCGTCATTGTAGTGGTTATCAGTTGCCCAAATTGTGTACCACAGTATGGGGCCTATGGAACAACTCCCCTGTGCCTCCTATTGGATGTCAGTGGCCTGAGACTGTAACAATAGTGGATCACGAGCTCTGACCTCAAGCAATGAAGATACAGCAGTAAGTCTCTATACTTTTGATATATAATCCTCACAATGGTCCCCAGAGAGGTTTGATAAACTATTAGAAAAAAGAGTGAAGAATTCAACCAGAGTACATAAATATTTATTCTTTCTGTATCACAGGGGAAGTATACAGAAAACTAATCCAATTAGCTACACTTCCTGTATAGCCTGCAAAACTAGTCTGAAAGGTAATGCACCTGAAAATATTTAGTGTTTTCTCTGCTGCTTTTTGCCTAAAGGTTTAGGGAGTTCAGGGGTTTTAATAGCTTTTTTCACGACACTGAGCCCAACCACCATCCTTTGTTAGTGAACACTTGAATGTTTGGGATTGCATTTTCTTATTATTGCTGAAAGCATTAGAACTTGATTGTGTATAAGTAAATCTTTAATGAAAAATTAATGGTTATTAGTGATTGAATTAGTGGTTAATAGTGTAGTCTCTTTACAGCATCTGAAACTTCAAGGTAAATGTGTTTTGTCTCCCAGTTTATGTAACTAAACACATGAGTTTTTATAGATTTGCAAAAAGCTGCAGTAGCTGAAATAAGTTTTGCAGGCAAGATGTTTATTGCATAGGCTACAGACTCAATTGAAACAATCATTAAGTCACTTATTGTCACTCAGTGTAAATCACTTTTGCAATACTTTGGAGGTTGAATTATCACTTACACAGCACTGTGAGTACGCACAAGTCCCTGAACCTTGTGGAGAAATTCACCATCTAAATAATATACATATGTATTTACACACAAAAAAACCCAAACAAAAACCCAAAACCCCCCAAAACAAACAAACAAACAACAAAAAAAAAACCCAAACAAAAACAAACAAACAAACAAACAAAACCAAAACCAAAACAAAAAAATTTCAGATGCTCAGGAGGAATTGCATTGAATTTGTTGTAAGCAGTGCATCAAGTTCAAAAGCTCTATTGTACCAGGGAAAGTTAGCAACATCAACCTATTCAGTCTGTGTGCTTTTGAAAACAAATAGATCACATTATTGAAACAGAATCGAATACTGTTCTCATTCAATGAATCTTCATTTGCTCAGTGTTGGCTAAACAGGCCTGATTCCAGGCAGTGCCATACCATCACAGACCTTGGAGTGGATGCATGGATGAAAAATTGCATTCACTGAAAAGGTCTGCAAGGTAAACATTTTCACATCTGAGGTTGGAAGCCGAGGATGGTTAGACATCTTATCAGGGAGAAAATCAGTTTATCTTTCCTGACATCATCTCTTGTCACCCATCTGGGAAGGCATATCTCACATGTGATCAAAAGAATCCCCTTTCTTTGGACACAGGCCATAAACTGTTCTCATGTCTCATGGCAAGTCCTCATCCATGTAGGAGATCTGACTGGGTCTTGAAGTGTGCAAGGGTCCATGATCACTGATTTCATCTCCCAGTTACTACAAACTTCAAACCGTGCTATAGCAAAAAACAACTATCATGGTCAGGTTTGTGGATTTTTTTCCCTTTCCCTGATGAAGCTGTATGGGACCACAGGCATGGATCATTTTATGTAGTCAACTCAGGTTACAATTTTTAAGGAGTTTGAAGCCTTAGGATTGCAAGTAGTCTACTCTTGCTAATGGCTTTCCACCAAGTTACCGGTCCTGCTGAGCCGACAGTGAGTTTCCAGCTCACTAGAGGAGACACAGATTTATTGCACTACAGCACTGGGTGGGATGGATTGTTGGAACATAATGCTGTTTCCTCAAGCAACTTCTCTCTGACTGTCATCAGACTCTTGGTTTTCCAATTCTAGTTTTAGTATTGCAAGATAGGATTATTTCTTTACTTTACAGGGGACTTCTGAAGCTTGTTTTATTATTAATAAAGTTAAATAAAGAAAAACAATACAATTATTTATAGTCACTCTTTTCTTTCATTGCTTTTCCATTATATTTAGTTCAGGACTATTAGGTGTGCTCAAATGAGCTGCATTAATTTCTCAAATAAGTTGCCAACTCCACAATAGCTCTTTGGATAGCTGTTTCATCTGCTGATGCCCAGTCATTTATTGCAACTGCAGAAGTCTTTAGAGAACTTGCAGTTGCCTACTGTGACTGTTGCATAAGATGCAGAGTCTGAACTCCCAAATAGCAATATAGGACTGCAGAAGACATATAATGCCATAAAACGTTCAGTAAAGATTATATGTTTAAAGATTATATGTTGCCAACCCCAGAAAAAAATTCCTGCTGAAATTCCTGTAATACTGAAAGGTGAGGAGTAAAAGAAAAAAGAATTGAAAAAGTAGATAACTTTTTGAAGTTTGAACCTGTGTGTAAGCCTAAGCATTTATTTGTTTATGGCACCCCTGAAATATGAATATAAATAATCTGCAAGTTACTTGAGGATTGTTTTTTGACCCTCTCCTCTACCCACTCCTCTATAGAGGCATGCAGAGTATGTATTCTGGATTGTTTTGTGACTGAAAATCATGGAGTAACAAATATTTTTGCAGTCTATATTTTTCAGTCTGGAAAATATTTTGTGGCCCAACATTGTGACAAGATGTGTACATCCCATTCCTCTTCTGTGAAAATCAATAGCAGCATGATACATAGACACAATCCTTAAAGAAAACAAAGCTTTGCAGAGTTTTCAAACTAGTAAATGTTGAGGGTTTTTTCCATCCATGTACTATGCAAAAGCACACAGTACCTCTGGTGCCAATTAATCTAATTGGTTCACTTATTTGGGCAATGTTTCAAGTGCCACTAAACACTCTAAGGCTTTGGCATGTAATTAAAGGAGATGGTTTCAGTAGTTAAAAAGAAATAAAAAGAAGAAAAAAGGAACAATTACATTATATTTCAATGTCTTTGTAAGAGTGCATGAGTAAATGTGTATTCTGTGTATACAGATGCATGTGCAAATTTGAGTCTGTTGCCATTTTGGAATATTAAATAGTTACAAGACTTTTGTCTTTCATTAAAATTTCTTTGGAACATTAAACATGTACTGGCTTTTAAAAAAGTTAAGATAGTTCTTTTTTCTAGCATGCTTTGTTTTCCAGTCTTGATTCCTTTCTCTTTCCTTTTTCTTTGATTCTTGTCTTTACTATTATATTTTGCTCCTGGTTCAAAGACCAGAGTGGAAACTGTTAAGGAATAGATTATATAGAGGTGGAACAGAATGTGTGGCTTTCTAAGTCAGCTTGGCCTTTACAATGCTCCTTCAGCAACAGTGGGCTGTAGACATAAAATGAACAATAATACTTTTATTTTCAACTTACTGTCTGTTCAAATTGCTGTTTAAAGAAAGTGCACGCCTACAGGAGACTGAAAATACTGTGTTTTGGTGTCCCAGATAGTGAGAAAGTGCAAAACAAATGCCACCATCTCTCTTGACACTGCTAGTGGTACTCAAGTGTGTTGTCCTGAATGCGGGCTCATTACCTGATGCTCATTACCTGAACACCAGTTCACACACAAAGGTGTTTCAATTTCTATTCTAGTTCGTGTGAAGCAGGGAGCTAGGTGGCAACCCACAGCAGGCTGACTCACAAATCGTCAAAACTTTATACTAGTTATACATTTTATTAAACAAAGGCATCATTTATTCATTGGTTGTGGATTCATCAAGTTTGTATTAATGACTACCCAAACCCATATTTGCTAGTTACATCTCTTGCTTCTCTTGCTGCTTAGTCCTCATGTGCAATTCTTCTTTCCATTTGAGTCTGGGGTCCATTTTTAGTTGGTGGTCAATACGTCAATGATCACAATCACCCAATTCCAGCATTACAAATCACCCAGCAACTGCTCGGTTCTGCTGCCTTCACTCCTGGTGGCTCTTGCTCAGACAGCCCATTCAACTTGGTATTGTCTTCACTCTTCCTTAAAGCAAAAGGTTATCCAGGCATACAGTATTTGTAATGCAATTGTTTAATCTTAACTGTCCAGCCACAGCTACAGATTAAAAACTAAAAAAAAAAAGTTGCCAAATTGTTTCAAATCATGAGTGGCTCAAGTGTTGAGGGGTTCAATATCAAGGGCAGAGCTGAAGGCTATTCAGATTTTGAAGAGACTGTTCTTGAATAGCCAGGACATCCACCCTGCTTTCTCCTCTGCACAGAGGTGCTTTGCTTGTGCCAGAGAGCCCCCAGCCATGCATGACCACTCCTTGGCAGCAGGTGTCCAAAGTGCTGTTCGCAGAACTGGTGTCGCCTTCCCCTCCTTTGCCCTGGTGTGCTCAGGTCTGCAGCTCCAAACACCCACCAGCCTGCTTGGCTGTGTCTGACACTGCTATATGAGGAGTGCTCCCATGCTTCTCCCATTCTTCCACACTCTCTCCCTGCAGGCTCTGTGTTTCCTTCATGCCATCCTGTACATCTAAACAAAATTAAAGCCTGAGTAAAAGTATGAAGAAAGATATAGACACTAGGCTTTAAATTAGATGAGATGCAATAACTTTGTAGTGGAAGAGAAGTCTCTCCTAGTCTGCCACTGACTTTTTCAAGGATGTAGAAACTTACTGGTATCTAATAATAAAAAGCCTATGCTTCCAAAGAGCAATAAAATATAATTGCAGTAGAAAATTAGGTGGGTGGTTCATTGAGTGAAATTTCATTTTAAGCAAATGATGCATAAATATGCAGAGCAGAAGAGAAAGTTGTCTCAGATGATTACTTTTTCTTCTTTTACTGGGCAATCTTTTTATGAATAATTGTATCAACACTGTAAGATAGGTATGGAGAATCAGCATATTTCAAGTTGATGGCACAAAACACGTAAATCTATTTATAGGTATTTTTAATAATGTGAATAATGCTATGCCAGCAAGTGTCTTATGTCCCTGTGTTGTTCCCTTTAGAGCAAGTGAGAGTTCATGGTCTTAGGTTTCCTAAAATGAAATTATGTTTCTAGAAGCCTGCAGTTTGTTTATGCTTCTCTTCAAACCAATGGCGCCTTACGGTTACTTTCAATTAAACCTTTTCTCCAGCCTTTTCATTCTTCAAAACATCTCTGAGGTTTTTAATCTCCACATAGCTGTGTTTATGCTAATTAGATTCAACCCTGTACGAGACTCTGGTTTACAAATGCTTAAAATAAGAAAAACAGCTACTTGAATGTTGCCCCATGGCAATATTAAAAGCAAGATAGCACCACAGCTTTGGGGGTTTTTGTGTGTCTGTGTGTGTATATACATACATATACATATATATGTGTTTAAAAATCCACTATATTTTGCTTGGTTACATGTTAATTTTCACTACAACCTCTTAAAAATAATGTGTGGTGAAAGAGTGTCCCTTTTTTTACTTAGGCAAATGAATGATGGAGGCTGATCAGTTTGCACGGGCCAGTTTACATTGTCACTTAAGGCAGTTATTATTCACTGAGGTACAACCTTATGGTAAGAATGAAGTCTGAATTCAGCAGGCCAATTAGAGGTCTTGGATGATAGCTTAATGGTTTATCAATCCATGTGTAGAACCCGAAAGAATTATTAAATCTCCAAGTCTGATCCCCTAGTGAGCAGAGATGAAAATTTTATCCACTTAATTCTGTCTTGAATCTAACAGAGGACACAATACCACATCTGCCTGGCAAAGCACTGAGCTATCTTTGTACTTCTTGTTTTGTGTTGATCTGTTTTAGAAACTGCAAATATGCACCAATAACATGCAATATGCTTTACAAAATACAGATATGACAGAGTGAAATGATATGACCTTATGAATGCTTTCCTATTTTATATAAATGTTTTAAACAGTAGCACAAGCTTATTGATGAAACAAATGCAAGTGCTAAACACAGTGATTTTCAAAAAGATCTTTGATTATTTTTAAGTACTTGTTAATTTAGTTCTTGGAGGTTCTTTTCTGAAATCTTATCCTTATTAAAGTAACTTGTGAAGTCACATCATTGATATTTGCACCCTGCTTAAGTGCAGACTGTTGGCTGAAAGTGTTTCTATAAACAAGTGCACTCCATGTTATTTTCTTAAATGTACATGCAAGGCTTCCTTTAACACAGTTACAAGAGAGCAGTAACCTGCAAAACAGATTGTAATGTGCAAATTTTTGTCCATGTATGTTTAATAGGACTGGTAGTACATGGTCTTGCTGCCATTAAGAGAATGTGTCAGATACCATCCCATGACATGTGGAAATGAGCAGGCAAGATGAGAAACCATACCTTCAGTTATCTCTGAATGTGTTTTCCTACAAAAATCATCCGTGAACCTATTCTTTTCTACATGGCAATTCAGAATGTGTATCTCTAGGCACACTCAAAAGGTCCATATGTAAGTCACTGTTTCCACTCTGCAACATTTTTGGCTCTTACTCTTGTTGGATAGCCTCTCGTCCTGGCAGAAGACCTTGCTAGTCTTCCCTTATTGTCTTCTGCTGCTCACCTAACACTCATGCATCCTCCAAATCAAAACCTTTACATCTAATACCTTAACAGTACAACCTAGTATTAAATTGGCCCTCTCCTTTGCGGGTAAAGCATAATCGTCATGCAGCAACAATCCTTAGATTAGACTATGCCAAATATCACAGTTAACAACAGACCAAAAGCAAATGCTGCTTTATTTACTGCTTTGTTTCTCTTCCTATACAGTCTACATAAACACATTTTTTTCAGTTACTAAGGTATTCAGTGAATCCTAGTCGTGGACATCTGTCAAACTGAAGGCTGTATTTGGATCTTTCTGTCAAGCACCACTCCTGGATAATCTATGTTCTGCCTATACAATTTCCTGTCATACTTTAAAGGGAAATGATATGTCATGCTTTTCTATGGTGCTATGCACTGTTCAGCTGCTGAAATCCTGCATCTCAGACTTTCTCACATTCAAATGCTGGATGAAATGACTCAAAACTGCAAAGTCATAGTACAGTTATGTGGCTGGTACTCAGATAATGAAAAAAGAATACAATTCTTAATTGAATTTATTCAGACATCTGCAGTTACTTTACAAAAACTGATGAGGAGTGGCATTTAATTCTTAAAATAAAATGACAAAACAAAGAGATCAAACTTAACCCTCATGATGTTTGAAACACTCCTCAGGATTCATGCAGAAAGTCCTGACTGTTCATTTACATTTGATGAGCTTTTCCCTATACTACAAGTCTTTCTTAAAAAGTATTCAGATGATTAAATATAGCATCATTTTTCCATTATGTACTTCCTATAATTCCTGTGCTAACAGGAGATGCAGAAATGCAGCAATTTATAAAAAGACATTACATTAATTTTAGCTACCCAGCTATCAACATTACAGTCAGTAACACTCATGACTTGATGTATAATAAGCACGATGAACTGAATTAAGAATTTCAAAGAGCTGACATTGAGAACAATCTGGGAACACTATTTGCTTTACTAAAATGCACTGGTGAAAATCTAGTAATTTCTGACTTCAGCAACAGTGTTCCTCTCCATGTATTTCAAGTGGATAAAGCATGCAAGTCAGACAGCTCTTTGGGTCCATAAAAGCAAGAAGGGTGTAAACCTAGCTCAGCTGTACAAGCAAACCTGCTGTCTGGCATCAATTTCACTTTGTGTAAATAGGAAATCTGAAACAACTGCAGCCTTATGGTAGAATATTCATGCACGGGGGACAGTGAAATGCCTATATTCCTTTCTTAAACACAAAACATTTTGTTTGTATTAGCCAGTAGTATTTAGTTTTTGAAAAAACAATCCCTGATAACATTCTCATTTTCACATTGTAAACTAATAAATGTGAAGAATTTTATACATCATATCTCTTAATTTAGTTGATGAATTTTCTTCTGCTTTGTTGCCAGTGTTTTTGAAGTCCCAGCTTCCTGATGTGGGGCTAAGATGTCTTGATCTTGATATTATGTACTATCTCCTTAATCTATGGAAGAGTGTTGGTAAATCCCAGTAGAAAAGGTTATGACAGCCTTGAGTGCCTAGGTCTTCATTTTGTTTCAGGAATGGTGAGCTGCCGTTGCTTGTCCTGTCCTCTGGACTACTGCTGAAGCACATGCAAATATGTGCAGACTACTTTAAATATGCAGGTGCCTTTTGGATGAAACCTTTGCTATGATCAGAATAAACTGAAGCGTAAAATATATTCTAAGTCCTCTCTTCAAAACAACTGACAAGAAGCTTTACTTAAATGAAACAGCTGTGTGCCTCAGCAGCAGATGGGTGTGCTTGGAAATGTTACATAGCTGATATCTCATTTATTGTGCTTATTTTTAAAATAGGCCCATCAAAGTGTTGATAGCAATTTTAAATGGTTAAGTGTTGCATGTCAGAGCTTAGTCTTATCCCTTGTCACTGCCAAAAATGTCAAGAAAAAAAAATTTATCTCTGCCTTTATTTATGTCTGGAGCTACACTGAGATGCAAATACAATAGGGCTGGGAAGCCTAAGTTGGTTGTCATAACTCAAGTTTCTGCTGTATCAGGGGGAAAGAGAATGCATTATATTATCTTTTTCTTCACTGCAGAGGGCAGGGATAAGTAGATCGTACAGTATTAAAATAAGAAGAACCAAACCAAGCAAAACACAAAACCTACAGGTCTGGAAACACTGATCTCAATTGTTTTGCCTTCAAAATAGTTACAGAGGCTTGTTATTCCCCTCTTCTTTTTCATTGCCTCGAACAGAGAAACTCATCATCCTTGCAAGCATTGATTTGCTCCGTCTCTATGTTTTTATGTACCGCTAAGTATTGTCATGAAGTACCAATTTTCTATCCAGCCACTGAATGCTTGAAAGATGGTAATTTTGAGTCTTTGACAATATAAGGGATCCTTATGTTCACCTGCAACCACTTCAGTTCTACCTCACAGCAGACTGCTGCAGTGGCATGTGCCAAAGGCAAAGCCCCAACATTGTCCCAGTCTCACACACAGGATTGTAGCAACAACTATGATAGTTGTGTGTCTTTTCTGTGCTGTATGCAATCTCATTGCCTCATTATTAGTGCTACAGCAATTCTAATGAGACCTTTAAAGTATTGATGAGGGGAATAAAAGGCATGGGCTGGGGAGAAAAGTTGCTGCAGTTCCACAGGGATGTGCTTCTCTCTAACTAGAAGTATCCTTTGTTCTTGTTTGTTCATCAATAAGTTTTTCTAGAGCAAGCAGAAAAAATCCTAATCCATTACAACTGGTTCCACAGGAATTAACAACTGAGTCTTGCACAACAGCTGGAGATGGAAACAAAACATTAGCAAAATTCCATGTTGGAGTTGTTCAGCTTGAAGAAGAAAATATTCCAGGGAGACCGCAGAGCAGTCTTTCAGTACTTAAAGGGGGCCTATAAGAAAGACAGGGACAAACTTTTTGGCAGGACCTGTTGCGGTGGGACAAGGGGTAGTGGTTTTAAACTGAAAGAGTGTAGACTGAGATTAAATATAAATAAAACATTTTTTATGTGAAAGGTAACTGGCAAAGGTTGCTTAGTGAGGTGGTGAGTGCTCCATCCCTGGGAACATTGAAGGTCAGATTGGATCAAGATTTCTCAAATAGCAGTGTCTAAGATAATGTTGCTAGGAAATCAGAGCAATGTCTTAGGTAAAAAGGTTTACAAAACCCTTTGTGACCAGTGTGGTTAACATTGGTTTGTATAAATCTATTAATAATTTTAATGAGTCACTCGGCTCTGTTAAGCCAACGGAGTTAGTTCACTTAATTCAGCAGCATTCAACATACATGGGTCTTTGCAGTGGCAGAGCTGAGAAGAGACTATTAGCTTGGTGCTTCTCTTTACAGACCCTTAGGGGGAAGTGAAAGGTCTACAAATCACATATGCATGTTTGTTTAGAGACAGTGCTGTGGGAAAAGAGAACCTTGGAAAATAATACAAAAACAAAATCAACAAAACCACCCACCATACCAATAAACAAACAACCCCCCCAAACAAACAAACAAACAAAAAACCCCAAACCAAAACTAACCAAGCAGCAAAAAAAGCCCCCAAAAAAACAAGCTCAGTTAAAAAATGGTACTTTCAGCATTTCAATTGTAAATGAGTGGGAGACTGCCAGCTGAGATGGGGCAACCCTGGATGTTTGTACAGACTGGAGAACGAGATGGTGGAAAGCAGTGCCATGGAAAGGGCCCTGGGGGTGCTGGTGGATGGCAAGTTGAATGTGAGTCAGCAGTGCCGTGGCAGCCAGGAGGGCCAACCCTGTCCTGGGGGGCATCA
>VXBX01006672.1:258387-272489 GCA_013400415.1 Scytalopus superciliaris
AAATTCTGACATGTCAGAATCAAAGTGACTTCAAAAAAAACCCCATGCTGTATCGTACTACAGCATCAAGCCATCTGGTTTTGAGTCCAATTAGTTCCACAAAATATTCTTTAATAAATTAAAGTGCACAGTAACTTCTGCCCCCTTACTAGTAGTCAGAACAAGCTTTTGTGCATCTATAGATCATAGTATTTTGTTCTAGTGTAAATAATAAAAATA
Organism: Scytalopus superciliaris; assembly: GCA_013400415.1. Taxonomy (NCBI): domain Eukaryota; kingdom Metazoa; phylum Chordata; class Aves; order Passeriformes; family Rhinocryptidae; genus Scytalopus; species Scytalopus superciliaris. Next base: position 258,607 of record VXBX01006672.1, read on the forward strand.
TAATGCAAAAGAAACTTCATATACATTAGAGTTCTCTGTTGTTGACTGTTGGGATCTAGGACTTGAAATAATTTTTTTAAACTGCTTGATTGTAAGGAAAGAAATAATCTGTACTGCATTTATCTGATGTGAATTGTCAGGTGCTTTACCTCAGGTACTCTGTGAATGCAGTTTCACCAGCCAGTAAAATTGGTGCTCATATAAACATCTATGTTCATATGAGCATATGTGTTACTCTTGAACTTAAAAGAAAAAAGTCCCACTAAAGAAGAAAAGGTGTGGTAATGACCTTTTGCAATGCTGATAGAATTACTGGTGGTAGACATGGTGCCTTCCCACAGGGAATATAGGGAACAAAGCTGAACAGGGACATATGGACACATCTAAGTTTCTTTTTCAGCTCTGAGGGTAGCCACAGATATGGTTACAAAAGCAACAAATGTTTATGTGTTATCTTGTGTGATTTCTGGAAATAAACAGCAGATGTGCTGCATGACAATGAAGGTGAAAGATTATTTGCAATATTCAGCTGTGTCTCTGTGTCCTGAAAAATTTTGCCATGTTTTCATTTTTCCTTCCTTGGGAGTGATTTCATGCTCAGCAAGCATTGTGTGAGCAAATGCCTGTGCGTACATTATATTTCACCTTGACTGTGAAAGGAAAGTGGCTGTCTTCTGTACTGCCTTAAACCCTCATTAGCTTCCTGAGTGGAAAAGGGAGTATATGTATGTTTCCCAGACATTTAATTTACTACAGCCACTGCATCTAATGACTCCTGTGCTCTTTTTAAATTAAAAATAAATATGGAGATCGGAAGAGTGTAACTGATCTGTGTGGAAATAAGACAGCAAAGAAACCAAAAGAAACATGGAAGCTGCCTCATTCTGGGCTCTTCCAGGTCCAAAATCCAACTGGAGGTAGCTCCTGAAGCATCTGCCTGTAAGGTACATGACCTCTTTGTCCAGCAATAAGAAACACTCAGAGTGATTCAAACATCCAGATTTTCTTGTTGATGTTGTTTGGCTTTTCTCTTCTTCACCAAACTGTTCAATGTGAAATCCTTTTTACAGGGTGTGATTTTTAACTGGCTTGGAAACTGGTCTGAATTTCAGGCACCAGCATGCCTGCACTGAAGGCAACTTACACTTTAATACGGACACTGCCTCTTGGGTCATCTCACATCATTTGTATCAGTATTGCTGCTTTCCTCTCTCAATCATGGTTTTACAAGGTCTCCATGGAAACTATAGTAGCTATATATTTGGTAAAAAATTATTCCTGTTAAAGTATTTCCAGGTGTGCTAGTGCTGAAGAAGGAAAATCCAGGACAATTTGCATTACAAGGACAGGCAAGTGTCTTCAAAGTGCAGTGAGTCCATTCTGCGGATGCGAGAAACGTGTGACTGATAGAAGCCTCTTTTTCCAGTGAATTCACTGTTCCTGCACAGGGCCCCAGCTGTGACTGTGAAATGCAACTGTTCTCAAAGTGTGAACATGGAAAGTATCTTGTCTTATACCGTCAGCAACCAGCATCCGAGATTTCACACAAGCAATTGAAGATCTGCATACTATGTTTTGTGACGTGCTTCAGAACTGGCCAAAGCCCGCCAGCACATTAAGCCTCTGCGCTGATGAGCCTTCTCTTTTATTCTTATATTTCCTTTTTAAGCTATTAAGGGTTTAAGGGTAGAGAGGTCAAGTTGTCATTTGCCTTTGTTTGTTTTCTATTCTACATTCATCCCTGTTGCTAGGTTTTGTATCTACAAAGTATGGATATAAACTGTGCATTCATTTTTATTTTCCCTGTAGCAACCAGTTTGAAACCCACTGGGGAATGTAGGAATGGCACTGTCACAGTGTGTATCCAGCACAGTTCAGAGCAGGGCACCAGCTGCTGGTTTGGACCTGAGGAAGGCTGTTACTCAACCCAGGTTTTGCTGTGGACCCAGTACGACTGATTTTGTGCATTTGGTTGAAGCCCTGCCTAGTGTGGTGCTCTCTCTCCTGGTGAGGGATCGGGGAATGACTGGGAGACTCTGAAAGATGATTCTTTTCAATTTTGTCAGCTTTCACTACCCATGTATTAATATGACACTATGTTTAAAAATAATTGCTGATGGCAATAGTAAAGTAACTCTTTTTGTACCAAGGAGAGATGCCATATTTTACATAAATGGCCGAAAACAGCTGTAGTGTGTATCAGATTTTTTATACCAGCAGAATACAAAAAAAAAAAAATTCTTACTTTTTTGAGAAGGCTTTCTGTAGAGATGTGTGAGAGCTTGAGAATGTTGTATATAGAATATTTTCTAATGCAGTGCTCTGTTATTTGCTTTCTCTAACAGAAAATATGGAAAATACAATTATACTTAGTAAATGCTGTTCATGTATACCAACCATGTCATTTTTTTGCAATTATATTGCTCCAGAACAATCGATGTTGAACTAAATTCTAATGAATCTAGTATTTTGTTATTTTTAACCCACTGATATATCGTTTGCCACACAAAGCATTAGAAATATTAAAATCTTGAATTTGACAACCATTTGACAAATACCTCTTTGTGTATGATTTTGCATACCTGCATAATCACTTACTTTCTTGAAGCATTTTATATGATTGCATGAGAAACAATTACAATTAGTTTGGAAAGCTCTGTTTATGGATAATACGTATATTCACATACATGTTTTACATGATAGTTTCTATTTGGTTTATTATCCAGAGAAACAGCCTCTCTAGAGCTGCCTGTTATGGCAGCAACTCTGAGGTTTTTGTGTTTTAAAGGAAAAATGCTAAAGAAGAAATCTGCAGTCTAGTCGTTCTGGATTAACTTAAGCCATCTTGCATCACTGATATGGCTGATGAAATGGAGTCTTTCACAGGCTGGGACACCAGCAGGACATCCTGTTTCAGTTTAGAAATCACCCTCATGGTCCCCCACCTCCCCACTAATGAAACAAAGGAACCCAAGGAATAATCTCTGGCCAAAGAGGCTGCTTAGGCACTGATTGTCACCCTGGCACCCAGCCAAGCCCAGTGTGCCACAGAAATCGGCCCAGGAGGGAAGCGACTGGAGAGCAGTCAAAGAGCATAGAAAAGGGAAGTCATTAAACTACCACCATCAACAAAACTCTCATTTGTTCTGTTTTCCTTTCTTCTTGTTCGCCCTCCTCTTTTTCTTTTCTTTTCCTTCTTTTTTTCTTTTGCTTTTTTTAAAAGAATGAATTCAATACAAAACTTTCCTCCAGGCTGTAATGAAAGTCCAAATCTGCTTATTTCTATTGCCCAGTGCTCCTTTGTTTTGGTTGCATTTTTTTATGAACTTTTGCATAACTTTTCTTCCTTACCTAAAAAATAATAATAAATAATGACTAGACTGTGAGTTTCGTGCAGAATGAAAAGAAAGGTTTTGTAAGCATGGGTCCTGTGAGTGTCTTTATAATGATACTTGTAGTTTCAGAATGGTTTATTTGTTCTCTTTCAGAATGTAATGGGGAAAGGGGAGATGACATTTTTTACCACTTGAATGATGGATTCATGCTGGTGGAGTTGATAGCAATACACAGAAGAGAGTGTAAGTAGGTTGATTTACTCTATTTGAGTGTGTTCTTTAATTTATTTATTTATTAATTCAGAACAATATAAATACTTTGGAAATAGTAATGTTGAGCTGTAAACAATTAGCGTGTGTGTACACTGAGAAATTGGAATGTAAGCTATTGTAATTAAGATTTCACCTCATAAGATTAGGAAAAGGTTAGGATATGTTAAAACCTGCAATCAACTGACCTTTGTCTTCTCAGACAATAAAGAAAAAACATCCAAAACCCAGTGATTTGTGTGATGAGTGACTCAAAAACCAACCAACCCACCAAAACCACACAGTCTGCTTAGCAAAAGAAGTGACTTGCAAATATATATTATAACAGTAACCAGAACACATGATAGTAATGGCTTGACAGTGAGAGTCTAATAAGCAAAATTAATGAAACGAGTAATGAATGTTTTGGCAGATGACAGAGAGAGTGGTTAGATAATGTTTACTTTTCCTGAATACTGTCTTTAGTTAGCACACGGATACTTCCTGTGTAGCCATTTGGAGTGCACTTTTGGAAGGGCTCCTTTGATACAACACACCACTTCATGTGACAATTCACCTGTCAGCACTTGACATTTTGGAGGAAAGATGCAACTTGAGACATTTCCTAACATATGGCCCAAACGGAAAAGTTTCTCATGGGGGTAGGAAACTGAGAGTGTGACCGATCAGAAGTAGTGCAGTGGATTTAAAAATACTCTCGGAATGTAGTCTTTGCCTAGCTGGCACGGTCAGATTGTTTGTGACAATTTGGTAAGTCTCTGAAGAGATGAGGAATATCCATTTGGTGCAGCAAAACTTTGGGCTTTTTGAGAATACCTGTATTTTGTATGCAGAACCTGAAGAGTGGAGGGAGAGTGGAAGGGAGTGTGTGCGTGTGTTTGGTGTTAGGGGAGGACTTTCTGCATCAGGGGAAAACTATGACTACTGACTGTAGGTATGTACCTAAAGTGCCTCCTGGGATTATAGTTTTTTTTGTGATTCATACTCCAATGTATCTGAGATTTTGTACAAAGTAGAACTCTGAAACCTAAATCTACTTCCATGGAGAATCCTTGTTTTTAATGTACTTGCTTACCGGGTCCCAAAAACTTTAGCTTAAGCTAAAGAGTGCTTCCAAGATGAGCCTTTTGAAAGACAGAAATTTATTTGACTGCAATGCCCTTTTACTGTATTACTATCATTGCACATACAGAGAAATTTCTCAAATCTGCTTCGAATCAGCTCCTTGGGCTTCATGTTCCCTGCTTCCCACCCACAAGCCCTTCATACAGCAGTTCAGTAATAAATGGTCTCCTAATTAAATCTCTCAAAATACAGCTTATGTAAGTTCCCTAGCTGAATGTGCATGATATGAATGAAACTGTACTCGAGTAAATGTATTATGGACACACAACTTTTTTCCCCTCCCCATCCCCTCACATTTATCCACCTGTTGGTGGGCTACACTCCTGTGACTTTTTGGCCACAAGTGAGGTCACTACATGACTGCAGCTTTGGGTTTAAAGAGCTCCATTTCTACCTTCACTGCAAACTTTCAAACTGATCTCCTGCTGCTTGTAGCCATTTTGTGTGGTTTTAATTGTTCCTGTAGATCCAGAAATTTTAATTGTTTCTGGATATTGTAAGGCACTTAGTCATAAAAATAAGGCAAATCTAGGCTATGGCCATTTTAAAATAGCCTGCATGTAAGTTGTGAACAGCAGTTCATGTGAGAAAGCAGATATGTTGATTTTCTTGCAGACAGGTGTTCTTACAGAGCACGTCTTTTCCAAAATGTTACAGTCCTACTGAACTTTTAGACTTTAGCTGCAGCTGGAGGCCAATGCTGCTGAAAGGTTGGTCCACAACAGGCTTTTAAGGAGGCATCTAAATCTGCCAGAAAGATGTGAGCACAGGGTTTGCAACTGGGCACCCAAAAACCACCTTCTAGTTAAGATTTGTAGTTGAGTGCAGCAGTCCTTAACCAGGCATCTTCAAAGGGACTTGCAGGCCTACATTTTAGATACTTGTAAATAAATATCTCATTACACAATTGGTGCATTTACATGGACCACCTGGTAACACACACCACCAGGAACTGTGTACACTCACACACTGCTGACATTTAGTCTTGTCTTTGAGTCTTCATCAGCTTTAGTTTTCACAACCCCTTTGGCAAAAAGCTCAGCTAGACTGTTCAGCTGTTGCACAAAAAAAGTGGTTATTTTTGAAAAAGAATGTGTTTACTGGGCAAGGGTTCACCTGTGGCCAGGAGAGGTGAAAGTTAAAACACTCAGAGTCTATAAGCCATGTCATTGCAGCACACATCATTGTGCTCACATATTATTCAATATTTAAAGATCCTGTCATCTCAAAATACAGTTCAGTTCATTTGTGTTGCATCAGCAGGTTTGCTTCTCAGAGGATCAACAGCAGAGAGATCTGACTCTAGGCATTTGCCTCTAGTTATTTCCTACAGCAATTTTCCAAGCTTCAGTACAGTGAATATGAAAAGATGTAGCATGGAATGTATCCAAAATAGGTAGGATGACATATGTGCTTAAAACTGCAAAGTAATTGTTGCTGTCCAATTACAAACACCATCAACTCTTGCATGTGTTGCTTCAGGTGTCTCTGTGGAGTACTTCTGCCAAAACCACCACAGTTTGTATAAAGACCTGTTTATGTCAAGCACTGGTGGCCACTCTGGTCTGTTTCAACTTTCCCTGTCTTCACAACTCTGGGACAAGTTTAGATGCAGATTTATGCAGCTTCAGCTAACACTAAGCATGCACGTGGGACTGCAGGTAGTCAAGCAAATGTAAGGAGACAATCCACAGCCTAGTCTGGAGTCAGCACAACTTTAGTCTCCTTGTAGAACCTTGTAGGTGGGAATGGACCAGAGACTGAGGCATTTTTTTACCCCAGTTCTCTTTGGTCTAAGCTAGTGGACTTCCAATGCCTGCACTCTCTTCTGTACTCCCTGTACATTGCCTCTTTCCTTTCCTTGCAACAATGAACAATGACATGCCTACCTGGTGGGCAACTCTTACGTGCAGATGAGAATTTGTAAATCCAGTATCCTTGATGCTGCCACAGATCAGGGACTGTTAAGAGAACTGCAATTCCTTTTCTTCAATAATGTCAACCAGATTAATATTGAAACTTTTCTGGAGAAAAATTAAAGAGAGAAGACTAAAGGGCTAAGGACATGTTTGCGGTACACAGATGTGCTCTACATGCTAACCACAGACAGGGCTTTATAGAATCAGACTCTCCACTTAAAGCTATACCACAAGTTTCTGCCCTAAAATTTATATTGGACTGGGAAAATCTTCAACAGGAAAGTTTTTAAAAACCACAGAATGCCCACAAAATATTTTAATTTCTGAGACGTAATATTTTGTCCATATGAAACAATCTTGCTTTGTTCTGTTTTGTTGTACTTTTCATGAGGAATTTTCTTAGCCCTTAACCATCAGAAGGAACTGAAAACATCCCAATTCTAACATCAGCAGCCCAAATGCTCTTGTCAGGCAGTTTAGGAATACTGAAGCAGGAGATTAAACATGAAAGAAATGAAAGAAACAGGAGCAGAGAAAGGTGAAGGAGAGGGAAATAGCTGGTAAGAAACAAGATTGCTGAGTACATGCTTACCCCTCTGCTTGCTGCAGCTGCTTTTTTCTTGGCTTGTCATGTTTCCTCACTCCCTAAGCTTGTTCAGACTGCCTTACTGTGAGTTAGAGGAATTTTTCTTCCATTTCCACTGCTCTTCAGAGCCTTCTGTTGACCCTTTTCCAGGACTTTTTTCATCTGCTCTTGTCATACCCCCTTAAGCCAGCACTGAAACAATCAGTGGGAAAGGGGGTTTACCAGACAGGAGGCAAGGGAAGGAGAACAGGTTGCCTTGGTGTGACGTCTCTGTTGGGTCTTGAGAAGATAGAGGTAAGATGAGGCAATACAAATAAGTAAAATACATGTGAGATCCTCCTGTTGTGCCTTTTAAAAAAATCCTTCCAATGTACCTGCTTGTGGATTTTTAATTTTTTTGAAGGTATTTGTCAGTATGGTCGTGTAGAGATAGAGTGACGAAGGCCAAGGTGAGACCGGAACTAAACTTGACAAGGGAAGCAAAGAATAACAGGACAGGCTTCTTCAAGTAGGTTAACCAGAAAATGAAAGACAAAGAAGGTATACCCTTGTTGATAAAGAATGCTGGAAAACTGGTAACAATGGATGAGGAGAAGGCTGAGATACTCAACAACTTTTTTGCCTGTCTTCAGTGCCAACCTCTCTTTCCCACCTCTCAAGTGGATCGACAGCCGGATGGGGACTGGAGGAGCAATGTCCCTCCTACTGTAAGATCACATTCATGACCATCCGAGGAACCTGAATGCACATAAGTGTATGGGACCTGATGAGAGGCATCCCAGAGCACCTCTCATATGAGGCAAGGCTTAGACAATTTGGATTGTTTGGCCTGGAGGAGAGAAGGCTTTGGGGTGACCTAATTGAGGCCTTCTAATCCCTGAAAGGAACCTACAAGAAAGATGAGTGAGACTATTTACAAGATCACAGTTACAGGCCAAAGAGGAATGGCTGCACAGTGAAAGACAATGTGTTTAGATTAGACATTAGGAAGAAATTCTTTACAGTGAAGGTGATGAGGCAGTGGAACATGTTGTCCAGAGAAGCTGTGGATGCCCAACTCCTGGACCTGTTCAAGGACAGGTTGAATGGAATGAAAGGTGTCCCTGCTCATGGCAGGAGGGTTGGAATTAGGTGGTTTTGAACAAAAGTCTCCTCAATCCACGCTGTTATATGACTCTATGATTCTGTGATCACATCTGTATTCAAAAGAAGCTATTAGGGGAGAAATTTTAGCCCAGGTTTCTGGTGCACCTTGGTTTAAAGGCAATATATTTGCAAGGTGGGAACTCCAGTAAGATTATATCCTTCCACTTTTATTCCCTTCCCACAATATATAAAAGAGAAAAAAATGCAAGAGGGTGTAAGTGAAAAAATAAATATTTACTAAAAGACAATAGTTATAACTATAGAAGTACAGGAAATAATGGTTTACTCACAAAAGCAAAGTCCACTGCATGTGGCTCTCCCATACCCTTGGAACAAAAGGGGAAAACAAAGATGGTGGACCGTCTTCCCCACTGAACCACCTTTTCATCCACTCAAACAAACAAAAGAAAACAAAAGGAAAACACAGGAAAAAACTGCACTGCTTACAAGGAGCCACACTAATAAACTGACCACTCCACATCACCTGGCTAGGTTCAGGTCTTAACTGCTATGGTGATACCAGTTTGGAGACTCTTTGTTCCCTGCCCACTTGGCTTGGCAGAACTGTGGGAGGTAGCAATTTCATTTCACTTTTGCTATCTCCGATGTGATTGTCCCAGCAGTGGTGGGTGTTCTGGCATGGGTGGCAATGCCACACAGCAAGTGGGGTGGTGGGGCATGAGCCGTTCGGCAGCAGGCAAGCAGTGAGCTGAGCAGGCAGGGGCCACGGTGGCAGCATCTGGGACCTTGGCAAAGAGAAGGTGCTGAACCTTCTTCAGGGGATTCACACTGCTGCCACGACCAAAGCAAAAAGGGCTGATTCTGGTTCATGCTGCTGTTTTATCTTCTGTCCCGAGTGCTTGGAGGGACCACCCTCCAGTGGCTCTTAACCCCTGGAAAAATCCCAACATGTACAAAACCCTCTCTCCTCTCACCTTCAGCTCCCTGAGTTAGGAGGGAGGAGCAGTTCCCAGTGCCCGTCAGATGACATAATGGTATGAATATTCATCACTAAAATTTCCTTCCTAGTTTGTAACTATAACATGGAGCCAAACAGATCCTGACTGTAGGTTCCCCAGAACACTACAGAACATAATTTATATCCCAGTAAAGTGCTGTCTGAAGGAGTGACTACAATGACTCTTCATGGGCAGTATCTCTATTTGCACTATGTAGGAGCAAGGCTTGTGTTTTTCTCATGCATCTCAGCAGCACTAAGTCTTCTTCATGCAAGATCAACTGCTGTCATTCTGCCTGACCAGTGAAAAGTGCCAATAATAGCCACCATAAGCAAAAGATATCAGTTTGTTTTATTCTTTTCTCCCCCCTTGCCATGTTCTTTTTGGGGAGAAAACCTGTTTTCTATGCCCTTTTTGCTTGTTTGCTGGAAGTTCCCACTTTCTTGTTAAATTCTTATTGATTTTGTTTGTTCTTCAAAGCAAAGCATCTTCTGACATCATTATTTATTGCACATGTAATAAACAATGTCTGTCAGCATTTTATACTCAAAGAACTGCCTCATTCTTTGAAGCTAACAAAGCAGTACAGTATTGGGAAAACCTGTTCCAAAAGAAATAGCTGGAAATCATACCTTTCTGTTCTTATGTGGTGCTTTTGATCTTCATCTACCACTAGAGAAGAGTAGGCACAGACAAGTGAAAATGTTCTGTTCATGACCTCCTGCCAGGCTGATGGCAGAGCATCAATAGCTACAAAAGCTTTTTGAGCAAGACAAACACTGTACCCATGAATTCATGCTGCTTGAAGGAACTTTAGAAGTGACCTCTCATCTAAGAACCTCTAAAGTCAGGGCATAAGTAAACTGAGAGTGGATTTAATTCTAAAACTCACTACATTTCATGAAACAGTGACCTTTAAGGAAAAATGTCTGAGAAGATCAGAATAGCACACTAGTGTATATATGACTGAAAGAATTACTAGAAGCTAGACTAGGGTGCCTAGGTACATCTTTCCCTACTGGCCAAGCAAATAACTTCTTCATATATGTTGCCTACATGTTTCCAAAAACCTTGCAAGGTCATGTCTCTGTGCTTAAAAATCTGGTTGCCACTAACTGGTTGTCACTCAGGTCTGTGACTGCCTTACTTAAACAGCTGTTACCTTGTCTTGTAACTAGTCATCCCTAAAGAACACAACCAGAAAGTTATTGATGGTTGAACTGTTCTTACTGCTCTTGTATCAATGACAGTGCTTTTATTTAGATATATTTTGCCTACACAGTATAATTACCTTGACTTGTAATTATCTTTCTGTTGTCATGAATTACTGTTTATTAGTTATCAAGAGAACAAATGCCAGTATTCACTAGAAGGAGCCATGACTAACCGGTGGGAAGGCTCAGGGTTGACACATCCATAATCATCTGTAACTTCAGTTCTCTATAACAGGCTTTGTGCCATCAGATGGACCATAAAAATGTGTACAACGCTTTTCCCTTTCAAAGAGAATGAATAAGCCATTAAATTTATAACGCAACCTCTAATCCAGGTATTTTTAATAAAAAGGCAGAGCATTTTACTGAGCAGCTTTGTGCAGGCAACGTGTGATAGACAGCCTTAGGCATCAGGCTGGATCAGCAGGTGATGGTGCATTTTAGGGGCACGTAGAAAGCTGGTATCCTGGGGCTGTAATGCTGTGGCCAACTGGAAGGAGGAACACTCAGGAAATGATGATTGCTGGGGTGAAAGACACAGGAAACACTGTATTCTCATGGCCTTTGGAGAGAGTGGGCCGTGGTGGCATTTCCAAGCATAGGGCCTGACATCCACCCAGGGTCACAGGCATCGAGAGGCATGACGGGCCTCAGGGGGCATCGTGGGCTGCAGAAATGAACCCAGACTTCAGGAGAGAGCAGGCTGAGGTGACCAGGACTGGTTGTGAGGAGTGCTTGGGAACTGCAGTGACGGTGAAACAAGCAATCTCTCATTGGGAAGAAGGCAAAATGACTTCTACTGAGATATTAACTTCTGGAGAGAGACCACCAAGGGGGAAGTCACTAAGTGTTATGAATGTTTTATTGTGTGATCCCTCACAATTTCAGGTAAATAGTGCTCATGTGTGTTGGAGTCTAGCAAATGGATTATTTATGTTCCTTTTGTGCCAGCTGAAATTTGGAGCAAGTCTATCATCCCAGGAACCCTTTTTTCCTCACCCCTCTCTGTGAATGATGGCCTCTGAGATGGCAATCAGGAGTTAAAATCTATTTATTTTCTTGTAGTTTCTTGAAGTGCTTTGCCTAAAGAAGCAGGTATACCACTTCTATGTGGCATCATATACCTATTGAACAGTGCTGGTCCAAAAACCTCTCCTCTACATCTGCTGGATTTGTCTTCTCTTACAATGAAATTTACCCATGTTCCCTTTTGGCCTCAGATACCTGGCAGCAGAAAGGAGCTTTCTTCTTAGTAGTTTCTGACTCTGGAAAATATTAGGGACTGTTCAGGATACTTCTTGGCTTACCTCCATAACAAACTCATTTGCTTCTAGAAAGGAACAGGAATATTGGATTGCTTGTCTAGTTCTAGCATACACTGGCTTTGGACTAATAAACCCTTTCCAAATCTCTTGAACAATTTATCAGATAATCCATCAGCTACTGCTGTGAGCTACCTCTAGCATTAGCCTGGATACAGAGGAATGAAAATGGAAGGAGACTAAATAAATATTCTTGACAGTTGTTCACTACTTCATCGTCATCAAATGTTTGATAGTAGCAGTGGTTTCTCAAAGAGCAAACGTACATCAGGTATGCAAGTGGAATATTTTTATAAACAAGCTGAACTGATTCCAAGACAGAATTTCTTTCAGTTTTGACCTTTTTTATTTGGTTTTCTGCCCAGACATCTGCAAGCAACAAAGCTCTCCAAGCATTATGGACGTGTTCAAGGCCTGTCCAAACACTGTTGCCTCCACACTACTGGATACCTGCATGCTTACCAGTGCAAGAGCACAACTGTTTGAAAGCTTAAATGTGAAGAACGGGTTAACAATCAAATGCAGTCACCTGCAATTAGAAGCTGCAGAGTTGCTGTATTTTGCTAGCAACCAACCAGCTGAAAAAAGATTTGCTAACAAAGCCATGGCCACCACATTACTGGTGACTTGTACACAGAATTGAAAGTGACCAAGGCTGTGGTTTGATGGTAGAAAGGGGTGATATTAACTTAAATAAATATTTCCTCCCTCCTTCCAGTGACTGCCCCATCAACTCTACCAATGCAATGGAGCACCTGCCCTGGATTCAAAATTAAGAAATATTTTGGATAAGGTTTTTTCATTGCAAGCCATCTCTTGATGTAGCTCGCAATACTGAGACTGGAGTTACCTGCAAATGCATGACTGCAAGGATGCTGCTCAGGCAGGATGAAGCACAAAGGAGAACTTCAACCATGAGCAAGACTGCATCGTTGCTGCAAAGCCTGTGGTACTGTAGCGGTCTGTGGTGTATCCCAACCTGTATTGTTCACCATGTGCTTGCAAACAGTAGGAGTCAATGTGCAAATCAGTTGAGTGATGCTACATCTCTGCCACTGAACCAGGTGAAGAAACTGCAAACAAATTCAGAAATACCCCTTCAGTCTTCTCCATGACCTCATCTTGTCAGGACATGTGCTGCTGCAGAACCAACTGTCCTGGCCTAGTGCATGAAGCAAGTGGCTCACCACTTGCTCACCACCAAGACTCTCCATTCTGTTGAATTCAGCTGTGTAACACATTTTCTGTATAGCACATCAAGAGCTGTTTTGTTTGCACTGTAATGTATGTGGTATGGCTATGTAGTCTGCAAGTTCAGGCTCAAAAAAGATCTTTAAATATATGACACAAACTGCTTGCAAACAGGTTGCTGTTTAAAGCTGTGTATAAATAAGTGCAACTTACTGAAACAACTTCACATATCCATTACAATAGGGAAACTGTTGTCTTACAGATAAAAGTTAAAAACTAGTAGGGACTGAATGAATATCATTATGCATTAGTCACTTTGTTTTATTGCAGATACATATAGTGGCTTGAAATAGAAGAGACTGTGGCATGGCACACACAGAGGCAGTATTTTGAAATAACTCACAATAACTTTGATGCTGCCAATACAAAAAATCTCCAGTTCATTTCCTAAAATATTGGACAGTGCATAACCTTGTTTATGTTAGCCACAAGCCATATTTCTAATAAGTATTGTGGGCAACAAAGGTAATTTCATAATGATTTACAGATTTAGAAACATACTTCATGGCTTTTATTGAAGAAAATAAGGATGACTTACAGAGATACTTCCACATGCCCTGTGTGTCAGCTTCATGTATTAGCATATCAGCAAACCTTCTGAAGCCTTTTATAGTAATAGACCACCTGAAGTGAAGTGCAAGCAAACACTTTCTTTCCCTCTTCTGTTACACTGAATCAGTGCACAGCATTTGTTTGAATATTTGGTATGTGTCGTCATTTAACCCCAGGTGTCAACTTGTTGCCATAAGCCTTAAT
>VXBX01006674.1:0-50840 GCA_013400415.1 Scytalopus superciliaris
CCGCATCCCCCCCCGCCGTGACCTTGAGCCCCGCATCCCTCTGCCTGCCCCCGCCGCTTTGTGCTGTACCTCGGGTCTGTTCTCCTTGTGATGTTGGTTGGGCTCGGCCTGGAATGAGAGCCTGTGTTGTCGGAACGGTGGCAAGGGCTGCTCCGCACAATGGGCTTGCTGTTTGTTTTGGTTATGTGACTTTCCCTCTCGGGTATAAATGATTTCTTTGATGGGTCTGAGGATGCGTTTGTTCCTGCCTGGTTTGGGCCCCGCTCAAAGCTGGGGCTGTTTGGGTTCTCTGTTAGATGGGAGACGGTGGGGAGTTCTGGGGTTCTAAAGAAGAAACCCCCTCCCGCCCGAACAACCAGACAATCAGAGCCAAACTTGTGGCCGAAACACTGAAAATGGTCAGTGACCAAGAATTACCGATTTCCATTCATCAGAGCTTTGATACAGGACAGGAGCCTCCAGCTGTGTGTCTTGGGGCACGTTTTGACTTACTCTGAGTGAGCACTGACGTGTCTCCTTCCCCCCATAAATAAAGGCACTTACTCCAGACACTCCGGTGCTGGCTGTGGTCAGGCTCAGCAGTGTCACAACTCTTTGCTTTTCAGAGGAGTGAAACTAGGAAAAACAAGCCTGAGAATGATCCTCATTGTTGTACGTGTAGAATTCCCTGTTTGCTGGAGTAGGAACAGCCAGAGAAAGCAGTACAGTGTGTGCATCAGACATTTTAGATGCGGGAGAAGAGGTGGTCGTATCTTTTACTTGGAAACCTTGTTTAAAACCAGGTTCCTTTCCACGTTCAGATGTGCATCCCCAAGGCCTGTCGTGGCCTCGTGTGGGACTGAAACTTCCCTTTTCATTGTGTGTGCTTTGCTCCAACTTCAGGCCGGGCTTGGAGACATTTGATACCGTGTGGGGTGAGATGAAGAGTTTCCCTTCTTGCTCAGAACTTCTCTTGTGCTGATCTGAAAACGGCTTAATTTTTGTTCCTTGACTACCAAAGGCACCGTCTGCTGCAGCGTCTTGAATTACTGGCTTGGCTTTTCTGTCAGGGTGGAATTCTGCTCTCCAAGAGAGCAAACCTCTCTTCTGGGACCATCAAAAGTGGTGGCTGGTAGTGAGTGTTCTGTGTCCTCAGGGAAGGTTTCAGCTCCTTGGGAATATGGTCACATATTCCTGCAATATTCAGACAAATGTCATGGGTGCAAATATAAAGTACTTTCAAGGTACTTTGTATGCCCTGAAAAAAAATCTCAATTTAGCTAGAACTTGTGCTGAAACGTGGGTTGAACTTTTCAAGCAGATATTTTCCTACAGCTCGCTTCTGTCAGGGTTCTGGGACAAATTTGTAAAAGGAGCTTATTTGTGTCTTGGAAAATGAATTTCACTTGATTGCACGAGCTGCTGATACATTGTGAATTCATAATATCTGATTAAGTAGTCCCATAAACTGGAATTATTAATGAATAGTTGTTCTGAGAATTAGTTGAACTTGAGGTGGTACAAAGAGTGCATCTAAAAAGTAAACCAGCAACTCCCCCATCCCAAAAACCGAATGACTTTCCCCTCAATCCTTTTTGTGCCAATGATTATTGGGCTCAAACTGACAGTACCTTTTTTTTTCCCTTGCTGGAAAAGGAAGAGAACTTCCCTAATGAAAAGAGCGTGTCATCTGTGCTCCCCACAAGAAACACTTGATTAATAATAATAATAATACTTCAGCCCTAAATTACAGCCTCCTTTGGCCGTGTACTCTTAAATTTCACGGGTTGGGAGAACTTAAAGCTTTGTGTCTTCTCTTTGTCTTGCACAGCGATGAGCAGAGCGGGTCCTTCCCACCCAACCCAACTTCTGAGGAGCTCTGGGAGAGCAGGAGCAGAGGGGAACTCACCTGGCAATACCCTCCCAGAGAACATCTCCTGGGTGCAGGCTGGGAGAAGAGGATGTGGGAAGAGCACGGGGTTCCTCCACTCGGGAATCCTTCGGGTTGTAAACCCGAGTTTGGGGCTGAGAAGCGGGAACGGTGCCTTTAATTCCCGGTACTCTTTAGGAATCCTGAGTGATGCCACAGGGAGGGTTTCGTCACTTTGCTCATCGAGAAAAAGGCAGAGCAATTTCTGGCGTGAAAGTTGTTTGGGTGGAATGTTCCCTGTAGTAAAATGAGCGTAGTCACTTACACCAGGTGGACTCTTGGTGAGTAACCCTGATGGAACTTCACCCACAGCTCGTCCCTGGGAGGCTGTGATGGGTGGGAGCCCAGGGAAGACAAGGATGCTCCCTGTTTTTAGGGACTGAGGGAGAGAGGACATGGAGTTTTTTTCCAGATGACCTTTCTAGCTGGGAAATGTGGAGTAGGATCAAGAGATCAGGATGGCTGTGTGGGATGAGAAATCTGTGGTTTGCTGTGGGAATGACTCCTGAGAAACCAGGGATCTTAGTTTGCAGTTTTTCCAGCTCTTCCATGGATTTGTTTCCACCTCCTTCCCCTCAAAGCCCTCAGTAATACACTGTTTCCCCCAGTGTCTTGGGATCTAAAGGAACTTGCTTAAGAGAAAGGATTTCCCTGCCTTTAATAGATGGGCATTTATCGTGGCACGTGCTTTGGCTACAACAGAGTGTCTCCTGCAATGGGAGAAGCCTTTGGATCACATTAAACATTGACATTTTGGATAATCTCCCCATAGGTGCCCTGACATCTCTAGGCCTCTGTTATGAGCTCAGTGAAAGCAGTGTAAGAATCATATGTTAATAAAAAAATTTAAAAAAAAAAAAAGCTTTTGGGCCTCTTGCCATACAATAGCTCTCTTTTGTTGACTTAGATTTCAACTTTAGTAGCAAGTGAGGCATGAAAAATGTTGTTGGAAATATGGTTTTTAAACTAAATTGGCACCAAATGGCTCTGTGCTGCCAATGAGCTGCGATGTCTTGGAATGGGAAACTGGGACCTGGCTCCTGTTGGCTCGTGCAGGGTTTTTCCTTGCTTTGCATTGTAAAGTCAGGAGCCCTCGAGTTGTGTGCTGTGCACTGGAGCTTTCCAACAAAGAGGAGAGTGGTGCATCTTCTTTTCATTGAATGACTGATTTTAGGGCTTGGCTGTCTCAGGAAAAGTAGGAAAATCGTGCTAGTTTAATTGCTGTTAAGATCTCATTAATTCTGGTGGGGACACTGGAGGCTTTGCTGCTTTATCTTTTTAAACACTAAACTAGGAGCTGCCTGGTTCTCTTAAAATCTCTTGTTTTCCTGCAGTATCATCTCCTTGATGCCCAGTTTTGAGGTGTCCAGTGTTTCCAGGAAGGATATCTGTAGGATACAGGACAATAAACCTCAATCTTGACTCTCAGCTGGAGCTTTTGTTTTTTTCCTGCCCTTATCAGCCCCAGTTTACTGGGAAACCTGGGACAAACCACCTGATTGTTGTGGTGAAATGGGGTTAACAAGGCTTACCTACTGCCTTTTATGAAGTTTAATTGAACTGCTCTGTGAATCCTTATTTATTTTCTGGGCTAGGGGAGGGTTTCTGCCTTTGGTGTCTCTCTTGTAATCATGTTGTTGGTTGCAAGACAGAAATGTGGTTTCTGGAAGGTTTTCTGGTTGATTTTCAGGCCTTTTTTCTTGGCTAGATTGCTTAGTAGTTTCCTAAAACTGTCCAGTTTAATTCCTCGTACCTGCTACAACTTCTCTTTCCTGTTTCTGAAAACAGGAAAACTTCCTGTTTTCCTTCAGCAAGCCCACACAACTTCTTCCCTGTTCTCAAATAATATTAGAAACTGGGCTTGGGGGAGGCCTGAGAGTCAAATGTGCTGTTACAAAGCCGTGTCTCGCTGTTCTCATGAGCTTCCTGTGTTCATAATGCTTTGGGTTTTTTCTGTTGACTTATTTGAGAACTCTGGTCAAAGAATACTGTGTTCCAGAAGTGTTACACGAGACCCTGTTCCATGTATTAAAAAAACCCAGCAGCTTTCCTTCAGAGAGAAAATAATGTCTAAAATTAGGCTAAATTGTGCAGCTGTTGGTTTTATCTGGTACCTCATACACGACTTTCCCACCATTTTTCTCCCCACTCTTTTCAAAGGAGCACCACCAATCAGAAGCCCATTTTTTTTACCCTCTGCATCTGTGCTCTCAGTAATTAAAATATTAGAGGAGAAAGATGCCCTTTCTAGTTTTCACTCCGTGTATTTGAATTTCTTTGTCTAGTCAGTTTGATTTCTTTTTTTTTTTCCCCCCTGAGTTGCAACTCCTGTGTGATGGATTGCTCTGGGGAAAAGCCCATCAGAGTGCCATTGCCCAATTTCTGCCAGGAATGTTGGAAACTCTCAAGGAGCAGAGGCAGCAAAGCAAAAACTGAAGGCAGCAAAGTGGTTGGGGGAGGATGGAAAAGATGAACTTGTCAGTATTCAGCATTGCTCTTGTGGCCACTGCCTTTTTCTTCTGGAAGAGTCCTTAAGCCATCAGCAGGGGTGGAAAATAATATTTCCCCTTTTGTTCTGGTGGAGAAGAAAGGAAGAATACCATTTTGCTGGGAAAACAAAGTTTTTGAGAAGGCCTGCAAAAGTTTTTCTGTCATGTGCTGATTTGAGAAAGTTCAGGCTTTAATTTATCAGGAGGTTATGCATGTGCAGTGGGAAAACTCTACTTGGATGTCTGTTAGCCAGAGCCATAAATCTCCAGCTGGAAGTGAATGACAGGTGGGATTGGAGGGGAGAAAAAAAGCTGTTTTCTTTGGCACACTGGACCAGAACTGCTGTTTGCTGTGTCTGGGTCCCTCCTGCTCCCGGGTGACACCAGGGGAGCTGCTGCCTCTTTGGTTTTTTTGCCCCTTCAGTGGCTGGAAAATAGAGTTCTTCACCTGAGGAGAGGGGCTGTGTGTGCTTCGTGGGGGCTCAGGAGGACCACTCTGTGCTCCTGAACCGGTCCCAGGGAAATTCCAGTCCTAAATTTAACGTCATCTCTGCCACGTGGAGATGCTGCTTGTGGTTCTGAAGGCTGACTTTCTGTAGGAACTGCCTTTCAGGCAGCCTTTCTTTGCCCTGCCTGGTGCTCAGAGGAGGAATGTGGGGTCTGAAGTTCTCCCAGCAGCTGAGATGCTCCTGTGGGAACTTGGCAGGGAGAGGCAGCAGGGCTGGGACAGGGTGGAGAGTGGGATATGGGCCTTCTGAGGCTCGTCCTGTGCTGGAAATGTGAGACCAGCCTTCCTCCCTGACTTTGGCTGCATAGATTGAGACCCTTCTGATGGAGTTCTGTGCTCAAAGCAGCACCCAAGCCTGGAACAGGAGGAGCTGCTTCTCTCAGCACTCAGCCCCTGTATGTATTTCACCAGTTCCACATCTCAATCAGATGGTAATATATATGATGATATGGATGAGGGAGGTTCCCCTCTCTGACTCCTCCATGCACCTGCACTCCCAGTGTTGTAACTCAGCAGTTCAGTCCTGCAACTTGAGCATTTTTGAGGTGGTTTTTTTCTTTTTCCAAGAGGATTTCCAGGTTTGCCACAGTGTCTTTCTGAGTTTAAGTGACAGCTCAGTAAGTATTTACACAACATGGGCATGAGCTTTCTGTAGTGAAACGTAAAGGATGCTACATAATGACAGGTAAACTTAATAAAAGCTGTTTCAGGAGTTCTCAGCAAATACTTTTTTGCTTTATGTGTTCAGGGTAAAATGATAACTGTAGCTGGGATCTAATTTCTAGTCATGTTCTTTTTCATTTTTCTGGGAGGAAAAAGGGGCAAAAGTGGGTAGGGGCAAAGGAAGAAGGGGCTGGGTTCATTCTGCAAATATGGTAAAGAAATTTCTTTATGGGAGGGAGAGAGAGTGGAGATAAAGTGTGTGTGTTAATTCCTATGAAATTCCCGTGAAAAATCAGTTTGTGTAAATAACTGAAAAAGCTGCTGCTCCATTACAGTTATTGGCATTTCATGCAATAACCAGCATGTCATTATTTCCTTAAGTCAGCTCTAGCAATTGAAACTCTCTCAAGGACAAATTCAACTGCTCTTAACTTTTTGTTTTCTTTTTCTCCCTTTTTTTAACTCGAGTAACTTCTTCTTTCTCCTGGATAATTAGCATTAAGCCTAAATTGGTCCAAGAAGCTCCAAGATAGACTTGGGGAGTAGTTTTTGGAGAAGGTGTGAGGAACCCTGATGCAGCTGATGCTTCCTCTGGATGGAGCAGAACCTGCTGCTTGCCCTGTGTTTTGTGGGTGCACGTGGCCCTGTGGTGAACCAGGGGGGGCCAAAGATGACTTTTTTGGTGGGGTGTGATGTTGACATCCTGGATGTGTCTGGGAGGAGAGAGGGTTTTAGTGGTCACTGATGTCAGACCGTGGCTGAAGGAAGCCTCGACCTGCCATCCTGAAAGATCCTGTGACTCTTTTCTCAAAGAGTAATCCTTGAAGTTTGGAGGACCCTGGAATTTCCCCCCACCCAGGGAGGATGAATGGGTTAGACAAGTACTTTCCCCCCCCCACCCCCCCTCCACTCACTTGTGAGATTTCATTCAGGTCTGACTAAGAGAAACCCTGAAAATCACCATTTCCCTTCTGATGTCAGCACGTTCTGGCACCCTGCCTGTAAATAACCAGCAGGAATGTTTGAAAAGCTGGGTCCAGGCCACAGCTCCAGCTGTACCTCCAGATGTGATGGGGGTCCTGCTCTGCTCTGGCCCAGCTGGGACTGAGCTTTGGGAAGGGCTCAGGCTGGGCCACCGCACGGTCAGAGCGTGGGCAGTGGGTTTGTACCTTCTCACGCCGTCAGTGCCCACGGTGGTGATTTCAACAGTGTGAAAGGTGGTTTGGGCAACACAAGGCGCAGGAGAGGGAGGGCACCTGCTCTGGAAATGGCCATTCTGGTTTGGGTTTCAGCACCAGGTTTGGTGATTTTGGTGAGGAGGGTGTGCAGCGTGGTCTGTGCTGCCGGTGTTGTCCTTGTAGGTGACGGTGCTTTCCATGTTGAGCAGAGGTCTGGCTGTGATTTGGAAAGGTCTTGCTGCAGGGCAGGATCAGCTACACCTGAGCACGGGCCAGGCAGCCACAAATGTGGTGGGGCTGCCTCCATGTCTTGGTTCTTTGTGGATATGAGGGAAATACTCCAACTGAAATCATCTGGAATTGAGTGTCTCTTCTTGTCCTGGTCTCTCTGGGTATGGAGAGCAGAGGCAAAAGTGGAGAGTAACCTGCTTTTAAACATGTGGCTTTCTGCCTGGCCCCTGTTCCCTTGAGACAGACTCACTAGCTGTGTTGCAAAATGTCTCCCTGTGCTTCCAGGTTTCCGTGCTCGGTGGGAATTGCGTTGGAGGGGTTGGACTGTCCTGCTTTGCCACCTGAACCCTACCAGGGTCCCGGGGCTGGTCTCTTTGTGGGATCCTTCCTGTTGGCTTGTTTGGAGTTTTGTACTTCATAACAGTCCGAGGATGGATTTAAAGTCCAAATGACTGTAGGACTATGCACCCTGTGTGGGTTTAGGAGGAGAGTCTGGTACTCATTAACTCTGAGTAAATAATTAAACCAGTGCCAGGCTAGAGGTGGTCTCCCCTCAGCCCTGGTCCTGGTGAAAGGGTTTGAACAAAAGTTCTGATCTCTGTGCAGAAGATCCGTTGATACAATGGTAGTGCTGGGATTAGTTAAAACTTGGGGTTTTTCCTCTTTTAATGAAGTTTCTCTGACTTTGGAGCTGGCGTGGCTAATCAAGGCAAAGACTTCTCATTCAAGGCCAGTTTACTGAGCGTGGTCACGTGTTCCAGAAACTGCCTTTTTTTAATGTGCTGTGGCTGCACGTGTTGTGTCAGTGTTCTGAGGAGTCCTGGAGTCCTGCCCTCGGACTGTGTGGGTGGGGGGTTTTATTTTTTCTGTTACAGAAAAAAAACCCAAACTCATTTATTTACTGTTCTGTGTGTCATTCGTGGCGATTGCAGCGCTTTGGATCCTCTGGGAAGGACTCGGAGCAGCTGCTGCATAGGGCAGAGTTGAACATTAATTTTCTTTTTTAAATTAGAGGTGGGTAATTGGGCAGTGTTACAGGAAGCATGTTAAATATCAAAGTATCTCCCAGTCTCCAGGTTATCGTGATAGACCAGCGAGGCTCATACAAGCAGCTCTGCCCATCTCTGAAGCCTTCCCTGCGAGGGGACACATGGGAAGCCTTCAGAGAGGTGCTCAAAGCCATGGCTCGGAATCCAGCTTAGTGCTCTCACTGCTGGATCAGACTTTCCCTCTGGGCATGTGCACCTGGAACAGTTTTCACAGGATCACAGGTTGGAAGGGCCCTCTGGAGACCACCCAGTCCAACCCCCCTGCCAAGGCAGGGTTAGCTGGAGTGGGTGACACAGGAACACATCCAGGTGGGTTTGGAATGTCTCCAGAGAGGGACACTCCACACCCTCCCTGGGCAGCTGTTCCAGGCTCTGCCACCTCCATGGAAAGAAGTTCTGCCTCATGTTGAGATGGAACTTGTGTCTTAGTTCATATATCCATTGCTTTGTCCTGTTGCTGGGCACCACCAAAGAGCCTGGCACATCCTCTTGGCAGTTTTCTTTGGTTTAAGGGAAAAGCATCTCCCTGGAAATGTGGTTTCCAGCAGCCTGTGGGGTGAAACGTGTCTGCCCTGGAATGGGGCATGTTAATGGGGAAGGGACTTTCAGGGCTGTGTGCTGGTCCTGGGTGAGGGTTTGTGAGAGAATTGGCATAAAACCTGCTCTTCTCAGCTCATGCTCTGGAGGAGAAGCAAAATGCCTGGCTGTCTGCTCCTGGATGTGCAGGAGACACTCAGAGTGATCCTATCCCAAATTATCCTGTCTGCCTGTACTTGAAAGATCTTTCTGAGCCCCTTCCCTGTCCTTCCTGCTCCATTCACAGGGCATGAAGGCATTGCCAGAACTGGTTTCCACGTTAATTGTGATTGATTACCTTGCAATCTGGGACAAGATTTCCTTTGAAAAGCTATATGCTGATTTGGTGTCAGGAATTAAAATCAGATGAAGTGATTAGTGTTCTGTGAGACATCCCAGAGCAATCCAGTGCTCCTCAGCTCTCAGCTGCGTTTTGGCCCTTAACCCTCCCATCCCTTCTCCTCCTGGGAGCTCGGTGCTAAACCCGCTCAGGTGAATAACTCAGGAGGTGTGTTGTACCAGGAAATCGAGGCATAATTTGCTGCTGAGCTTCAGAGCGTGGATTTGCTGGCTTTAATGATGAATGCAGAGCGTGTTGGAAGTGCACTGTGTCAAGGCCACGGCGATGCTCGTGCGGAATGGGGAGCAGGAATTAAGGTGAGCTTTAAATCTGATCGCTCTGTAAATGGCAATAAACTGTTCGGAGCTGTCAAGGCACAGCCATGTCTCATCTTCCTGTTCTCATATGAGTTGCCTTATGGTTTCTTGTTATACCTGTTCCTGAAACCAGCGAGGACTTTGCAGCGTTGGCTGTTCCTCCTCCCCCCATGGCATTGGCACAGTTGGGAATTCTTGTATCTTCTCCCCAGCTGCCAGCACTGGCTCCTCCTGACTCGCTAAGCAGCTCCCCACGTTGCTCATTTTGCCTGGAAAGAAAGCTGGGTTTCTCTGGATGTGGGTGAAATGAAAGCCCCAGGACAGAAGGGAGTGTGGGGCAGCACAACCAGGCTTCAAACATCACTGGAACCAAGGCCTGGTGGGCTTTTTTTTTTCTTTTTTTAATTATTAGTATATTTAAATAACAATGACCTTGTGGCACTTGGGGATCCACGTTGGATTTGCCAAGTGTAAGGAACCTGAATCATGACAGCGTTGGCTCCGTGAAGGCTCCAGGAGTGTCTTCCCTGCTGTCTGGGAGCTTGGCTACAGCTCCAAGTTTCTTGCCTACGTTTCCTCATCTTCCCCAACCTCCTCTCCCCAACGCAGGCACGACAGCAGCTCTGCTTGGTGGATGCAAATAGATCTTTTGGGTATAAATACTGGAGATTGGTTGTGGTTTGCTGTAAAGTTACCGAGCTCATCCCTGGTGAATGCAGATGGTAACTTGTCATTACTGCAATTTTGAATATTTTTGGTTCCGTGGAACCGAAGGGGAGGCTTGGAGGTTGAATTTTAAGGCTAAAATAAGAGAAGGCTCAATAAAATCCTCAAAAATAGCACCCAAATCTGTCAGCTGCTATAATGACAGGGGAAATAAAGTAACTTTTGTGTTTCCTATTAGTAAAAGGAAGCTTTGTTACCTTGTTTCGTGTGGGATATAAAACAGGGATGGGAGGGGATTTGGGATTTATTAGACTGCTTCCCAAGGCGGGGACACTGGGGTGGTGCCAGAGCAGTACAGGGTGTGTGGTGACAGTCACCTGCTGTCCTGTAACCCAGGGGTGTTCGAGGTGCTCCTGAGATAACCAGTGGGTGCTTATCCCAACCTCCTGGCTGGGATAAGGCTGTGCCTTTGGACACTGAGGGCTGCCTGGCCCACATAACCCCATCCCAAAGCAGAGATGCCCACCTTGGAGCCGAGTCTGAGTTCGGGGAGATGAGCACGATGGAGCACAGGGTTTGCGTTCACTTACACCGGGGTTGCCTGTCTCTTCCACAGCTTCATCCCAAACCTCAGACTACTTGGGTATTATTTTGACCTTCCATAATACGCACTTTTAAAATAAATTCAGTTATTCTCCAGGCTTGGAGCAGCTGCAGGCCCTGACATGCAGCTCCTGTGGAGAAGGTGGATGGAACTCTGCAGGTTGGGATGAGGCACCTCTGACAGGGCTGTGTGTGGTAGGAGAGTTGGGGCCATGGAGCCCTGACCTGATCCCGAGAGGCTCCTCAGTTAAACCCACACCAACCTGGCGTGGGAAGAGGTCATGGGAGTTTGTCCAGTTGAGTCTGTTCAGCCTCTGTGTACTCTGGTGTAAAATGAGACAAATTTGCAAAGTGATGAGATATTCAAATACAGATGGAGCTTTCAGACAGACACAAGTGGGTAGAAACCTGTGCTGCTGCATTTTAGGGATGAAGAGCTAGAATGAATTTTTTTAGAAAGCTGGGAGGCTGTGCTGGAAGTGTCTCACCAACTCTGGAGTGTGCACCAGCACCCATCAGATTCCTGTGCAGAGAGGGCTTTTGATGAATTGATAAAACCAGCTTTATTCTAGCAAATAAACTCTAGTGAGCCCCTTACACTGGCTCTTCCTTCCAACCTGAACTTTTGGAAAACATCCACCGTGTTCAGTAGTTAAAGGCATCTGTCCATGAGATCAGCACTGCCTGTTTTAAAGGAAACGGGGAGTTCTGGGGAATTAGCAGGATGACTGAAGTTTGCCACAGGTTGCTGTGCCTGAATGTATTTATGGGGCATCTGGAGCCCTTTCAGGTTTTTGGTGGTGCTTGGAGTAAATATTTTGTGACTCTGTGGTGATCTGGAACAGCTTCTCTCATAGTGATCGGGCTGGGATCACTTCAGTAGTGGTGACACTGAGAATAATTCCGCTCTTCCATCCCAGCCCTTCCTCCTCCTGCTTTTTTTATGGCTTGCTCTTGGCCCAGGCCCATTTCTGTGGTACAACATGAGCTTGCTTTGCTCCTTCCAGTGTGGAAGTCGGGCTGGAACGAAAACGCTGTAATGAGACACTTGAACGTCTTTTTGTTGACTTGCCTCCAGTTCATTAGAGCAGACGTAGGAGGCTGGCTAAACTTAAAGCCTGGTTTAATATTCAGGAAGGAAGTTTCTTTCCATCTTAAAAGGAGCAGCACCTCATTACAACTGTCACATGTTCCTTGGGATCGTCTCCCGTGGAGCCGAGGCGCAGTTTTCTTTACATCTTGGTGTTGCTTGGAATTTGGGAGGAGTCAACAGTGACACTTGGGAAATCCTGGGGCAAGTTGGTTGAATAATGTGCTTCTAAAGTGAGCTGAAGTCTGAGAGTGAGGGCTAGTTGCTACCTAATTATTTGGATAGAAGGAAATTACATTTTCGTCCTTGAATGTAAGTTGAAATTATTGGAGAGATTGCATAGAAATTGTATAGAGGATCACACTGTCTGAATACCAAACTGCATCTTCTGACCCCCACTGGCTGGGAAGTGCCTGAAAATTTCACTGGTCTGCAGATCCTGTAAGAGAATCACAATCCCTTGTTACTTTTGGCTGTAGTTAAGTCAGTAAATGGTGTTTGTCAAAGGGTCCTGCCATGGTAAAATAACTGTGGAAGTGGCTCTCAGCTCCCGCTCCCACATCAGGGTCTGTTTGATAAAGAAGGAACTGATGGCCCAGCCAAGCTGCCTGATCTTCAGGAGGTGGAGATTTTCAGGAGATCCCCTGTGCTGTTTCCACAGGGATGTGCACCGAGCCTGCAGGTGGGAGAGGTGTCCATGGGGAACCATCCTGTTGCTTGTATATCCCGGGAGGAGGAGGGTGCTGTGAGAGCCCAGCTGTGGGCAAGGTTTGCATAAACACAGAGCAGAGGTTCCCCCTCTCCCAGGTCAGCCCATCTCAGTGTTTACAGCATCAATCTTACCTCAGGTCCTTTTCCACGACAGCTTTTCACAGGTCCAGAAAAATGTCCTGTTTGTGTCTGCCTCTGGGTAGATCCTGAAGATTGCAGAAAACCAGTTGTGTGTCATCTTTAGATATGATAGTGGTTGAAATATTATGTCAGGGGTCCTGAGAGACACCTGAATAATGTGGTGTGATAACCAGTGTGGCCATGTGTCAGAGAGAACAACTGACTGAGGAAAGGAACTGAAATCCAGGGCTTAGGTAAGCTGGATTTATAGAATTTAAGGATGGTTTGAAGTCAGGCTGGGAAGGGAAGATGAGATCTGTGAATGCACTTGGTTTAAAACACAGGCAGGCTTGGCACCTTCCACCCTCCAGTTTTTAATAAAATAAAAAAAGTAACATAACTTGCTTGTACTTGGGCACAGCACTGTCAGGTTATTTCCACTGGGATTTTGAGGGGTGACTCTTATTTCACTTCCCACCACGTCACCACCTTCTGATCGACTTGTTTCAGGGATAAGATGTTCCATAATGATACATCCTGTAAGCAAAACTCTGGTCAGTTTTAATCAATTAGAAGAATATTAGTAAGAGCCGTGCTTGGGAAAGTCCTCTGAGATGTGTGGACTGGGCTCTTGCTGAGAAATGTTAATGGGTAATTACTGGGTTGTGTTTGGCAGAGAGATACAGGATACAGGTCACAGGATGGCTGCTGGGAGGAACTCTCTCATCCTCCTTCCACTGGTGCCACTTTGTATGCGGATTTACAGCAAGTCTCCCCGAAAAAAATGGTGTAATAAATGATCAAGGAAAGGCTGAACATTGAATGGGGCAGATTTTAAGTTTGCAGGAGCTCCGGATAGAAGCAGGTGACTGAAGCAATTCAGAAAATGTCCTGTTTTCCTTCTGTGTTGGTGTCAGGAGTTTATTCTGAGGTCTGGGTGTTCGGAGGAGTTTAGAGGAATAGAAAGTGTCTTCAGTCAAACTCTGACCTTCTGGAAAAAGTCAGAAGAAAAACCAGGCTCCTTCCGGTTGCAGAACTGAAACTGTTGGGCAGAGGTCAGTTATTTTGGCAACCAGAACTTTAATCTGCATTGGCCATTGATAATGAGACGATGATGATACCTCACCTCCTGGTCATGTGTCCAAATCTAAGTTAGATTCTGGGATTTGTGGGGCCAAGGGAGGAGTTTTATTTTCCTGTAGTTTGTGTAAAAACGGATTTTTGTCCCACGAGTTTCTGAGGGATGAGTGTTTGTAACGCTGTACCTCGTTCCAGCAGTCGAGTTTTGATTCTCCAGGCTTATGGGTGTGAGTCAGAGCATCCCAGCCTGCTTCCTGAATGGAGTGCTGTTCCCAGAGTGATGGTGCTGCCCTGGGGGGAAGGCAGGGAGGGTCACTGGTGGGTGTTGAGCAGAGCCAGCACGGGCTTGGTGTGCTGTTCTGTTTATGCCGAGAGACCGAAGGAAGTTGGTGAATTTCTCAAGTTTAAAAAGGGAGGGGGGGGAAAAAGCAAAACAGGAACTGTGCATTTCTGTGATGGTGTTCTCAGTAAAACACGCTTGTTGTTTAGAGTGTCCTGGTGAGGTGGTGGATACACCTCAGCGTGGCGTTCACCACGGGGTTTCCTGGGTGTTTTCTTCTGGGGACATCTTCATCTACTACAGGAGGGTCTTTATTTTCACTTTTGCCTCCCCTCAGCCTCTTGTGTCTCTCTTGAAAAGCAGACCACCATGGGAAGAGAGGCAGTGGAGCGTGACCTGGCACACTGGCCCTTCAGAAGGCTATAAAAGGCAGCGAGTTCAGGCTGGGGTGTTGACCTTAGCACAGCCAGTTGCACCTTAAATAGATCAGATGAAAGGGTCCCTCACTGGAAGGTGAACCGTGTTTGCTCCCGAATGGGGACGGTTGTTGGTTTGTGCTCATTTCTCTGGTTGTGGAGGAGTTGGAATCGCTTGTGTGTGGAGTTTTGGAAGAGACAGACAGGCATGAAAGTGTCTGAAGTGCAAACACGAGAGTGACCAGCTCGAAGCGGGGTTTGCTGAAGCCTCTTGTGTTGCCCGCTGGATGTTGTTGTGTCCCACCTCTCCATCAGTTGTGTTTTGGGGGATGCTGTGGCATTGCCCTGGTTGTGTGTTGTCAGGAGGGAGTGTCTGCTGGTGTCAGCTGGTGGAATTGCCACAGCCTGGCTGACTTTGGTGGATCTCCAAGGCTTTGTGCCAGCTTTGGGCAATGTCTCCCCGGTGTTTCATGCTTGTTCACGAGACCTGTGCTTTCTGAGCAGGTGCCATCACACTTAATGTCGCTGTTGAGTGTGTGGTTTGTCTTGCTCAATGATGCTGCAGGCAGTGGAACTCTCACAGTGCCCTTTGGACATGAAAATATGGCAGACTTTTAGTTTAAGGGGAGGGTTTAGAGGTGGGAAATCGGATGTCTGGTCCCTGGAAGCAGTGTGGGTGTGATGCTGGAGGTTGGGACCTCCAAGACATGACCCAGTGTTGGTGGGTCATGGCAACCTGAGGTTTTGGTAACTCCAGAGGATGTGGAACATACTAGAAATGGCAGAGGTCAGTGCAGCCTCTTGGCTTTAATTAGGGATAGTTGTTAGAGACATGAGCATAACGCCTCTTGGCAGCCTTTTGATCAAGACAAAATACTCTTCCCAAGTGATTCTCTTGATTCTCTGTTTCCCTTCTCTCTCCTGTGGAGGTTCCTCTGCCTGCCTTGGCATGGTTGGTGCTTTTCAATGGGGTGGAAGGCACTGGAGAACTGGTTTTGAACCCAAACCTGTTCTGTGAGCCACTGTAGGTGTTCCCAGCCTGTTACGGTGCTGCTCCTGTTCCTGGTTTTCTGCTCGTTGGTTTTGATAGGAACAGCACAGGAAGGTTGGGGGAGCAGGGGTGAGTTTAGCCCCTTGCTTTGTTTCAGTGATTAAATCCAATATGACCATGATCCCAGCTGATGAATTATTGGGGAAAACAACTCCCCTTTCCCAGCGTTGTCCATCCCTAGCAGAGTTTTTGTAGCCAACACACTGATGTGCTTTGTAACCCCACCGGCTGCTGAGGCCACTTGCCCTTGCCTTTGGGGCTGGAGACACGAGTTGAGAGCCTGCTCTTCTCAAGACCCAGTTTCCTCACTTCAGTGAGATCCCACGCTGATGCAGCCTCGGGGAGGTGAGCAGCTCGTTCCCTGAGCCCGCGGGACGGCGTGCACCGGCACCACTCGGCATCCTCTCGGCGTGGCGACTCCCAGACCCGCGGGCTCCGGTGGCCCCCGCTCTCCAGCGGTCAGGGAACAGCTGCTGCCTCTCACTGGGATCCTCAGGCCTGGCCAGGCTCCTCTTTGTACCGGTGGCCAAACAATAGTTGGTGCTGGCAGGGCCATGTGGCGCGTCACGTGCGGGGCTGTTGCTGCCGGGGTCCTTCCCATCTGTTCCCGGCTCTTTCTGGGTTATCCGGCGTGGGTCCAAGTCCTCGCAGGCAGCCAGCTCCG
This sequence comes from Scytalopus superciliaris, assembly GCA_013400415.1. Classification (NCBI taxonomy): domain Eukaryota; kingdom Metazoa; phylum Chordata; class Aves; order Passeriformes; family Rhinocryptidae; genus Scytalopus; species Scytalopus superciliaris. The sequence goes on from VXBX01006674.1 coordinate 15,942, forward strand.
TGGCCAGAGATTACGAGCACTAACCTTCCTGGCAAGGAGCTGGTGTGGCTTTGCTTTTTATGCAGATTAGCCATGTGCTTCTCACTTCAAGGCGTTCCACAGGAAAAGACGTTTCCTGTGTTTGGTTCTGGGTGGGCGGCTCCGGCTCCAGCGCCGGCCGGGGCTGAGCGGGGCTCTGGAGAGAGGGATTACGGCGTGTGGCCCCCCCTTCCCCTTCCACCTCCACTGCTACGTCACCACAACACAACCACACGCGCGCTCATACTGTTGGTGTCATTCATTCAGTGCCAAGATTGCTTTAAAAAATTCCCTTGGCCCCAGTTCAAACAGGAGTACAGCTGGGATGTGTTAGATTTTAGGCAGTCTGCCCTCAATTTGAGATGAGTTATAAATAGCAGTGCCGACTTCCTTAACTACCACTCTCCGAGGTAAAATGCAGGTTAATGACTGTGGGAATCAATTAGGGCTTCTCTCGGTTAAACAGCCAGGAATGCTTTTTATTATTTTTTTATCACAAAAAGCGGACCACAGAGCTGGTCAGCAAAAGGTTTCGGAGCCAAGGTGAGGGCTTGGGGCTTTCTTCTTATTTTCTTGGCATTCTTATTTTTTGGGGGTGCACCTGAGGAAACCAGTTGTGGCCAACACCCACTTTTGCCAATAATCTGATGCTGATTTGAAACTGGAGAGTTCAGTAAATGCCTCTCCTTCCTTTCCTTCCTCTGGCCTAATAAAACAGAAATACATAATAAGGTAATCGGGAAGGTCAGAATTCCATTTTTCTGGCTTTTGCTTCCCAAGTGGGATTTGCCTCTTCCCTTTATTCATTTTCCTGCTGGGGCCGATAGCAAGTCCCCTCCAATTTAAGCAAGAGGCTGAATTTCTCTTCTACCAAACAAAATCTGAGAAGAATTGTTGTGGAAATCCTCCTGTCTGCTTAAAGCTTTTTATTTTTTTAAGGAAAACACTGATGTTGTTTGGAAGGAGAGCTGATTTCCCTGTGCTGCTTCATTTCAGGGGCCTGACACCCTCCACATCACACGGAGTGATTTGAAGAGCTTTTGAACTCGGCAATTTAAGCTCACTCTGGGTTTGCTGTTACAAACTCTTCAGTTTAGAAATACCTCAAATTTCCCCCAAAGCTCAGCAGTTTGCTTGGAGCACCAGCGTTCGGTGGCTCTCGTTACACACAGAACCACCCAGCTTTCCTTTTGGAAGTTTGATTGGTGGCAGGACAATGTTTTGCCAAGTTTTGGCACTTCACAGTGTTCCACAACAGCGGAGATAGCGGGACTGAGGGAGAATAGAAGCAATTTCTGTGAATGCAGGGAGGTGTAAGCAGGGGGTCTGGACTTCAGTGATCAAGGAGCAACACTTTCTCTCAATTATGTCTCTCTGTGGCAGGGCCTTTGCTTTTGAAGTGTAATCACAGTAATCTACTCCTGTGGTTTCCCATTGAAAGGATTTCCCATGTATCAGTCCAGAGAAGAATTTCCAGCCTTTTGCAGTCGGAGTTTGGTATTTCCTTATTTATCCTGAAGTGTTCTTGCAGGCGCCGCTTCCCCTCAGCCCAGCTCGTATGACAGCACCTCTGCTCCTCCCAGCACCTTCACAGGAGCTCTTGGATCCATCCCCACGTCCCTGCATTCCAGCCCTGTTCCTTTCATCAGGCACATGTAGCTAAACTACCCAAAAGGACTGAGGTAGCCCATTCAAGGAGGCTTCCTGATGGTTGGCTCTTTGAGCCAGAGCAACAATACCAAGTCCGGAGCAGTTAAAGCCTCATCAGCAAGAGAGACATGTGGGATATTTTGAATTAGTGGGATATTTTGCAGAAGGAAACAACCCATTGCAGCATTTGAGACAGGCAGCCTCAGGGAGCACGAGTTAGCCTGTTGGCTCGCAGGAGTGTGTGTATGAAATAGTCCCTTCATTAGAGATTAATTGGCGTTTACATCTCTTCTGTTGATAGAATTTTATCTGTAAGGCTGCAATTTAGATGCTCTTCGTGTTTGTTTTTAGCTTCTTCCCTGTGCTGGGGCCTGGTGGAAGGGTGGCAGTTTGAGGCACGTTGTGTCCTCCTACGCTGAGCAGTCAAGGTGACGACCTGGTCACATCCTGGAAATATGTTTGGGGTTTGTGTTTTGGGTTTTTTTACTTTTTTTCTCTCTTCTTTTTTTTTTAATGGCTGCATAAACAGTTCCAAATGTTCCTTGGAGTTTTTTAGCAGTCGTCATGCTTCCTGTAGGAGTCATGGAAAAATGAATCCTCACCTTGTTTCTCTCTTTTCCTGAAGAGATGGTTAATGTTGTGGGTGACCACAGACAAGAAAATCAGTGCAGAGCTGGCAGCATGTGGTGTGAGTGTATTTTAAAAGAAATATCCCTCCAAAAGAATGTATTTGAGAAGCTGCCTGTGGAGGTGAGTTCCAACCAGGAGGAAGCAAGTAACACACGGGAAAGGTGCTGAAATATTTAGTCAGTAACCCCAAAGTTGCACTTTATCAGGTGGAAGGAAAGATGTGTGTGTTTGGGGGTGGTGAGAGAGAGGCTGAAGTCAAAAGCCAGGGGCTGGGAAACCTCCTGGTGGCCCTGTTTTTACATACCAAAGAAGATAATGTGGGGAAGGAGAAGATGTCAGCAGTGTAAGGTGATACCCACAAGGCATTAGGGACAATTGCTGGGGAGATGTAAACACAATTTGCATCCTTTAGGGTGTATGGGAGCTCCCCATGGGTGCTCCATTCAGGCCTGAGTCCTGTAGCTCTGAGGATTCCAATCAGAGCCATCAAAGAGCTCTTTTTTCTGCCCCCATGAATGGAAGCTGCTTTTCAGAGCCTGGCACAGAACCCGTGTGGGTGCGTGGAGTGGGATCTGGGTGTGGAGTGCAGGGATCTGGGGCTTCCTGGGAGAAGGAACCCGGAGTCCTGCAGCCCCTGTGGTAACTTGAACATAAAACACGAAATACAACCTCTTCACAACTGTTTCAGTGTCAGTATGGATGAGAATGGGAACATCAGCACAGCTGAGCCTGGAAGGGCATCCCAAATCCGCCTCTGTAGGGAAAATCATGGCGGTGCCGTGCACAGGATTGTGTGGGAACAGCTCCCATAGGATGGCAAGTGCCATGTCTGCAGGGGCGTTTGCTTTGCTGAGCCTGCCAGAGCTCAAGGAGCGTTTGGACAACGCTCTGGGGCACGTGGTGTGACCCCTGGGGATGGTCCTGTGCAGGGCTGAGTTGGACTCCATGATCCTTGTGGGTCCCTTCCAGCTGAGCATATTCCCATTCTGTGGGTGTCTGAAGCTGGGCTGGAGTAGAGTGAAGGACTTGGACCTTGTTCTTAACTGATCTGTGCCATATTGGTGCAAATTTCTCTTAAGGGAGCCCAATTTCCATTGAGTGGGCAGCCCCTCCCTCTGCCAGTAAGAGGGCGCTTTTCCTGCCATCCCCACTAAATGCCTCGCATGGCCCAGCTCCTGTTGCCCCACCAGAGCACCATTAGCTCCCCGTGGTGCCCCTCTGGCTCGGTGTTGCCGTGGGCTCGGGGCTGAGCCTCTCCTGGCAGCCAAACTCAGCAGACAGCTGGTCAAACAAATGTTCGCAGGGTCTGTGTGCTGGGGCTTCAAGCTGTGCTGGCTCGTGGGGTAGGATTTTCTGAAGTGTAGCATACTGCTGGAACTTTTTTTTCCCTGGGAGGGTGGATTCTGCAAACATAAGTGAAATGCTGTTCTGGTCTCCAGGATTCTTTGGGGTTTCCAGCCAGAGCTGGCTGAGTGTGGTATTTGCTTGTGCAGACCTGTAGTGCCACTCCTCAAGCACCTGAGCTCAGCAAGAGAGGGTGGATCTGTACAAATACCACCCCAGGGCTCTGTGGCAGGAAGGGATGGTGTAATAGAGAGTCCATTGTCATGGTGATCTGGTGGAAAACATCTAATTGGTATTAGTTAGGTCACCGGGAGATCAGGGAAGGATTCTCATTCAGTCCAAGTGATGGAGGTTAAGGACTGTGCTGGGATTCATTTAGAGGTCACCATGCCAAAACAGCCCTTCCTTTAGTGTGGGAATAGCACTGCCAAGGTACAAAAACTGTATTTTGAGGTTTATATTCTTGAGGTTTACAGTGCTTTCAGGAAATTTGATTGACCATTCCCACATCTTGGCTCCAGGCCGGAGTAACACAGATTAGGAAGTCCAAGGAAAGTTGCATTTATTCACTAGCCTGCTTGTCTGAGCTGTAAAGCTCAGGGAGCCGACTTTCAAGGCTGACAAATTTTTTTGTGTGCATCTGAATAAATTTGATTCAGAACTCTTTATTCTACAAAAAGCAGCAGACACAAAGCACATGTAAAAAAACCAATGCAAAAATGAAACTGCTGTGGATGTCAGTAGCACTGCCCGGTGTTGCTACATCAATGTGGATTAATTGAAATGCATAAGTGTAAATTAACAGCCTGTAGTGTTTTGGGAGACCTTGTTACATGTGAAAGAAGCAGTGTTTCTTGTGAATATTTAAATTTTCAGCCTAAATTTACCTTGTTGTGGAATATCTGGACATTAAACTACTACCTACTATGGGGAAAAGCCGCTTACACTGATAATTCATCTTTCTTAATGATCCTCTCCCCCTTTCTTCCCTGTCCTGCCACGGGAGATATGTCAGCTTTAAATGACTTCTCCTTGGGTTTGTTCTTGGTGAAACGTCTGTGGGTTTGAAAGGGCAGCAGGAATCCTGCTGTAATTCCAAATGCAATTTGGAGTTCAGCAGCTGGGAAGAGGTGGATGAGCTCCGACTTTCGTGCGCCGTTCTCTTCTGGAAGGGGGTTCTTTGGGGAAGTTGGGAGCAATTCCTGTAGTGCCTGGACGTACCTCACGTGTCACAACTTGCCTTGCAGCCTTCGAGCCCCATGGATCAGATGGGGAAGATGAGGCCACAGCCCTATGGAGGGAACAACCCCTACACACAACAACAGGGACCTCAGGCGGGGCCACAGCAAGGACATGGCTACCCAGGACAGCCCTATGGGCCACAGACTCCCCAGAGATATCCCATGGGAATGCAAAGCAGGACGCAAAGTACAATGGGCAGCATCTCATATGCACAACAGGTAGAGCACCTGGTCTTCTGTCAGTCTCTGTTACAGCAGGGAAAGGAGCAACAAAATGCCGTGCCTCCCGAAGGGATCACGTTCTGCCAGGTTGGAATCAGCTGTTTAGGTACAGTGGCATTTCTTTAGGCTACATTTCGCACCACACCTGGATAAGGGTGTGATCGACACCCGAGGACCTGTGGAGGAATCCTTGTCTCCAAGAGAAGCAGCAGCAGAACAGTGAATCCAACAAGGGAAAAATAAATAGCGAGGGGAGGGAGATCCTCTTTCCGCTGTGCTGTGTTAAAGGCACAGCTGTTCTTTGCAGAAGAAATGGCTCCAGGTCAGTTTTGGCTCATTACATGATCTGAGTGGCGCCTGCTGGACTGTTTGCAGGATTCAAAAGGCAATTTATATTTTTGTTTTTTTCTTTTATTGGAGCAAGCAGTTTTACCTTTCAGTGCTGAAGGATGGTCAGATGGAGATTCCCTAAAAAACTTAGCTATTAAAATTTTGTTGCTGCCAAGAATAATGTCATACACAAGTGAGTTTTGCTGTTGCCTGGCAAGCATCTAGTTAGTGGCATTTCCAGTGCGTTCCCAGCTAACTGCTCTGCACAGGTCTCTGAATTTTCACTTCTTGAGCATAATCTTTCTCTGTGTGTGTGTTTGTGTGAAATACCTTTGTAACTGGCATAACCCCATGCTCTTCCTCTGCAGATGCCTCCCTACGGGCAGCAGGGCCCCAGCGCGTACGGGCAGCAAAGCCAGACTCCGTATTACAACCAGCAAAGCCCTCACCCCCAGCAGCAGCAGCCTCCATACTCCCAGCAGCCTCCATCCCAGACCCCTCACTCTCAGCCTTCTTATCAGCAGCAGCAACAGCCTCAATCCCAACCTCCTCAGCTCCAGAGCTCGCAGCCGGCGTACTCGCAGCAGCAATCGCAGCCGCCCCATCAGCAGTCCCCCACTCCGTACCCCCAGCAGCCATCCACGGCCCAGCAGCACCCCCAGGGCCAGCCCCCCTACTCCCAGCAGCAGTCGCAGTCGCCCTACCAGCAGCAGCAAACCCAGCAATCGGCCTCCTCAGCCCTCTCCCAGCAGTCCTCGTCGTACCCCCAGTCCCAGCCGCCGCAGCCCCAGGCTGCGTATTCCCAGCAGCGCTTCCCCCCTCCTCAGGTAGGTCGTCTCCTGCTTTTTTCTTGCCTTCTCGAAGGGCTTTATGAAAAAAAAACAGAGCCAGAAATGCTGGGCGAATCCTTTGGTTTGTGTGTTAAAATGGGTTGAACGTGTCAGCGAGTTGGGTGGGATGGTATGGTATGGCTTGTTGTGTCTCGGGTGTGGTGGTGACAGGCAAAGCCTTGCTAATCTTGCAGTTTTAAGGGCTGTAATGCTGAGAAAATGCTGCTGATGGGCAATTCAGGAAGAGCTTGTTCATGGAAAAGGTGGCCAGGCGTTGGAACTGCCCAGGGAGGTGAAGTCCCCATCCCTGGAGGTGTCCAAGGAGCTCAGTGCTCTGGGCTGGGTGACAGGGCGGGGGGATTGGCCAAAGGTTGGCCTCTGTGCTCTTGGAGGCCTTTCCCAACCTAAATGATTGTGAATACCAGTGCAAAGGATTCCATAATGGAATGGTTTTCACGCTGTGGTCTGTGGAAGTGCTCCAGGTGGTCCCAGAGCTACTTGGTTTAGCAGAGCGCAGTTTGCAGAGCGACACGTGGGTGGTGATGGAAGAGTTTGCTCTTAAATGTAAAACTTGGCTTTGGGGAGGAGAAACAAAGCTGGCTGGGGCCTTTCAGCAAACACTGCGATGCTTCCAAGGCAGCTGTTGAAAAGTGGAAGGTTTTAATTGACTTGCCTCGTTCGTGTAATGAGGTGCTTGGTGAGATGTTAGGAGGTGAAGAAGCAAAGTGGGCAGATCCCAGGACAGCCTCTGATTTCCAGGATCTGTAATAAAGGAAACCTGGAGAATTACTGTTCTGTCATGTGTTACACTTGTACTCCCAACTCTGTAGTAGTTGGGGAGTGTTTTTGTGTAAGTCTTGGTTGTCTTACCACCTGTTTTGGGCAAATACCACCAAGGGAAGACAAATCCTCCACAATGTGAGACTGTGCCAGAGTGACTCCAACAGAGGCTTTGTTGCATTCCCATTTGTGGGGTTTTTTTTGTGTTTCTTGGTGTTTCAGGAGTTATCTCAAGACTCATTTGGGTCCCAGGCATCATCTGCTCCCTCAATGGCTTCCAGTAAAGGGCAAGAAGACATGAACTTGAATCTTCAGTCCAGACCTTCCAGCCTGCCGGTGAGTGGAGGGAGTGGGGTGAGGGCAATCAGAAGGCACAGCAGGATGAATTAGCACTGGTAGTATTCCACATGGAAATGGGAATGATGGAGGCTGCCTGTGCTTTTTACTAAGTCATTAGCTCCTGGCTTCCCACTGGAGATTGAATGTAATTTACAAAAGTAATGGATTTGAGAGGGACGTTTAACCCTGAGTACTCTGCTCTGCAGGTTCTGCCTAAAACATTTTATTTTTTGAGCTCTCTGTTTGCAGTGTCTGAAGTGCCTGACCTCTGTCAGAGTAGGCCCTGACTTTCAGGGGAAATGGTCTCATTTTTATTTTATTTTCCTGTTCCTTAGCCCACTGTGGCACTGGTGGCTGGCAGCCTGGAAGCACCATTCCTTTTCTGTCTCGTTGGATCCTTATGCTGCTGATTTAAGCTTCTTTGGTCCAATCTGACTGAACAGTTGGTGAAAAAGACAAGTTTATTAGTACCTGGAGTGAGGAAGATCAGTCCCATGTAGCTCCTTCCTTGGCAGATGGAGAATTATATTTGCTTTTGCATCCTAAATCTGCTTGCTGGACGTGCACTGACCGGTTGGAGGTGAGATTAGTGCCCAGCATTCAGCAGTTTTTGGACCACAGTAGTTTAACTTTGGGTTAAAACATCAAGAAAATGGAGGAGGGTTAAAAGTTTAGATTAGTTTGCAGGAGTTGGTCTGAGCCTCTGACTTGGAGGAAAAGTTTGGAGCTGCTGAGTTCTGATTTTACTGCTTGCATTAATCCTACCCAGTAGGAAGTGAGTGAGCTTTTATTTTTTTATTTAGCCACTGGCTAAGTCAATGTTTGGAGCTGCAGTTGGATTGGCTAGGGGAGTGAGCTGTGTGTATAGCTAAGTTATTTTTGCTCCCAGCAATGAGAACAGCTTTGTTGTGAGCCCCTTGAAATAATTCCTTTGGATTGCGGGTACAAATTGTCACCCAAATTACAAAGTGATTCTAGTTCTGACCACCTAATGGGTGTAGTTGTGGGTTGTTGCCTTTTTCTTCCCTCCATTTTTTTTTTTATTTTATTTTTTNTTCTTTCCACTCTGCCTCTCCACAAGTTCTTCCATGTGACCCATCTTCTGGTGGGGAACGCAGGAAAAGTGAAGCCCCTGAAGTAACTGGAGAAATTGCCGTAGCTTGGAACGGTGGGAAGTCCCGTTCAGGGGCACTGCTGATGGAGCCTTCCTGAATCCCACTGATCCCTCTCTCTTGGATTATAGGAATTAGTAGCTCCGCTTCGCAGAAGTGGCTCCTTCCCAGCACCAAGTGGGAGTTTGTTTTGTACCTTGTGGTTTAAATGCATTTGGCCCTTTTCAAGTTGTCCCTTCTCCCAGGCAGCGTGAGAAAAGAAATCCGTCTCTGCTGGGTGAATGAAGGAGCCCAGAAATGAGGAATATGTGGGTTTCCTGCCTCTATCACCAGATCATTTGCATTTAAGAAGTCAAAACTCTTCAGCTTGCGGGTGTCTTTTTGAGCCTTCTCTTTCTTAATAGGCAAAACTCAAAAAAAAGAGACTCCCTGCAGAAAATCACCCTTATTCTTCTACTTGTTCCATAATTCCCTGTTGTCTTGTTGGGGTCTTGCAGGACAAGAGCAGCTCTCACTGAGAAAGGCCTCAGACAGGGATGCTGTGGGGTACTTTAAAGGCAGGACCTCTGGGATGCTGGAAGCCAACTCCTTGTTTTCAGTGATCAATCTCCTGCACAAAGTTTGGCCTGGGGATGCTCAGGAACACAAGAGCTCTATGGAAGTGCACCATCAATTTCTTTTTATCTTCCTGATATTGCTCAGTCTGTCTGGTTTAGAAGGTTTTATCCTGCTCAGGAGGATTCCCAGATCCCTGTTTTACCATTATGGATGACTTACACAAGCAGAGTTAGTTTGTGGGCTTTTAATTTTTATTTTTCTTCTGAATTCTGAGCTCTTTTCCAAGCCTGGGTGGGCACTGTGGAATTGCTCACTGGGTATCTTGGAATCAGGGCAAATCGTGCCACACATCATTGTTAATTAAACATGGATCAGCCCCAGCAGGAAAAGGAGGTTCCTGCTTTGTAGGTTCTTGGGAAGTGTTAAATTTATTCACCAAGTGGCTTTGTGAGTCTCTGGCCTTTGCACATTGATGTTGTGCATCAGTGTTCCTGTTGGAATTCTAAGCAACCAAGGGGGAATATTCCTTTGGCTGATCCATCACCCTTTCAGGAGGTGGGGATCTCCTGGCAAGGGACACTGTCAAGTTGTTCAGCAACTCTGGCTTTGTTAGGACAGGCCTGAGCAGTGCCATGCTCTGGGTGGGGGCTGCAAGATCCTTTCCTCGCAATTATCTTTGTGTCCCTAAACTTTCCCCTGAGCTCACTGATGCCTTTTAAAGATCGAATGCATCCCTGTGAGTGTCCTGGCTGCACTTCCTTCCTGTAGCAGGCAAGGTGAGGAATTTTCTCTGTAAAACTCACTGCTTCCCAAGGGAGACCCTGCCAGGATTGCAGCCAAACTAAACTTAGATTGCAATTGCACGGGAGAAGTGAAGTGCAGTCTTTTGTGTCTGGGTGTAACAGAGGAATAGTAATCCTTAGGATAAAACCATTTCTCCCAGGAGATTCCCAAGTCTCTTCTCCTTAGCAGGAAATTCTTCCTGGCGAGTCGTATCCAGTATTTTCGGTGTCTTTACCTTTTGAGGTTTGGATTCTGAGGCTGAAAGAGTCAAACATTCCCAGCTATTCACTCCCTTCAGCCATGGAAGGTGCTGGCAGCAAGTCTGGGGGAAGCAGCTTGGGTGCTGGAATATCCATTTTGGGCTGGGATTGTGGATCAGTTCTTCGGAGCTTTAGGTTTGTTGGGAGGGCTTTTGTCTCTCACTGTGGAACATGGAACAGACGTTTCCTTGCCCCAGTCTCTGTCTCGTGGCCTTTGAAGGAGTTGGGGGCAAGTTCCTGATGGTTTTGAGATGGATGAGGAGTGGAACATGGTTTTCATTCCCAGCAGGCTGTTCATTCCTTCCCAGGCACAGGTTGGCCCCAAAAAGCCATTTATAAAGCAAAACTGATTTGGTACCGGTGTGCACTGGCTTATGTTTGCTTTGCACTGCACCTTCTGGGATCTCTTCATTGAGGTTTGCCTGCCTGTGGAACCCAAAACTTGTGTGAGAGGTGCTGTTATTACAGCATTTCAGTAGGAAAGGTTTTGCTTGGGGTGGGTTTATGGCCAGACCAGGAGGACAGATACTGGCAGGGTTTTGCAGGCACTGACACAGCAAGGTTATGTTTGAATTTCTGCGGCAGCAAACTGGGGCAAAACCTTCAGAATTCCCACCCCAAAGTGTCCTTAGTTCGGTTACTATACTGGTTGCCTGAGGGAGAAATCCCATCCCTGTTCTGGGCAGTTTATTTTCATCTTCTTGTAGTGTGGGAATACTTTTAGCCTCAGTATTTTGCTGTTTTGCACTGTTGCAAAACTGTTTTGTTTATTCAGTGGTGTTTCACTTTTCGTGTCTGACTTTAAATCTGGAAAGTGTCTTGTCAATGGCAGAAAGGATTATAACCAACTGAAAACATTCCTGATCCACATTTAACTTCCAAATGTGCATTTTGGCCCTGAGTCTTTGCACTGTGGGCTTAAAGAAATGAGGATTTGTGGGGAGGGGAGAGGAATGAGGCAGCAGAGTTTTGGCAGAACCTGTCTGTGAATATCCCCAGCAGTTGTGGGGTAGTTTTGGTTTGATTATCTCTTCCTTTCTAAGTCAAGTAGTTACTGAATTTGGACCCTGGAGGTTGTCACGGAAGCACAATTTGAATTTTCCATTCTTACCAACTGGTCATTTCAGCCTGTGCTCTGGGAGGGCTTGAAGTGGAATAAAGTTGAGCTCTGTCAGCTGCGTCCCCTGACCTGGAAATAATCAATGCAACAGGCTGAAATGCAGCAAAAAACTGTCTCAGGGCTGAAGTGGAAGGAGGGAACGACGGAGGAGCAGCCTGTTTCCTTAAAAATCTTTTTAAGCTTAAAATGCATGATTTTGACAATTTTTTCCAGAGGGGTGGGGGATTGGGGAGAAAACCTTTTATAGTTGAACCTGCTGGTCACTTCAAGCCCCTTTTTTTTTTTTTTTTTTCCTTTCCTTTTTTCTCTTTCCATATGGGACTTCCTGCTTCTGTTTGGTTTGTATTTGGCCTTTTGAGCTTGTCTTATTGCTGCCTTAGGAGGGGGATTAGCGGTGTGTGCATTTCAAAGCAGGGCAGTGCTGTGGGGCCTGGGCAGCACAGTGGATATGCAGATAAACCCACCAGCACCCCGAGGCTTCCCCCAGGAGCACAAGACCTGAAACACTGGCAGGAGAAATCCTTGCAGCCCAGATGATGCTGATCTGAAGGGGTTTTTATCCCGAGTTATGGTGATACGGGGGAGTTAAAAATGTCATTTTCCCTGACCAGTGCTCCTCTGCCCAAGGTATTTTTGGGGCGTGACTGTGGCCACGACTGTGTGGTCTCTTGAGAAGGCTGTGCCTTTTTTCCCCCCAGTTTTGGTATTTTCCCAGCATGGAGTGCTGCTCCAGAGCCACCCTGACCTTCCATCCGCTCCGCTGGCGCATTTCATGCCCACAACCCTCTCCGGGGCTGCTTTGCCGTGTGTCCATGTGGCAATTTTCTCCCTTCCCACCCCTCCCTCTGGCTCTGAACTGCGTTCAGGGGGAAACTCCCCACCCCAGCCGCAGTTCCCGGAGCCTGCCACCTTCTCCAGGGGCGAGCATCCCTCCGGAGGGAGCCGCTGCTGCGGGAGCTGCGCTATGCTCGATGCCGGGCTCGTTTCCTGTTTCTATTCTGGTCGTGAGCAGCTCAGCTCTGCTTCCTGCCTGTGCACGCCTCGCACAGATTCCCCGAGCCCCCAGCCCTTCCTCTGCTTCCCGGCGATTCCCCCCCGGCTGGAAGCAGAGCCCGGAGCGGGCGGTGGGAGCGGCCGGCGGCTCCCTCGGCACAGAACAGGCTCCTGTTCTTTCAGCCTCGCTCCTCCAGGCCCAGCCACGGTGATAAGGCAGGTCAGTGCCGGAGCAGGAAATCGCTGTAGGGTGGCCGGCTCTGGTCTCGGATCCCGAACAATGGTCCGTGCTCCGTCCCACGCGTTCCCTGCGCCGCCGGAGCGTCCGGAGCAGCTCGGCCCTCCCAGGGTGACCCTCTGCTGTTCAAGCAGCTCGTTGTGGGGCTGGGAAGTCGCTTTTTCACTTCCTTTTCGCTGCTGACTCGGTGTCATCGGAGACCCTTTGAAAAGGTGCGCGGAAGCCTCTTTTCAATCTGATGTTGGATGCACAATCCTCATCCTCTTCCCTTTCCACCCTGCCAGAGGTTTCACACCGTGCTGGGTGGGGGGAGAGTCTGTGCTGGTGTGACCTTCACATGCTGCATGGAGCACTTGTAGAGGTAAATAAAGGTGTTCAGCAGTGACAGCAAGTGCTTTGAGCACCGCCACACCTGAGCTTGTGCTCTGCAGGAATCATTTCCCTCTTAATATCCTCTTGGCATGCTGGATTGACTTGCCTTGGAGATGTGTGGGATCATATATGCCGCGGAGGAAACTCTTTCCACGTGGTGCCCAAATGTGGGGCATGGCAGGGGCCCAAGGCTGGGAATGCCCGTCCTGCAGCCAGGATGGGCTTGGATGGGTCATGCCAGGATTCCAAACTAGTCCTGGTAATTGGAGAAGGAGTTCTATGATGGGGTTTTATTAAAATTTTGAATCAGGTCTTACACAGGAAAATAGAAACCTTTATTTAAGGGAAGGGGGAAAAAAAAGGTTTAATTTCCTGAAATGACAAGTAGTGACATCTCTAGGCATTGACTGTTCTGGCCCCCTGACCCCGAGGGGAGTGCTGGGCAGACATCAGGGAAGGAGCTGCCAGCTTCCAGCTGTCTCCTAGAATGGCTTGGGTTGGAAGGGACCTTAAAGCTCATCTTGTTCCAACCATGGGCAGAGACACCTTCCAGTGAAAGAACCGCCAGGATTCACCAGGCTTGTAAATTCCCGAGACCTTAGAAATCTTGTTCTCTCCCAGAATCTTCCTTCCTTCTGCTTTTTTGAAATTAATTGTGTCACTGTTAATTGTCTCAGAGGCTGATGAGAATGCTAAAAGCTGATTTGTCTTGAAATCCAAAGTGTTGGAGTGCAGGGGCCTTTTTAATTCTGTAATAATTTCGGCCTCCTGCCTTTGCTGTGCCTCTTTGCCCACCCTGACTCGTGTGGTTGGCATTGGTGGCACAGTCACATGCTGGAATGACTAAATGCTTTGGAGTCCAAATGTGTGGAGCCTGGAAAGAGCCTTCCAGAGAAGCAATGCTGGGGACTGGGAATATCCTCATGGCTGGCAGTGAGGGGGCGGCTTCCTGCCTCTTCCGTGATTCCGTGTTTTATGTGATCTGGGGTTTGTCTTCAGACTGAAGGAGGAGGCTTAAAAACCTCTGGGAGGAAAACAAAAGCTCTCTGAATAAATGGGTTGTGGTTTGTCAGCTGAGGCCTGTACTGGTTTCCCTCCTGCACTTGCCTTCCCAAGACCAGCCTTTCCGATTGATGGGATCCATTCCCAAGACCAACCTGTCTGCTTGATGGGATCCACTCACAGGTCTCTTAATCCCCACACCCTCCAGAAAACCAGTGGAGCTGCTTGGTGTGCCCAGGATCCTCCTGCTTCTTTCCTGCAGCTTGTTTTGGGATCAGTGTTGCAGTAGGAGCTGGAGGTTTTATCCTGTTGGATGGATGGGACAACTGCTGGGATAGCTGAAGCGACGCTGCTCTGCCAAGCAGAAGTCAGCCTTTACCTGCTGCCTTGGATATTTGATGTTGGATCAACCTTCAGATAAAGCTGGGAGTACTTCTTTTAGCAGCTGGGCAGCCTCCAAAGGGTTAAATGGAAACTCTTGTGCCCATTTTTGCTGCTGCATCTCCCGGGGTCCTGAGGAAGAGCTCGGCACCCGGCGCTCTCCGAGTGGGAATGCTGCCCTTCCACATGGCGGGTTTTTCCCTTCAGCGACATCTTGTTCTGTGGATGAATCATGTTACTCCTTCTCTACTTTGTGCTGCAACTACAGCTCTGAATCTCTGCTCTCCGAAGACCGAGAAGATGAGATTTGTTAGTCTGCTCAGCGCTCGGAGAGGGAGGAAAACCCTCTTGCCCTTCACCCCCCCCCNGAAGAGAAGGAGGGGTGGCACAGGGTAGGAGCAGGAGATGTGATTAAAGCTCCTGCCGAGTGGATCTGTGGGAGTGGAGTATCGACCTCTGAAAAATCAATGGCTGCTGCAGTAGCAGTGCCGGCTGTTCCGCAAGGCTCCCGTTGCAGGAATGTAGTAAAGCCAGCAGCACTTCCCTCTGTCCTCCTCCCTGCTTTATTTTGTACCTGCTCTCTGCCAGCAGACCAGGCTCACCTAGATTTACTGAGCTGGATTAGAACAGCAGCTTATTTTTGCAATCAGAGTAAAATTCCTCGTGTGCCACCGAGCCCCTCCTCCTGCCAGCCTCCTCTCCGAATGCTCCTTTCCCTGCAGTGCAGCTCGAGCCAGCAGCTTCTCCCAGTTTGTCTGAAGCCAGCCTGGAAGAATGAGCCTTTCAGCTTCTTTCTCTGAGCAGGGAAACTGCACAAATCTCTCCAGCACGTTCTAGTCCCCATCTTAGGTTTGTAATTGTGAGCGCTGATGCCTGAGAGGAGCTCAAACCCCTCGGAAGGGAAGGGAATATGGACTCTGCAGCACAGGCTGAAGCCTTGCTGGTGTTGCCTCCCTGGTATTTGCTTTAGTGGGGAGGTGTTTTCCCCTTGAAGTTGTAAAGTCTGGCACTTATTTCCTTTCCCCAAGGACTGTGTGGACGAGTAGGTGGCACAAAAGGGCTCGATGGTCACTTACGGCACCTTTGGTTTTGTACCAGGATCTTGATTTTCTTTTTTGCCTCTTGCAGAACCTGAGAACTGTCTGGTCTCTTGTTGCTCACACGTCACCCTTGCTCAGATCAGAGGTTGAGCTTCCAGGGACGTATCTGAGGGGCCAAACCCAGTGATTTCATTGCATAAATAAATCCCTTTGTTCCTTCTCATTGCTGAGCTTGTCCAGTTTTGAGGGAGGATGTAAGAGAAGAGGCAAGGCCGTGAATTTGCAGAGTTTCATGAGACATGGAAGTGTAATGGGCAGCTGGTGTGACAGTGAGCTTCCTCCTGGGCATTCCCTGTTTTTTATACCAGGAGAAAGTCATCCTTCCCTGTTAAATTAAAGCCAAGGTTTTCAGCTCCTTGGAGAGTGAGGGGTGAGAGCCACATGGCAGTGGGTGAAGCTGTGCATGGTCTGGGGTCACCAGCTCGTGTTGCTGGGCTTTGGTTAGATTTGGTTAGTCTTCAGTCATCTTGGGCAGCTTGGCAATGTGGATGGACATGTTTCCCACACGTGTATGAGCAAAAAATCAATTACAGGTAGACTGGCAGCTTAAAAATACGTATTTTTGGGTTCTACCCACTCTGCCCAAAGTGTGGCAGGGGACAGAGCACAGAATGGGTCTCAGTGTGGTGAGAAGTTTTATTGGAAAGACATCCTGCACTCATCCTTCCTCCTCCTCCCCCTTGTCTCTTGTCCAATCCATGCCCAGACCAAGAATCACCCAAAAGGCGCTTTTGGTGCTGTAAAGATGGACTTGTTTTCTTCTCCACAATAACTGATGGTAGAAGAGCAGCGTGAGGGGAATGATGACCATCTCTGGCACAACTTGCATGTTTTTAGGATAGGACAGAGCTTGGAAATCTGCTTTGTCACTGGAATAATTCACTTCTCATGGTAATGGTAGGTGTTTACATTCCCAGGGTGTTCAGAGAGCTGCAGCTGCCAAGCAAATCTGAGAGCCAGTCAGGGGGTTTTGTGGTGGTGGTACGTGCTGGTGGGCTCTGTCACAATTCTAAAGCACAGCAGTGTGAATGGAGCTGGTGCTGGTGCAGGGCTTGCCCTTCCCAGGGTGTCTCTGTAAGATGGACCAGCCTGGAAACAGAAAAGCTCCATTCTGACTCTGATTTATCAGCAAGAAAAACCTTTGGAGACACTGGATTATAAACCTCTCTGGATGAAAAGTATCAGCTGGGTTTCTTCCGAAGCTTAACTCAACTCCAACCTCTGGTTTGTGCTGGGTGGGGGGTGACCTGGAAGAGGCACAGCAGGAAGGTGATGGGGGGCTGTGGCCTCTCCAGACCTTCTGTGGCACGTGTGGAATCCTCAGGCTGGCTTTGCCAGGTGTCCTGTTGGATGTGGCATGAAGGGAGCAGGGGGAGGTGTCCAGGCTGCTCTGTGTCAGGAGACAGGGCTCTGTGGAGCATGAGATGCAGGATTCAGTTGTCTGAGCTGCTGAGGAGGAACGAGTCTATCCATGTCCCCAAAATAGCAGGGAGATCCTGCCAGTCAGCTGTGTAATTGTGATAGGGAGAATTGAGGTATTTTGGGTGTGGAAATAAAGGCGGAAGGAAAGGACAAGCTTGTGATTTTTTAAGTGTTGGTGGTTCTTCAGTCAGTGGAAAAGCAACTGCAGAGAGAAAAAAATTGTAATAGAAAGTGAGTATTTCAATTAGAAGGAATAAAGAGGCTTTTTCCCTTTCAGAAAGATCTGGGGAATAAATTTAGCCATTGTTCCCTGGTCTTGCTTGTGAGCATCTTTATGGAAACAACTGGCCTTCCAGAATTTATAAGCTGTACCACATGCTCGTCTCCAGACCATAATTTCCTTGAGTGCTGTCTGGTGATCTGATAGTGCTGGATCATTCCACTCTGCCCGAGCTCCTTCCCTCTTCCCCCACACTTCCCACGTGCACTGAGGCTGGGGATGGGCAGGGTGGGCTATTCCATTTGCTTTCTGGTCAGTCTTCCTGCTCTTCCAGACCAGTGGGATGGGCCGGAGCAGAGCCTTGAATCTCTCTTCTCCTCTGGGATTTTGTTACCTTGATCTTATTAAGTATTTCTTGTTGTTTCATCTTTGTTTGTTTAACAAATGAGCTCCTATCAGATAGTGGGATGGTGGTTCCTCTCGTCAGATAAAAGAATCCCGGCTGTTTCCAGCACAAACCAACCCTCTCCCTTGGCGCTGGTCGTGCCAGGACTTGCAACCCTTTCCCTGGGATAGATGAACTCCCCTGCCCCCTCCTCCTCTGGGTACCAGATTGTGTGATTTCAGGCACGGGTTTGTTGTGGTGTGAAAAGGAGGTGTTGCTGCCGAGCCCTTGTTTGTCAGCAGCACTGACAGACCCGTGCTGGCACCGGCCAGGCTTGGGCATCCAATCGCAGCTGGAACAGTTATCGTTCCAGGGTCCCCGTGGGCTTCCGCTATCAGGTCACATCCCAAAATAACACTGGGCAGTATTTCAAGCGAAGAAACTCAGGCTTTTGGGGCTGCAGCCAGCCTGGAGTGTGAGATTCTGTGTGAAATAGTTGGAATCCCTCCAGCGTTTCTGATCTGCGTGGCAGATGAGCAATAAAATGCATAAAAAACACATTGGAAACACGTGAGGAAATTCTCCAGACCCTGACGTTTCCTCCGAGTTGGCAGAGTTACTGCTGCCGAGCCTCACCTCCTGTCTCAGCTCTGTTGGCTCTGCTGGGGGAGGAGGGAAGGGGAGAGCCCTTCTCCTGCTGCTGCTGTGTCTTTCCAGGTCTCTTCCTGATGCTCCGTGGGAGGCAAATAAAACCTCCCAGGCCCTCTCCTCTTGGGCTGCATCCAGAACCCACTGACAGCAGCAGGTCTCCATTATTTCCATGAGGTTTGGGGGTTTTTTTAAGGCTTCTCTGCCTTTAAAACAGGCTGTAGAGAGCCGCAGAGATTTAGCTTTCCCCTGGTTTGGGGATATCAGAGCTGGAGGGTGCCCTTTAGGGTTAGTTAAAACCTTGATGTTTGGTACCCTGAGATAACTTGATAGGAGGAAACCAGCTCCTCTCCCATGACCTGATTGCTCTGAGACATTCCAGTCCCTCTTTGCTCCTTCCCCCTTGCAGGAGTTTCCCTTCTGAGAAACTCAGTCCTAAATAACACACTCAGAAAATGCTGCTGTGCTGGCACAACCCTTCTTTGCTGGGAAATGACTTTGTTGGTGGAATTCACATCAATACAGATCTTTAGAGGTGAAAGTCACTTTATGAGTTATTTCATTTTTATGGCCGTGTTTCAACTCCTGTCCCAACAGCCGTGAAAGGGGGGGGATGTGTAATTTACTTTTAACTCATTTCAGTTGATAATCTGAGAGTCTGATCCACAGCTACAGGCCTGCTGTTCCTCTGTGGGGTCCCTGATGATGTGTCAGCAATGCAGAGGGGCCCCCACTCACCCCAAACCCACCCAGTATTCACCTGCTTAATTAAAACTGGATGGTTTTTAATGACTGGAGTACTTAAGCTTTGATACATGGGAAGGTCAAAGACATCAGCTTTGAAGATTATTGCCTGGTTACTTAGGAGTTAATTTTCAAACGGTTTTTAACGTTGCTTCATTTTATGTCTTGCAGATACTTTTGTGTCTGGCATTGCCAAGTCTCACCCTCTTAGTCCACCCAGTTCATGTATGGATATTGCTCAGCCCATGGAGCAGATGTGTGACCTCCACACATCCTGAGGTCCTTCCATCCAAAACCTCCTCCCTTGCTTCTTGGAGAAGCACTTACAGTCCTTCTAAAGGAAGGAAACTCACATTTCACTTTGCACACTTGCTGTGTCTCTGTCCTTCTGTGCCAATATTTGTCTCAGCTGTACATTTATGTGGTTGGTTTTTTTCTCTTCCCTTTGGGCCTAAAAATCCCTCATGTCCACAGCTCTGGGCTCTGCCCCTCAGCTCTCAAGGTTTAGCTGCTCTGAAATTCCACACCACATCAGCTCGTGGTGGTGGGGATTTTAAAGCTGCAAATGGGCTTGGCTTCCAACCTCATTTCAGTGATGAGGAAAACAGTGTTTGGGTGCATTTGGTGATTCAGACTAACATATTTAATATATTTAAGGGACATACCACTATTTCCATCCAGTTTTAGGCTGGACTGACTTGTTTCTGGGCATTCTGATCCCTTCTTTGAGGGGAATCTCGTGGTGTGTCTTGTACTCGTGGCTGCAGTTGGATGCAGTGAGTCTCAGGGAGAGGAGCGTTTTGCTCTTGGTTGTTTGTGTTGGTTGATGCTTTTTAATGCAAAATGTTGGAAATAACATCTCTTTACTCCCACTTCAGATGGTTTCCACAGTAGGAATGTGGGATTTGTCAAAGTTGTCCAGGGAAAAACACCCAAATAGCTGCATAAAGGAGCAGTGCTTTTGATGCTTCAATGGGAAAGTAGTGAAAATGGCAAGAGATCTCAGACTCTATTTTTAGGCTTTTTCTGCAGTTTTTTAGCTTTCATTGAGATAAAACAAAGCTGGGTTTTTTTTTTTCTTCCTCAGGAAGATAATACTTGAGCAGTAAGCAAATATACCTCTGAGACTGTGGTGCAGGAAATGAGCTCTCCAACAGAAGCAGTAATGGAAGGGGAGGGAGGACACGCATGAACTAAGTCATCCCACCGAGTGACTGGGGTTTGCAGCTCCAGTGCAGCATTTCCCAGCATTTGTTAAAGCATTTTGAGTAAATTCTATTAAAGTAGAGGTGATTTCCCCCTTGCAGCAGCTGCATGTGGTGCTGATGCCCTTCCCCTCTGCCCTGAATGTCACTGCCTGTCCCTCAGGTGTGATGAGGTGGTTGGGTATCTCCTGGCTTGGTTTTTATTCTTCTACAACTCCATTCCGCTCCCACTCTGTAACATCCACTTCCTGGGATGTGGTGATGTGCTGTTCTGCAGCTTCAGATGATGGGGATGTGCTGTCAGAGCCTTTCCACACATCACCTGCCAGAAGGTGTTTGGAGTGATGGCTCTGCTTCCAAAGGCTGATAAGTTGCAGTATCTTGTGTCCCAGGTCCTCCTGCACTGCTGGAGCTGGGAAAACGTCACCTGAACTGCTGCTGAACCAGGAATTGTCCAGTCAGTGTGAATGAGACTGGGGTGTCCAAGTGATTTATCAGTTGGCTCGGCCTTTCTGTGTGAGGTTTTAAATGACTCGGGCTCTCTTGGTGCTGCTCAGCTGAATTCTCAGCGGGGGAAGATAATTGTGGTGCCTTCAGGGCTCAGCCCACAACCCCTCTGATCCAGGGCTGATTGCTCTGGAAGGCTTATGAAGGATAGGTGAAGTCCTGGGAAGCTTTGGTCTGCCTTTTCTTCACCTGCCACCATCCTTTGAACCTCTGGCAGAGATTTTATCTAATCACTGGAATAGTTACAACTTCCCAGTTTTCTGTTCAAATACGCCGCCACTTCCTCTGGCTTGGGCTGTTCCCAACTCATTCACTCCAGGCCAAGCCTGAACAGCTGATGCACCTTGTTATCAACCAGCCAGTACAACTGGGCATGTTGGATCTGCACATCATCTTCTTGGAATTCTCCCCATTTTCACACTTGCCAGCTGATTTTCGCTGCTGTGGCAATTGGAGGTTTCAGCTCTCTGAGGCTTCGTGTGCTTTTCTTCTCCAAGGTGGATACATGCAGGAGGAAAGAAGGGTGTTTTCCAGCCTTAACTTCAAGAAAAGCTGAACTTTACAGGTTGATGCAGTAACTGCTAATTTTTGCTGTCTTTGAAGAAAGGGAAGTGGGAACCCTGAAGAGTATTTTATGGTTTTCTTTTAAATCTCTGTTTAGTTTGTTTTTATCCATCTCAAGTGAGTAGTTTCCCAGCTCATAGGAGGTTTATGAATTAATTATGGTGAGGCAGGAGTTTTCTGTCTTTCAGAGGCTGAGCCACGTTTCTCTTCCAAGCCATGATCACATGGACTGTCTCCTGTGTTTGCAGTTCTACGTGTACTGTTGATGCATTCTTTAATTTCCCACCTCTAAACTGAATTTAAAAAAGCAAGTAGGGGAATTAGCCAATTGTTTGGACCATCAGCAAACCAGCTCAGGAACTCCTGGGTTCAGGCAGGCAGCAGGATAAGACATGTCTGGCAGTTCCCTCAGTCTGCAGCAGCCCTTTGGTGCTGACAGTAACATGAACTGAGCTCATTGATTTCTGTTTGTAACATGCCTAAGGGGGAAAGGCTCTTTCTTAGTGGGGTGTGAGAGAACAGTCCCACGTCTCTGTGTTTTTGCCTGATGTGTTTCTCTGTGCCCTGCAGGACCTGTCTGGTTCCATAGATGATCTGCCCATGGGTACCGAAGGAGCCCTGAGCCCTGGCGTAAGCACATCAGGGATTTCCAGCAGCCAAGGAGAGCAGAGTAACCCAGCTCAGTCTCCTTTCTCGCCACATACCTCTCCTCACCTGCCAGGCATCAGAGGACCCTCCCCATCCCCAGTTGGGTCTCCAGCCAGTGTTGCTCAGTCCCGCTCTGGGCCACTCTCACCTGCTGCAGTACCAGGTAACGCTGCCTGGCACCTGAATCAGTGCCCAGTGGGGAGGAGCTGCCCAGTGTCAGCGCTCTGTGCTTGCTGAGGCCCTCTGAGCTCCTTGATTTGCTCTGAGACATCTGTAACTCCTCAAGGGTTCAGTGGGACGGGTGGGATGGCTCGTAAACCCACCAGCGTCCTTTCGCTGGGTCAGCGCGACCGATCTTGCTTCTGTTTGCCCTCACTGTGGCCAACGCCCCCTTCTCCTGGGGCTGTTTGGGGGGGGTTCTGGGATTTATCTCTGGTGCCTGCTGGGTTTGTGGTGTGCAGCTTGTGCTGAGCCCCCTCCTGTTTGTGGCACAGGCAATCAGATGCCGCCCCGACCGCCCAGCGGCCAGTCGGACACCATCCTGCACCCTTCCATGAACCAGTCCAGCATCGCGCAGGACCGAGGTGGGTGACACGACTGGGCAGATGAAACTGTAAAGCCAGATGTGTAGCTAAAAATTACCTGGCCTGGCGACAGGGATTCCGTGCTGAGAGAGCGTTTCAGAGCTCCTCCAGGGTTGTAACCTCTGGGTGTTGAGGCAGCTTGCAGTAAATTCAGCTGTTGGTGGTGGTTTGGCCTCTAAATGTTCCATCCAGGCTGGTATTTTGGCCTGTGAGATGTTTTCTCTGGCTTTTTAACATGCTCTTCTGTGCACGTTCGTGCCCAACATCCATGGCTTTAAGTTTCAGAACAAGGGATGCTCACAACAATATTGTGTGGCTTTTCCCTCTAAGAGAATAAAGTTTTTTGGGTGGGGAAATGCCTGTAAAATTTCAGCTCTCCTGGCACTGAAGCTGGAGAGTTGTCACCCTGAGAAAACAAACAAGCAAACAAAAGCCACCAACGAGAAGCCCCCAGGATTTGCAGAGCCTCTCTGGCTCCTGCTGTGACACTGAGGGTTATTTCTGGCTAAAACAGGAAATTGGATCTGTTACCTGCTCAGATAACACTGACTCCTGAATGCAACCACTAAAACCTGTCCGGGCTGTTGCTGGAGGGGTTCTGTCCACCCAGGGGGGGTTGCTGTTAGCTAGGACACGTGTGTGCAGTGGCACCTCTGGATACTTTGCACTAACAGTTCTCTCCCTTCCCCCGTGCCCAGGTTACATGCAGAGGAACCCTCAGATGCCCCAGTACAGCTCCCCCCAGCCCGGCTCAGCCTTATCCCCCCGGCAATCCTCGGGGGGCCAGATGCACGCGGGGATGGGGCCGTACCAGCAGAACTCCATGGGGAGCTACGGACCCCAGGGCGGGCAGTACGGACCTCAAGGTGGGGACTGAGCTCAGCAAAAGGCCTCTCTCTGTCATAGCTTCTTGTCTTTGATGTCTCAAGTTGCCCAAGTCCATCCCTGGAAGTGTTCCAGGCTGGACGGAGCCCTGAGCAGCCTTCCTAGTGGAAGGTGTCTCTGCCCGTGGCAGGGGAGTTGGAGCTAAATGATCTTGAAGGTCCCTTCCAACCCAGACCATTCTGTGATGAGTGTTTTGGTTTGTCTCCTCTTAATGTGTGGGGATGGAAACCAGCACACTCCCTGTGAGCTGGGAGGAATTGTGCTTGGGTCCTGCTGAGGTTGATGGAATATGTTGCTTTTAAGGATGGTTTTACTTCTACTGTAGGATCTTTCCTCCGTCTTTAAAAACATGCAGGTTGTGCATACCATGTAATAAAGACAAAAGAGCAGTTATGTTTGGAGAGGAAGAAAACTGCCTGTTCTGCAAAGGGTTAAACAAGGGGTTTTAAGTCCTGCCCTGTACCATTTAGCTCATTGTGCTGGGTTGAGGTTTGGGAGAGTTTCAAGCAGCTTCTGAATCGATGTTGTTGCTTGGCTGTGTCAAAACACATTTTATGTGGCTTATATCCAAGTACTTTGACTTTATGTTGAGGTGTGAACACTCCCCCTCATCTCTGTTACTGATCTTTAAATATTTGCTGATAGAAGATTTTTATGGTGATTCATAAACTTAACCAGTCGAATGATGTTACCTTCCCCTCTTTTTTTTTTTGTGTTCTTATCTCCTCAGGAGGTTATCCCAGGCAGCCAAACTACAATGCCATGTCCAATGCCAACTACCCCAGCCCAGGAATGGGAGGAAGCATGAACCCCATGGGAGCAGGGAGCCAGATGCACGGGCAGACTGGCGTGCCCCCGTACAGCGGGATCCCCCCGGGCAGGATGAGCCATGCAGCCATGGGGAACAGACCCTACGGGCCCAACATGGCCAACATGCCACCCCAGGTGGGCACAGGGATGTGCCCCCCGCCCGCCGGGATGAACCGCAAAGCACAAGAGGCGGCTGCTGCCGCCATGCACGCCGCTGCCAACTCCATCCAGAACAGGTGAGGGGGGACATTCCCACATGAAGCCCTTCCCCTGTGTTGGGTCTCGTTTCCCAGGGGGTGTGTGGGATAACCTGGATTTGGGATAATGCTGGAATACGCTCCTGAGGGGGTTTGTCCTTCCCAGAGGCTTTGTCATCGGGCTGAAGTGGGAAAAGGAAGAATATAAAGCTTGGAGAAGGGCATTCCATATTCTGTGGTCCTAAATCCTGTATTCTCACTTCAGTGCCCAGGGCTGCAGTGTCTGCAGGTTGAAGGCAATTTAACAACTGGAATGAGGGCCATTTTGGGGATGTGGGAGAACAAGGTTAAGGGCAGAAATGCTCGGAACTCAAGTCCCACTTCTCAAATGGTTTGCATCCCTTTTTCCTTGAGCTTGGGCTCTGGGTTCTGAGCTTTGCAAGAGCACCCAATCTTTGGTCTTGTGCTGGAAAAATCATTCGGAACAAGTCACTTCTCCATGTCCTTTTAAAGTGTCTTTTAGCAAATCTGCTTCCTTAGAAGACATGATCTTAATGCTTAACATGTGAATTAAGTTGTTTCTTCCTTGCCTTCTCTAGGCCTCCTGGTTATCCAAACATGAATCAAGGGGGAATGATGGGCACTGGACCTCCTTATGGACAGGGAATTAACAGTATGGCTGGCATGATAAACCCCCAGGGCCCACCCTATCCCATGGGGGGGAATATGGCCAACAACTCTGCAGGTAAGCCAGTGCTTTAGGATTTCATGGATTCCATTGCACTGGACTGAATATCAGTGTTAAAGTTCCCTTTTTATTCCCTAGGGATGGCAGCAAGCCCCGAAATGATGGGACTCGGGGATGTCAAATTAACACCTGCAACAAAAATGAACAACAAGGCAGATGGGACGCCAAAATCAGAGTCCAAGTCAAAGGTAAAATGTTTTGGGTTTGGTTTTCAGTGACTCCCATCCTCTCCAGCATCCATGGAAATAAAACCACTGCGTGCTCACTTGGATTGAGCAGTGCATCTGTCTAGCACTGAGTGTGAGAAATGAAGGGGAGTGTTTTCCAGTCCTTTGGGAGCCATTGATTTCACTTGTAAAACAATTCGGTATTAGGAATTATCACCTGCCACAGTGAAACTGCCAAAAGCAGCATAAACAGACCTGGGTTTGTTGCTGGTGTGGGCTGGGAGAGAGTCAGCTCTCACCTCTCAGCTGGGACGTGGTACACTAAAGTGTTGCAGTTGTTTCACAAACAAACCTCTTACTAATCCTGTGTTAAAGCCAGAAGAGGGAGGCAAGCAAGTTCTTCAGGGAATGTTTTCTTTTGCATTGCTGCTACCAGTTTCAAAAGAACCACCAAAAAAGCAGTTTCTAAGCCCCCTAAGTTTCATCCTTTACTACTCGAAGGAAAACAAATGGTCTGCAGGTTTGACCCCTGTGCCAGCAGCAGTGTGCAGGAAGATCCAGGAGATCTCTCACTTCTGCTCCTGTATTCTGGAATCTGCCTTTATTTATGGCAAACAGGGACTTGAGTGCTCTTGGGCTGGGAGATGCCAGAAGCCACAAATCAGGGCTGTTCTGCCCCGGCCTGTGCTGCTGGAGGATTGTCTCACGCTTGGTTTTGGGTGTAGGGTTCTTCTAGAACATCATCAGGTTTGAAGATGCAGTTTGGGAGTTCCTTTTTAAGTTAAGGATTTGGAATGCCAAAGCCATTTCTGCCTTCACTGCAAGTGTGTGGACCCAGGTGGTGAAAGACACAACAGGCTCAGGCACTCCAAGGGTTTTGGGGGGAGCAGGGCAGGGTGCAGGACCCCAGCATTTGCCCCCAAACAGGCCCTGGAGTTCAGTGACTCGGATGTGTGGGACTGGTGTGGGGTATTCACAGCTCAGAACTGTAAACTTGTCATCTCAATTCCTGTGCTGCCTTTCCATATCAGTCTTCCTGGATCCTGGTGTGCCAGGGGCAGGAAACCACTGTGGGAGCTTCACATCATGTGTGGGTAACAGGAGGGTTCTGCACTTCTGTCAGTGAACAGGCAAAGGAAGAGCTGATCTGTGTGTGAGACCCCCCTCAAACAGGGGCCCCTGAGCTTTGTCTGCCTTTGAGGTGTGCTTAGTTTGCTCCTTTGCAGTGTTCAGTGCCAGTCTGACCTGGCACCCACCACTTGGGTGAGAGGAGAGACTCAGCAGGGTAGTGTTCACCCTGCCAAGGTGCAGTAGCCACAAGGAATCTCACGTGTAGTTGGATTATAACTTTCCTATCTATTTAGCAAATGAGGATTGTTTGAAGTGGTTCTTCTTTGTCTCCTTGGGGTTTTTTTTTGGTTTCTGTAGCATTCCTGAAACCTCTCACTGTTTCAAAATACACATATCCTGTGAATTCCCTGAGTAGCGGCTGGTTTTGTGATGCCTTTACTGGTTAATCCTTGTCTGAAACAAGCACAGGTCTAACATAAACGTGTTCCCAGCATCACAGCAGCACTTTGAGCTCTTCCCTGATTGCTTTATGAAGCCATCTGGGATGTGAAGGAGCTGCTGTTCAGTCCTGATATCTCTTTCCTTCTCCTAGAAGTCCAGTTCCTCTACTACAACCAATGAGAAGATCACCAAACTGTACGAGCTGGGTGGGGAGCCCGAGAGGAAGCTGTGGGTGGATCGTTACCTGGCCTTCACCGAGGAGAAGGCCATGGGAATGACCAACCTCCCAGCAGTGGGCAGGAAACCCTTGGACCTTTACAGGCTCTACATCTCCGTGAAGGAGATTGGAGGATTGACTCAGGTGAGTGTCCACAGCCAGGGGGTGTTCAGAGCTGCCACCATGCAGAGCCAGCTTGTTAGCCAGGTGTTAGCCATGAATTCCCATTTAGCTGTGTTTATTTCCTGAAATAAAACCCAGCATCCTCTAAGTGAGCCAGATGTTTGCTCTCCCACTGTCTGGTCAAGAACAGTCTGTGGTGAGACTCAATTCAACCCCACTTTCCCCTGCTTTGTCCAGTGCCAAGGTGTCACTTTGCATCTGGCTGTCACTGACCTCGTGACTCATTTGATTTGCAGTCTGTCCCTGTTTGAAAAGTTCTCTGTGGGTGAGAAAAACTAGTTTTGAGGTTGTTTGGCCCTTGTTACATCCCTTGTTGTGAGCTAGGAAGTGTTGATTTCTCCCTAGAAAACTTCCTTGGAGGAGTTATAGGTGGGATTTTGAGTTTAGAGCCTCTTGTTTGGTCGTGCAGGTCAACAAGAACAAGAAATGGCGCGAGTTGGCCACAAATCTCAACGTGGGCACGTCCAGCAGTGCAGCCAGTTCCTTGAAGAAGCAGTACATCCAGTGTCTCTATGCCTTTGAGTGCAAGATTGAGAGAGGAGAAGACCCCCCTCCTGATATCTTTGCAGCTACTGATTCAAAGAAGTCTCAGACTAAGATACAACCTCCGTCTCCAGGTGAGCTGGTTTAGGGTGTGTGAACTGGAGCATCTCTGGCACTGTACACCTCACTCCCTGTGCTCTGTTCCTCACTCCAGACTTCCACAAAGCCCTCAGATGCTCTCTGGTTGTGCAGAATAAATACTTTGGTACTGTGGGAGTGAATGAAATCGGGACAGTTCAGGTTTTTGTGTGTCCAACCTCTGTACTAAGTTTAAGAAAAAGGAAAACCTGAAAACATACAGACACCCCCCCCCCTCTGTTTTCTGCTACATCTCTGCCTGTTGAGAACCTGGTGGATTCTCATCTGGGGAGGTCTGGGGTTCTCCCTGCATATTCCAACAGCAGCCCTTGTGTGACTGCTCAGCTTTGGGGACTCACTGGAAAAGTTGTGCTGGTTTTGACTGTGCCAGTGGTGCCTTCTGGGAGAAGAGGCTGGATGTGGGTGTGAACTCACCTTCCTCAGGAATTCCTTCTTTCTGCCTTCAGCAGGAGCCAGGGAGGACCTGGAGGGAACACTATAGGCCTACTCCAAGTTGGATGCTTTAGGAATCAAGCCCTTTAAAATGAATCTGTTGTTTCAGAGTTGATGGGGTGCTCCAGTTTCTGAATATTTCAGCATAATGTTCAGCTCAGATTTGTTAAACAAACAAAACAAAAAAAAGGAGAAGACATCCAGGCCAGCCTTGCATGTTGTACTCTTTGGTCTTTGGAAAGTCTGATTGTTTCTGTCTCGTTTGCATTGAGTTCATTGCTTGAATTGCTGCTGAACTTGCCAACCCTTCTTTAAGCTTGAGTTTTCCAGTTTGTCTTACAACTAAAAACCTTCAGATGCTTTTTCTGGTCAGGAGCCTGCTCATGTAGGTGAAAAAAAAAAAAACCTTGGTCTGCTTTGAAGTTCCTATAATGTTTGCAAAAAAATGCCTTTTTGGTTCTCAAACTTGGCACCATCTTTGTCTGGCTCCTGAGGAGGGGAATAATGAACCTGTTTGGATTGTACTGCAGTTGTCCCAGCCCTGCTAAACCCTTGGTTGGCTTGTCCCAGTATTCTGTTGGCCACAACATTTCTCTCTTCTCTCAGAATGGTGTTTTTTTAAAGAACTAAATCATATCTTGTCACTCAGGAAACCTGTCCCAGTGGAGCTTCAGCCTCGGTGTGTTCTGCAAGATAAAGCAACTTCTGTGCCATTAGACTAAACTTCTGCCTAAAGTGGTGCCTGAGTTCTGCTTGAACTACACCACAAATCCATCCTTACTTTCTTTCCAAAACCTCTTTCCTATCCCCCCGAGGCAGCAGAACAAAGATGTTAAGAGCATTTGGAGTTTATTTGGAGAGAGCTGAGACTTTCAGGAAGCCACTTAAGACTTGCTGTAGCTCTAGGTGTGTGTCAGAGTGGATTAGGTGGTGCATCAGTTTTTATTTTGTCTTAGCTAATGTGGTGGTATGTGAAGGTCCTGGCTCTGCCTTCTGGGCTGAGCTCCTGCTTCAGCACACCAGCAGAAGGAACTAGCAGGCCTGTTGTCCCAAACCCTGCACGTTTGATTCCTGCCATGAGAGGACTCTGCTGGATTTCCCATTTAAACCATTCTCTCCACTTGTCCTGCTCCAGACTCCTACAACTGGGAATGTGCAGAGGCAGCACTAAAGCTTGGCTGGTCACTCTGATCCTTTAAGCTGAATCACTCAGCATGTCCATGCTCCTCTTTCACTTTCCCTTTCTTCCTCTGCCTTGCTCCCCTGGGTCAGCAGGAACTGGGGGTGTAGGGCATGACACATTGCTCCAGGATGAAGAGCCTTTAGAGGAGCACTGAGTCCCAATGACACTGCTTTTCCAGAGCCCAGAGCCCTCCAGGCTCACACACAGAGTCTTGTCTCCAAGGAATCACCTGGATGGAGAATAACTTTGCTGTCTGGAAACCGCGTGGACAACAGTGGGACATTTTGAAGCCCCACCGTTTGGCTGAAGGGCTCTGTTGTCTCACACAGACGTGGTTTCCTCTCCTTGCAGACTTTACAACCTGTTGGCATTGGCTTCCTCTTCATTTCAGCCTTTCCTGCCAAATTAACTCCTGCAGAACTTCGGGAATGAGTTCTCCATTAACCACTTTCTGAGGCTGCAGAGGTGCCGGGGCTCTTTCCAGGCAGTGTCCCTCCTACTCCTCAAAGCCCAGAGCCATTCCCAGAGATTGTGGCTGGGGGGGGATCAGGAATTACCTCCTAGCCACTCGGGCACGGGTTTCCTGAAACCCTTCCAGGGTTCCTGCTCTGAGAGACAGCGTGTCCCTGGAGTGGGGG
Organism: Scytalopus superciliaris; assembly: GCA_013400415.1. Lineage (NCBI taxonomy): Eukaryota > Metazoa > Chordata > Aves > Passeriformes > Rhinocryptidae > Scytalopus > Scytalopus superciliaris. Next base: position 45,786 of record VXBX01006674.1, read on the forward strand.
GGGGGGGAAGGCACCACCAGCCCGCTCCGGGCTTGAATTCCCAGAGCGTGGAACTGGCCCCGCTCCAACTGTGTGTAAACTCGTGAGTGGGAGGGACGGCGGGAGGTGGGGACAAACACCAAATGGCAGCGACGCGGGGAATGTCTCGGGGGCCTCTTCCTGCCAAACGGAGCCCAGGAGTGAATTCCTGGGGGAAGAGAGTGGAGCTGAGGAGGGCCCGTGAATGAAACTCCCCGCTGAGCTCCCGCTGCCCTTCCTTCTCTCGAGACCTCCCCGCGCCGGGAGGGAGTCGCAGAGCTGAGGACAGGGTGCCAGGAAGGTGGGGTGTAAACAAACATGCCCTGGACGTGACCTCGGAGGATTTTAATGAATAGCTGAAATGACTCATCAACCAGCAGGGCTGGAGCTGAGGGATATCGGGTGCTGGGGACGGTAACTAATGGAAACATTAATTAAGAGTTCAGCTCCTGCCAGCTGCGAGGAGCGGCTGAACCTGAGCTGACACTGTCACGGCGATCCAGGGGCCGAGGAGCTCCTGGGCACAGCTGGATTACACCCGGCCTGGGATGTTTGATGAAGGATCACTGGAGCGGAAAGCAGCGAGGCAGGGACCTTGCAGGGAACCTGCTGGACGGGTTTTGCCATTCAGTGAAAGATCCGGCATCTCCGGCATTCCCTGTTCCAGGAATCCTTGGGAGTGGTGCGTGAATTAACCCCCCTGGAAGGGCAGAGCAGACAGAGGAGCCTTGTTCAGAGTTACCTGGTGGCTTCAGCTGTTGTCCTGAGGTTTCCATCTCTAGGAAGAGTGAGGGGCTCAAACCCACCATCCTCCTGGGTGGAAAGGGTGTGAAGGTGATGTGTCAGTGGTTCCTTGGCAGGAAGCACCTTATTCCTGCCATGTGGTGCAGTCCAGAGCATCAGCCTTTGATGGGATAGCTTGGGAAGAACCACACAGTGCCACAGTGGTGGCACCACATGTAAGAGTGAGGTTAAGAATGAGGCACAGGGCAGTGGTCACTGCACCACGCCTGCCAGCGTTCAAGAAGCATTTGGATGTTACTCTCAGGCGCAGGGTGTGACTCTTTGGGGATAATCCTGTGCAGGGCTAAGGGTTGGACTTGATCTTTGTGCGACCCTTCCAACTCTTCATATTCTGTGAGAAGGAACATGTTCTCTCAGCATTATGTTACGGTACATGGTTCTTCTGGGAAGCCTGTCACGGCCTGTCCCTGAAATGTTGAGCTCCTTGTACTGTTTTTGGCCTATCTCTTCTCTCTGTTCCTGGGGCTGATGTTCTGGGAGGTTCTGGGTTGCATCCTCAGGATGCAAAGCTGCTGACACCACACTCCTCCTCTTGCAGCGGGTTCAGGCTCCATGCAGGGTCCTCAGACACCACAGTCCACCAGCAGCTCCATGGCAGAAGGAGGAGACCTGAAGCCACCAACTCCAGCCTCAACGCCACACAGTCAGATGCCCCCTTTGCCAGGCATCAGGTATGGAACCATCACTCCCTCTCCCAGTGCTGGGTGGGAGCTGGGAACATGGGGTCACCTCTGGGTTGTCACTGCAGGTGGCTGGGGACTTGAGTACCTGTGTTGGTGGGACTCCACTGCTCTCGTGGCTCACAGTCACACTGTGTGTGAATATTCATTAATTTGGGGGTTGGGTCTGAGGATGGTGTTGGGGAAGGGCCGTTCATGACTCTGGAGGAGCAGGACTGTGGTCCTTCTAGGGAATAGCAACACCTGAGAGGCAGCATGTGAGGAAAAGTATCCTGAGGAGCACCGTGGACCTCTCTAATCCGGTGTTTGTGGGGTTTCTCTTGACTCAGGAGTAACTCCGTGGGCCTTCAGGATGCCTTTGCAGAGGGCAGTGATCCTACGTTCCAGAAACGGAACTCCATGACTCCAAATCCAGGGTACCAGCCCAGCATGAATACCTCTGACATGATGGGTCGCATGTCTTACGAGCCAAATAAGGATCCTTACAGCGGTATGAGGAAAGGTGAGGAAGCCCTTGTGTTTTCTCCCCTTTCTCCTTGAGTGCCAATCCCTGTGTATGGGTGCCCTCCGGAATGTGCTGTAGGAAACCTTCTGCTTGCCCTTCTCCCCCAGAAAACGGGATGTAATTTTCCAGGCCAGGAGTGGACACATTAATTGGTTTTTCCTCTCGGTCTTGCAGCTCCAGGAAGCGATCCCTTCATGTCCTCAGGGCAGGGCCCCAACAGTGGTATGGGTGACCCTTACAACCGTGCTGCAGGCCCAGGGATGGGTAACATGGCCATGGGACAGAGGCAGCACTACTCCTACGGAGGTCCTTACGACAGAGTGAGGTGGGTGCTGCAGCCTGGAGACACCCCAGTGTGGCTCGGGGATGATCACTGGCTCTTCACCGACTTTGGTGATCACCACAGGAACCAGGGGGAATCTAAGTGGGTGTGTGGGGGTTTTTCTCTCTGTTTCCACACAGGACGGAGCCCGGCATGGGACCTGAGGGCAACTTAGGGACGGGAACTCCACAGCCAAACATCATGCCTTCCACCCCAGAGTCGGGGATGTACTCGCCCAGCCGCTACCCGCAGCAGCAGCAGCAGCAGCAAAGGTTGGTGGGGGGTGTTGCCCTTCCCAGCCAGAGAGCTCTGAGGCTCTGACAGTGATAACTAATGCATCTCTTTGTTCTCCAGACATGATTCCTATGGCAATCAATTCTCCACTCAAGGCACATCCTCGGGCAGCCCCTTCCCAAGCCAGCAAACCACCATGTATCAGCAGCAGCAGCAGGTGAGGTATCCCAAAGGTCCTGGTTTGTTCAGCTGAGAGACACAGGAGTTTTATCTGTGAACTTTGTGAAGAAGGGAGGGGAAAACTCTCTGGGCTCTGTGGTTGCTTTATGAATGTGTAGAATTAAATACCTTATGGAATCACACAATGGTTTGGGTTGGAAGGGACCTTAAAACCCATCTCATTCCAACCCCCTGCCATGGGCAGGGGCACCTTCCACTAGCCCAGGTTGCTCCAAGCCCTGTCCAGCCTGGTCTTAAACAGGAAGCTTTTTTCCCATTTGCAAACAATTTAAAGAAGTTTGAATTAGTGTCCCTAGTGCTGTGTCAGCAAAACAGTGTTCTGACAGTGGAGGTTGATTGCACACACTGGTCAGGCAGCAGGAGATCAGGAAGCTTTATTGGGCTTTTCTGCCCCTCTGGAACTTTGTGAATCCAGTCCTGTTTCCATAACACTTTTGGTCCAAGTGATGAGTTTGTTTGGAGTAACTCCTGGATCGTTCTGGGGAGCTGCTTCAGGTGGATTGTTCTGCACAACCCAGAGGATTTTTTGTTGCTACCCCTTTCTGAGCCTGCAGCCAGAGGCTTCAGACTCCATTGCCCAGCTGTTCCCAAACCCATCAGGTTTGTTTCAGGACAGTTTGAATGAACATATATCCCTTCCCATAATCCTTACATATGACTTGCTCTTTGTATCCGTGCCAGGACCCATAATGTTTTCCTGATAATTTTAAGTCCTCTGGTTTAGGAGAGTATAGAGAGGGCACTCAGTGAGCTGTGCTAAGAATAATTCCAAGTGCTCTGCAGTTTGGCTCTGCAACCAGAGCCACGGGGCTCGGAGCCAAGAGTTCGAGTTACTCTGGAACTTGTCATCTTTGAAGCCCTAGAGCTCCATCTGAAGCCAGTCATGACCATGGAGTGTCTGAAAAGCCTCTACAGTAGCTCCAGCACAGACCTTGGAGGCAGGAGAGACCCTGGATTTTAACTTTGTCTCCACAATTGACTGTTTCCTCCATTTGCACCTAAAAGAACGAGGGGGGAGAATCCTTCTTGCTCCTTTCAGCAATGTGTTTTGGAATCCACAGGAAAGGAAGAAGCAGGAAGGAGAACAATGTTTAATACATTTGGTTTGATGCTTCAGCAGAAACCTGAGAAATATAAAAGAAATAGGGTTTGATAAAATTCTTGGATGTGGAAGGAAGCAAGTACTGGTGCCTGGTTTGGTTTGTGGTGAATTCCTAGTAGAGCTGAGTCTTTCCTGCAGGAAAGTCCTTTCTGTGGGCAGACTCCTGCCCCCAGGGCATCTTTGTAGAATCCACAAGGAAACTGCCCACTCAGCCGCAAGGAATTGGCCTTGGCTTGTGAAATGGGATGACTGATCCAGCTTCACACTGGAGATGGCCAACAGTGAGACAAAGTCTCTCCCAGGCCATGCCACAAACCAGATCCTCTGGCCTCTGAGGACTCTTCCCCGCTGAGGTTTGGGATGTTTGTTTCACAGAATACTCAATAAACCAGTAAAGGTTGGGAAAGACTTTTAAGATCATCAAGTCCTCCTACCCATGACCGATCCCCACTTTGTCACCCAGCCCAGAGCACTGAGTGTTGTTCCTTGGACACCCCCGGGGATGGGGACTCCACCACCTCCCTGGGCAGCCCTTGACAACCCTTGGAGTGAAACAATCCTTCCTGAATTTGCAGTCTCACGTTGCCAATGCCTTTTGTCTTCCCTGCAGAACTACAAGCGGCCGATGGACGGGAGCTACGGCCTCCCCGCCAAGCGCCACGAAGGGGAGATGTACAACGTCCCCTACAGCGCCGGGCAGGGCCAGACCCAGCAGCAGCTGCCTCCAGCACAGCCCCAGCAGCCCAGCCAGCAGCCTCCTGCACAGCCATCGCCCCAGCAGGACCTGTACAACCAGTATGGGAGCACCTACCCCGCTGCCGACCGCCGAGCCGCCGGAGGGCCGCAGAACCAGTTCCCCTTCCAATTCGGCAGAGACAGGGTCTCTGCTCCGCCAGGCTCCAACGCCCAGCAGAACATGCCTCCTCAGATGATGGGTGGCCCCATCCAGTCCGCTCCGGAGGGTCCCCAGCAAGGGGCCATGTGGCAGGGGCGCAATGAGATGGGGTACAGCTTCCCCAACCGGCCGAGCACGGGCTCCGCGCCCCAGGGCCCCGCCTATCACGGAGTGACTCGAACAGATGAAATTCTGCATTCAGACCAGAGGGTCAACCACGAGGGACCATGGCCTTCCCACGGGAACAGGCAACCC
>VXBX01006674.1:64871-93592 GCA_013400415.1 Scytalopus superciliaris
CTGGTGGGCTTTGTCACCCCCGGGCTCTGGGAAGGGTGTTCCTGTTAAATGGGGTGACATCCTTCGGGGTCCCACCTCGGGGGTCTGCCCTGGCTGTGCAGCCCTGTCTGGGGCAGAGGGAGATGCATCCCCCCGGCCCCTTTTCCTTTGGAAAGCTGCTCCAGGGAAGCTGCTGTGCCCTGCGGGAGGGGAGGGCACCCCGTTATGTCCTGCACTGCCCTGGGAAGGAGCACCGCGGGGTTTTGGGCATCTCAGAGGGATTCTGCTGTCCTGCCCCGGCAGGGAAGGGAGCTGCTTTTTCCTGGAGAGGGAGAGCCGTGCCTGCCTTTGGATCACGGCGTTATCCCTGCGAGTCTCAGAGTAAAGCTTTCCGAGCCTGCTGGCGGGGAGATGAAGGTATTTGATGGGATTAGAGGTTCTGAGAAGTCGGATGGGCTGAAGGGGGCAGGCAGCTGCGGGAAGCTGCAGTGGCAGCATCCCGCTGGAAAAAACTCCTTTCTTAGCATCGTCCGTGCTCTCTCTGCTGGGTCTGGGACTGAGGGGCAGCTCTAGCACAGTGACTGCTTTGTGTGGCCAGGCAGAGGACATCTGCTCTGCCTTCCTTCTTGCCGAGTCACTCTCTCCTCGTGTCTGAAGATGCCCTGGGGCTTTCCAAGTTGTTATTTTAGCAGGACGCCTCTGTTGCACGGGTTGCAGTTTGCTGCATGTGCAGCAAATGCGTCTTGCCTACTACGTTGTGGCTACACTTCGTGTTCTTATGGAAAACCCCTGGAGCTGGATGCCCAGAGAAGCTGTGGCTGCCCCATCCCTGGAAGTGTCCAAGGCCAGGTTGGAAGGAGCTTGGAGCAACCTGGGCTAGTGGAAGGTGTCCCTGCCCATGGCAGGGGGTGGAATGGGATGACCTTTAAAGTCCATTCCACCCCAAACTGTTTTGGGATTCTCTGATTTATGTGATTTCTTGTTCCCTGATGGGGCAAACTGGGCTCCAGATATTCTCCAAGGAAAGGGGTGACAGCAAGCTCAAGTCTTTCCTTCCACAGATCTTTCTGTCCCTCTGTCAGGGAGATGATCAGGGGGCTCAGGCTTGGGCTGATGGGGTTCTGTGGCTTGGTGGCTGCTTTGTTCTGGACAGCTGAGCTCGGGAGGTGAAACAAAAGTTGCTTAATCCTCCCAAAACTGCTGCAGAGCATTGCTGAGCCTGAGCACTGCCCACAGACTTCAGGGCTGGGACAGCCTGTCCATCTGTGTGGGCTCTGGGTGTGATCAGTGCTCATGACAGCAAATCCCTCTGCAGGAGGGGTCTGTGGCACTGTGTGTGTCCTCTGCTGTCCTCACCTGCCATGGAGCTGCTCTGGTGTGGAGTGTGATCACACCAGTCCCCATCTGTGGAAAAACACCCCCAGGCACAGTGAGCCCAGGAGCATCCCTTGGCTGCAGAGGTGCCTGGTGGCTTCTCACAGAGGCCAGTGCTGGAAGTGTCCTCATCCAAACATCTGGCACACCGTGAAGGGCACACGAGTCATCCAGAGGCAGCAAAGCTGTGTTGAATCAAAGCCAAGTTCCCCCTCAGCATCATATGTTGGACCAGAAGGGATTGTAGTCATGCTGATTCTGATCCCTGCATAGCTTGGGGTGTTTCTCTGGTGATGCTGTTGTGGAGATGACCAGGCTTTGAGGCAGCTGGTGGGTTTTTGTGATGTGATTCTGGGACTTCAGAAGGGCAGAGAGATTGTGTGCAGGGGCATCGATGTGTCTTGGTGCTGAACACCCAACACCACTCCAGTGTTTTCTAGGCTGGCTTGTGTCATTTATAAAATCAGAATATCCAAAGTTGGAAGGGACCTACAAAAATCATCGAGTCCAACTCCTGGCTCTGCACAGGACACCCCTAAAAAGGTTGATAAACCCAAAAAGATTGTTGACCCCAAAAAGGTTGTCATCTCCAGAGGTCTCCACAAAGCAGCAATTTCTGAGCCCACTACCCTGTGAGACTTCCTGGTGTGAGTGTCCCAGCTGACAGCCAGGTCTGTGCAATGGTTGATAACCCTTTTTATCTCTCTTTTTAACAGCTGCCCCTTCCTTGCCACTCACCTGACCTTGGCCATCCCCATCATCGCCGCAATCCTCTTCTTCTTTGTCATCAGCTGCCTGCTCCAGACCAGCTTCAGAGACCCAGGCATCCTGCCCAGAGCCACCCCAAGTGAGGCAGCAGACCTGGAAAAGCGGATCGGTGAGACCTCTGTTCCCTCTCCTGTGTTGGATTCAGTGCATGGCTGTGTGTCTGTGCACACACACACACCTTTCAGACTCAGTGAGCCCCCTTTTTGGGTCTTGGCTCCTCACTGGTTGCTCAAGGGGGGAAGAAACCAGAGTCTCAGGCTGGGAGGCTTGACAGTGTCCTAAAAGTCCCAGTGAGAGGATCTGCAGAGCATCAGAGATGGTTTTTGTTCCTGTTCTGTCCCATCGCCTTCCAAGGCAGCAAAGTTGAAGGATAATTAATGCTTTTAAAGATTATGCTTTGCCACTGAGCCTGCTGTGCTGCAAGGTGTTCCTCAGTGCAGGCTAATGTTTGTCCTCTTCTAAAATCTGCTCTGTCACGCTGGTTTGGGGACAGCCAAGGAGGTGTTTGCATCCAGGAGCTGTGGACCTTGTTGATGTGAGTGGCTGTAACAAATGCTTTTGCAAAGCTGATGTGAGACAGCTTGAATCTGTCCCGCTGAAGGCAGTTGCAAGGCAATAATTCTGCATCTGACTTTAAAAATGGGTTTAAAATATCCCCAGAGTGGTGATCCATGTTTCTATTTATAAGGTCCTAAAGCAGTAATCTGGCTGCAGATGCTGCCTGATGTGCCAGCTGTTACTGTTAATATAATCCACTTATTATCCTCTTAACATGCTCACTGTTGCATCACTATTTTCAAAGACTCCCTCAGAGTTGGAAAGGTGCTCTTTTTAGGAGGGACTAAAATGAATAACCCCCAAAACTGCAGATGTGATACAGAGGTTTTTCAGCTTTTGATGTGCACAGAGACAGTCCCCAGGGAATAATGAAGTGCCAGCACAGACAGACATAACTTGTGGCGTTTCTAGAAACCCTCAATTTCAGCCTTGAGCAGGAGGAATCCTCTCATGCCACAGACATGTCAAATTTCAGGGAATCTGCTGCAGCACTTGAGACCTGCTGCTGTCCTTCCCCGTGGTGATGGAAATGAGTCCCTTGAGGCTGGTGATGGCTGCAGCTGTGGGGTGGCAGGTTGTGTGCTGGCAGTGGCCGGGGTGCCCCTGCTGAGGCCACTCTGATGTCTGTCAGAGCAGAGCAGGAGCCACACGTGCACTCACAGATGTTGTGACCCGTGGGACACGCAGAGATGAGTTGGTGTCACTGGGCACTGCTTTTACCCTCAACTATTTATAAACTGCTTGTTGTTCTCACAGCACTGGGCACTCTCTGCTTCCTCTTGGCATCCCAGCAGCGCTGCCACTGAACAAAGAGAGGCCATAAATAATGCTGCGAGGAGCTGACTGGAGTTCCTGCCTGCCTCTTGGCTCTTATTAAAACCAGGAGAGCACGTGCTGGGAGGCAGCAGGCTCTGAGTGTCCCTCCTTGCCCTTGCAGACAGCATGGGGACCTCCACGTACCGCCCTCCGGCCCGCACCATGGAGGTGGTGATCAACAAGTACGTGGTGAAGCTCAAGTACTGCTACACCTGCAAGATGTTCCGCCCCCCACGCACCTCCCACTGCAGTGTCTGTGACAACTGTGTCGGTGAGCGGGGCAGGGGCAGAGGGGCTGCTGTCTGAGGGGGGAAAACGGGGTCTGTCGTGGAGTTACAGCATATCCAGAGCTGGAAGGGATCCACAGGGATCATCCAGTCCAGCTCCTGGCCCTGCACAGACAATCCCGGCCTGTCCAAACCCTCCAGGAGCTCTGGCAGCCTTGGGGCCATGACCACATCCCTGTTCAGTTCCTGACTGGGGGAAGAACCTTCTTCTAATATCCAACCCCTGACACAACTTCAATACCATTCCCTTCAGTCCTGTCACTGATTCTGTCACACTCCTGGATAGATTGCTTTTTCTTCTAAAGGATTATAAACCAAGATTCTGGGTGGTCTGCATCTTTAGAACTCGGAGAATGATTCCTGCCCCTAAGAAGGTGGGAAGAGCTGACATACAGGAGGGGAGCAGTGATGCTGCATGCACACACACCCAGTGCTGCTGGGAGCTGGAAGAACTCCCGCACTGTCCCTCTCCCCTTTCAGTTGTAGTGATGGTTACCAGTCACAAGGCTTGTGTTTGGCAGGTTGTGAGAGGAAAGCTTTGGCCTTTAGTGATGAAAAAGACCATGTGAGCAGGCAGCAGTGCCTCAGTGAAACCCTGTGCCTGCACACTGCTGCAGAGAGGTTGTGGTCTCAGGAGCGTGGGTGGAAGCTCGATTTACAGCCCCTCATTTTTGGAGTCTGAGCAGCATTTGCTCCACGTTGGGTGTGAGTTGGCAGGAGGCCTCAGTGTGTCCCTCGTGTGCCCCTTTGTTTCAGAGAGGTTCGATCACCACTGCCCCTGGGTGGGGAACTGCGTGGGGAAGCGCAACTACCGCTACTTCTACGCCTTCATCCTCTCCCTGTCCTTCCTGACCGCCTTCATCTTCGCCTGCGTCGTCACCCACCTCACCCTGCGTGAGTACCAGGGGTCCTGCCCCTGGGGTGTGCTCTGCTCGGGGCCACCAACGACCCCAGGCAGCTCTGGGTCACTGCTCCTCTTGAGACAGAGCACGGTTGGGTTACACCGGTCAGGCGGGGGTTTAACGGGGTCCCAGCCTTCAGGGAGCCGTGGATCCGCCTGCACCTCCCTGCAGAGGGACCCTGAGAGCTGGGGATGGGGCTCTCCCCTTCCTGAGCAGCTGAGCTGCTGCTGCATCCACTCCTAACCTGGCAGGGAAGGTGACTTTCCCATCAGCCCCAAATCTCCTGGAGCTGTGTCTGTGCCCTGACATTTCTATGCCGAGTCTCAGACTGCAGACGTTCCTCAGGCAGATCCATACGGAGCTCAGGGAGGTGTCTGCCTGCTCAGGAGTGGAGTTTTGTCTGGAGAGGCAGGGCTGCCTGATGGGATGCCACTCCTTGTCCTGTTTTCCTTTGCAGGCTCCCAGAGGGATGGATTCCTGGCCACGCTGAAGACAACACCCGCGAGATATCCTTGTGCTGCCAGCTTGGGGTGTCCAGCACTGGTGCAGCAACACCAATTAACAGGGAGGGGCCAGGAGGCCTTTGTAAGGGTGGGTGGCAAGTTGTTTCCCAGTTTGCAAGCTTAGGTGGAGAGGGAAGCAGCTGGAGCAAGCTGTGCCTTGGTGGATCCCTGCAGACCGGTACAGAGAATGGGAAACTAACCCAAATCTTCCCCAAACAGCCCTCTGCCTCTCCTTGCAGGATGATTTTGTTCTTTGAGACTTCCTTGACTTTTATTTCACTGTGCTGGAGCTGGTGGTTTGTTTTTTCTCAGTCTGGTCTATTCTGGGCCTCTCAGGTTTTCACACTTACTTAGTCGCCTCCAACCTGACGACGAATGAAGATGTAAGTACTTGGATGTTTGTCCTGTGTGGGTACCTGCACGCTCCTCCTCCTTCCAGGTTGTCCCTGATCCCACCCTGAGGAGGTTCTCAGGCAATCCTTGGCTGCCTCAGTGCAGTGTCTCAGTCAGATGTGCTGCCTGCATTGCCTGTGATAACCCACTGCAGAGCAAACAGCCTGTGCCCAGGGCAGTTTAGGCTGCAGTTTCAGGGTAGCTGAGTTAGAACCATCACGTGTATGTTTTTTCCAGTCTGTTTGTGGCCTTGCTTAAATTTAGGAGTTCTGAGATTAAAAAAGGAAGGCTGGCCCCAGAGATTTATTTGGGTGTCAGTTTGGTGATGTGAATTCAGCATCCTGTGTAACCACAGGTTTCCTCCAAGACCCTGGGCGAGTCCCTTTGTCTCTGATGGTTCCTCATCTCTAATTAGCAAATAATGTACAGACATCTGATGAGATTTACCTTCAAATCTGCGTTGCATGCAGACTCCAAGGGCCAAATGAGTGCCCTGAGCAGGGCAGATTGTATGGAAAAGCAGGATTTGTCTGATCCTTGGAATCAAAATTCACCCTTCTGGTCACAAGTACCTGTAATCCTTGCTGGAAGCTTCCAGCACTGCAGAAGGCAGGTTTGCATCCCTTTCTTTTTTGCTTTTCCCTCTTGCCTCTCCACCTTACATTCAGAGGTGTGGCAGAACTGCTCGAGGCTGTAAGTGAAGCTCACGGAGGTTGTACCCCATCCCGAGAGCATCAGTGGCCTGTTGCCTCTCTGTCCTCATTGTCAGCCTTTTGCTGCAGCTGATGGGGGGGAGGAAGAAAAACAAGAGGAGGAAATGTGCTGGTAAATGTGGTGGTAAATGGTTCACTGGAGCCAGGGCCTGAGGCCAGGTATAGCATCTGCCCACCCCTGTGTGCCCACGCCTGCTGGTTCCGAAACCAGAGTCCTGTGACAGCTGCTCAGGGTGGGGACAGAGGAGGCTGTTGGCTGCAGCATGAGCTGGGAATCCCCTCCTTGTTTGTTCAGCCTGAGGGGCCCACGAGGGACCACGAGCTCCAGCTCTGATGGGCCTTCAGCCTTGGAGAGGGGAGGAGGAGGAGGCAGATGGTGACAGTGACACCTTGCACAGGGAGGGCACAGCTTTGGAGCTTTCCAGCTGCAAGGCTGAGCATTTTGCTGCTTGCTAAAGCAAAGGGGAGGGATGTTTTTAGTCAGATAAACCTTCCACTGCTGGGGCAAGAATCTGAATGACTGCATTATCCTGTCATTATCTGCTCCCACATTTCTCCTGTCGTAATCTCTGTTCATCTTTCCCCTTTCAGATCAAAGGGTCCTGGTCAAATAAGAGGGGCTCAGAGTTTGCCAATCCCTACAGCCATAAAAGTATCCTCACAAACTGCTGTGCAGTGCTGTGTGGACCATTCCATCCCAGGTAAGAGCCTTGGACCTCCAAGGCGTTGAGAATTACATCCTGCTCTGGGAGAGGACAAATTTGTCATGGTTCAGGGGAGACTGTCAGCACAGACACATCTTTGGTGATGACGTGGAGGGAAACAGTGCCCCACTCTGCAGAGAAAGGCTGGAGATGTGTAAGCAGGAGATGAACTGTTGCATCTGTGTTGGAGCTTGATGAGTTTGGGTCAGGGGGTTGGAATGAGATGACACTTACAGTCCCTTCCACCCCAAGCCATTCCATGATTCTATGACTTTTAGCATGTTTTTCCTCCCGTACTGTGACTGCCCCAGGCAGTGCAGAGATCCTGGGTTTTACCAACTCACAGATCACCTGGAATGCTCAGTATCATGCCACCAAACTCTTACCTGGGTGTGAGTTACCTGCAGCACAGGATAATCACTGTTTGGTCACAAGATGGTGCAGTTGGGCAGAGTCAGGCTCTGCCCTGCCACAGGAGCTGGGAATCTTTCTTGGAGCTCTCAGCCTGTCCTGGGGCATGTGGGGATCCACAAGATGAGTCTGTTCAGTGGGTCTAATTTGATGCTAACTTGGTGTAACAGCACCAGGGGAGGGTCAGAGTCAAGTGTGGTTTGTACTTGTATCAGGCTCTGCTCCGAAGTGCCCCCCAGGCTCTTTGTTGGATTCACAGGTGCCATTCAGAGCTGGTAAATCCATGGATTCAGGGAGCCCAGCTGTTAGCTGGGGGGGTGCTGGGGAGGAGAATAGTGTTTTACTCCAGTTCTCTCCTCGTTCACGTTGTTTTTGTGTTGTGAAGACCTTTGGCCAGTTCCCTTTTGGGTTTGTGGTGACCCAGAGCTCTCTGTGCCTGTGGGCTGGCTGGTGGCTTGTGTGACAAGCGTGTGGTTTGTCTGATGGGCTGTGCTCTCCAGCACCCTGCCCTGCTTTGGCTGGCAGCTCCCAGGGGGAGCCCTCCCCTTGGCTTGGGACCTCCTGGCTTCAGAGTCTTCATTCCCTTAACTCCTCTTCATTGTGTGTTTTCCAGCTTGATAGACAGAAGAGGATTTATCCAGCCAGATAACGGGACCCCGTCCAGTCCTAAGAGCGAAATCCCTTCCTTTGGAGCCAAAACTGACACCAGCATGGTAGGAGGCCTTCCCTAGCAGTGCTGTGATGTTCCCAGTGCCTGCTGTGCCTGCACCTTGCTCCAGCCAGTACCTTCCCCTCTCACCATGTCCCCAGCCTCAGGCAGGACAGCCCTGTGACCCAGAGCTGCCAAAGACTCACTCGAGCCATACGTTGCCTTCTTTTTTTTTTACATTTATTTATTATTATTTTTTTGTTTATTTGTTTCACTGTGATGTGGCCTGTCAGGATTTTTGGCTGACAGAGCCTGACAGCTCGTGGGACCCTCGGACTCATGCCAAAAGCAGGGGTCCCTGCTGCATCTGGGGAGCCCCCAGCCCTCTGAGCTGTGAGCATCTTCTCCAGGGGGTCGCTGTGGTTCCTGGCAGGAGCTGTGAGCTGGGCCAAGGGTGGGAGGTGGGGACTGGCCAGTGGTTCCCACTCTGAGCTGGGCTGGAGGAGGTGTAAGCTCCCTGGTATCCCTGTTGTCTCCACAAACACATCCTGCTCCCCTGTGCTGATGTGGAAGGGCTGTTCTGTCTCTTACCAGCTGGGGTCTCACCTGGGCTGCTGCCGGAGCAGCTTTCCTTGTGCCTCGGTAAGTTGGGCTGTTCAGCTGGGAGCACTCTGGCTCCCAGCAGACCTGCAAGTTAGTGAGGATGTCCTGGGTGCTGCTGATCCTATTGCCTGGCTGGTTGCTGAGGCAGGGGCTGAGGGACTCTGTGTTTTGACCCTGCTGGTCAGTCAGGCACATTTTGCAGCAACACGAGTTTGGGGGGCCCTCCTTTAGCAGGGAAGAAGAAACACTCTGTGCTCTGTGACTCCCCTCGTGACATGCTGGTTGGCAAATCTGCAGCTGTCAGATGTGGGAACAGCAGCCTGCCAGGATTATGTCCTGTCTGGAAGAGACCAGAAGGCTGCAGAAAAATATGTGAATTCCCAAAGGTCTCACCCTCTCTAGGTGAGTTTTTCCAGAGGAAGCAGTGAGAGGGTCTGATAACCTCATGGTCTGCTCTTGGTTTGGGTTGCAGGATAGCAGAGTGTCCTCTAGGGATGTCCCCAACCCCTTGGGAGCAGTTCCAGCTGCCTGGGCTCATCCATGAAGGGATGTCCCCAGCCCTTTGGGAGCAATTCCAGTTGCCTGGGCTCGTCCCTGACCATCACCCATGCAGCCAGCTCTGTGTCCCTCGGGTGTAGGCAGAGCCACAAACCTTGTAGCAATACTTGAATCAAGTTATTAAAAGCTGCTGGATATTTTTGCACAATTTGTAGGGTTTTTTTCTACATAGAACATTTTCTACCTGGGGCAGGGAGTGTTGTGCATGTTGGCACCAGGGCAGGGGCTTGCAGTGTCGAGCTGCCCATTAGGTTTTCGTGGATCAGACACACTTATTTCAACCTCAGGCAGAGGCAGCACATTTTGGGGGGCAGCCCAGCCCCCCTGAATTTACCAGCTTTGTACACTGAGTGCCTGTGCCTGGGGGATGGCAGAGGAGCAGTGTGGGGGGTTCACCAGGGACCAGAATCCTTCCTGTTTTTATTTAAACCAGTTTCCTTTGTTACTCAATAAAATTCTATTTTTAAAGAGTTAATTGCTTGGATTATTGCTTTATTCCTTGAAGACAGAAGAGGGCAGGTGTCTTGGTGTTTGACATCTCTCAGGTGGCAGTTGGACTCTTTACAGCTCAGGCCTCACCTGGAAGCTTCTGGAACCTCCTGCTGTGAGGGATGAGCAGCAGTTGGTGCTGCTGTGACTCTTGTTGGAGTGAAGGGATTTTGCTGCCCCACATCTCCAGGCTGGGCAGGGTGTCATCCCCTTCCCACAGCTGTCACCTCAGTGTCCTTTCCCCACCTGTCTCGCCAGGATCTGGGCTGCTCCCTGTCTCTCCTGGCCCTGTGGCAGGTGCTGAGGTTCATAACCTCTGGTGTCTTCCCCAGGAGGATGCCTGCCAGGACTTTGCCATTTCCTGCACAGCCTGATGGGATTTGCCCCTCCTTGGACCTTAGCCCTGATTTCTGAGGGTTGGCTGGTAAGGAAGCACTTTCTTCTCCCTCCCATCCACTGGAGCCACCCATCTCATCCCCACTGCATGACCAGCTCTGTGCATGGAGCCCGTCACCCTCCAGCTGTGCTGACATCCATGAGCCCCATCCATCCACCCACTATCCCACTGGCATCCCCCTGCAGGGCTGTGGGGGTGATGGGCCACCTGAAGGCTTTGCAAGAAGAGAAGGATGCGTTTGGTTTCCCCCCCAGCTTCATCATGGGGTTTGGCAAGGGATGGAGTTGCCTGGTCTGTGTGGGGGTGTGAGGGACACGAGTGGATGGAGTGGGGGGGTGGTTCCTGGACTCCAGGGCTGGCTGGAGGACACACCACAGTGGTTTTGTGAGGAACCCCCCAGCCAGTACAGAGATTCAGTGTTTGGAGTGAGCTGTGGAACCTGGAGTAGGTTCTAACCCCAGCCCTGCCCCACTCTGTGGGTCAGGCAATCCCTCACCTCCATCCCCTCTGCCTGTTTTCCTCTCTGAAACACCCAGTTCCCTCTCTGACGTGCCTGTGGCCATGGCAAGTTCCTTCATGATGACCTGTGTCTCTTGTGCTGCCTCTCTCCTTCCCTGCATCACACCACGATGCCTTGGAGCAGTGATGGAGACCACTGCCCCTTCCTCCCTCCTCCTCCTCCTCCTCCTCCTCCATCCCGGACTGTCCCCGTTCTGCCACCAAACCCGGGTGCTCCCGCTGCTCCTGCTGCTCCTGACTCACATATTTCTGTCACTAACCCTCTCTTTCTCTTCCTCCCCTCTCCTCTCCCCCACACCGGGCGGATCCAGCCCCAAGCGCCCTGGCAGCCCGCATCCCTCTGCCTCTCGTGGAGCATCCGGAGCATCCCTCGGGAAGCTGAGCCCACAGCCATGACCACCACGAGTGCCTCCGCTCGCCAGGGCTGCCCGGCAGCGCCTTCCTCCCTCCCGCCGTGAC
Source organism: Scytalopus superciliaris (assembly GCA_013400415.1). NCBI lineage: Eukaryota > Metazoa > Chordata > Aves > Passeriformes > Rhinocryptidae > Scytalopus > Scytalopus superciliaris. Next base: position 75,954 of record VXBX01006674.1, read on the forward strand.
AGAGGCCGGGGGAAAGCGGCCGTGCACAAGGATGAAGCTTTCCCAGCCCCGCTCCGGGAGCGGGTTCGGAGCTCAAAGCCATACAGCCGTCCCACCCCCAGTGCAATAACTGCAGTTCCTGCTGTCTCCTGCCGCCCGGTGGCTCCCCGTGGCCACCAGAGTGACCCTCAGTGACGGTGTCCCCCCCGCTGTAGGTGCTGCCAGGTCGTGGTTGGCATCCCAAGGGGTGGGTTTTTGGGATGAGCGGGTTGGCACCAGAACGTACTGGTGGCATCACACACCCCACCCCACGAGCCCTGCTGTGTGCCAGAGGGTTCTCCTCTCCAGACAGGAGTTAGCACATGGTCAGTTTACCCTCACCAGCTCCCCACCTTCCACTCTCATCTTAGCGCAGCTCTAGTTTTAGGGGAAGGGGTTCCAGCCCCGCAGCACCTTGAGCAGCCTCCTCTGGGAGCTGAGTGGAGCAGCCAGGCCTGCCCCCAGCCCTGTAGGACTCGCCATCTATTTATGCCTTTTGACTTTTGTAACAAAATAAAAGTTTCTCCTATTTACTGTAGGCCGGTGTTTGGTTGCTGGGAATGGCTCCTGCCTGGGCACGTCAGTGCCACGCAGGGCTGGGAGCCAAGGGGAGCCACGGAGGGCTGGCACCCCCCTGCCATGGGCTGTGTGGCCATGGGGGCAGGAGCCAGGAGCCCCCCAGACTGGGCTGTGGCACATCTCAGCCATCCCCAGCTCTGCACCCTCCTGCACAGCAGGAAGGGCCAGGCCAGGCTGGGGAAGGGGTGATGGGCCCGTGGGACCCTGAGGTGCATGGGAAGCACCCCTTGGAAAAATTTGTGGTCCACGGATGTTTTGGGAGCTGGCAGCATCCTCCCAGCCAGGGGGAGTGGCAGGGCTGGATGGGGNTCCCACAGCTGTCACCTCAGTGTCCTTTCCCCACCTGTCTCGCCAGGATCTGGGCTGCTCCCTGTCTCTCCTGGCCCTGTGGCAGGTGCTGAGGTTCATAACCTCTGGTGTCTTCCCCAGGAGGATGCCTGCCAGGACTTTGCCATTTCCTGCACAGCCTGATGGGATTTGCCCCTCCTTGGACCTTAGCCCTGATTTCTGAGGGTTGGCTGGTAAGGAAGCACTTTCTTCTCCCTCCCATCCACTGGAGCCACCCATCTCATCCCCACTGCATGACCAGCTCTGTGCATGGAGCCCGTCACCCTCCAGCTGTGCTGACATCCATGAGCCCCATCCATCCACCCACTATCCCACTGGCATCCCCCTGCAGGGCTGTGGGGGTGATGGGCCACCTGAAGGCTTTGCAAGAAGAGAAGGATGCGTTTGGTTTCCCCCCCAGCTTCATCATGGGGTTTGGCAAGGGATGGAGTTGCCTGGTCTGTGTGGGGGTGTGAGGGACACGAGTGGATGGAGTGGGGGGGTGGTTCCTGGACTCCAGGGCTGGCTGGAGGACACACCACAGTGGTTTTGTGAGGAACCCCCCAGCCAGTACAGAGATTCAGTGTTTGGAGTGAGCTGTGGAACCTGGAGTAGGTTCTAACCCCAGCCCTGCCCCACTCTGTGGGTCAGGCAATCCCTCACCTCCATCCCCTCTGCCTGTTTTCCTCTCTGAAACACCCAGTTCCCTCTCTGACCTGCCTGTGGCCATGGCAAGTTCCTTCATGATGACCTGTGTCTCTTGTGCTGCCTCTCTCCTTCCCTGCATCACACCACGATGCCTTGGAGCAGTGATGGAGACCACTGCCCCTTCCTCCCTCCTCCTCCTCCTCCTCCTCCTCCATCCCGGACTGTCCCCGTTCTGCCACCAAACCCGGGTGCTCCCGCTGCTCCTGCTGCTCCTGACTCACATATTTCTGTCACTAACCCTCTCTTTCTCTTCCTCCCCTCTCCTCTCCCCCACACCGGGCGGATCCAGCCCCAAGCGCCCTGGCAGCCCGCATCCCTCTGCCTCTCGTGGAGCATCCGGAGCATCCCTCGGGAAGCTGAGCCCACAGCCATGACCACCACGAGTGCCTCCGCTCGCCAGGGCTGCCCGGCAGCGCCTTCCTCCCTCCCGCCGTGACAGAGGCCGGGGGAAAGCGGCCGTGCACAAGGATGAAGCTTTCCCAGCCCCGCTCCGGGAGCGGGTTCGGAGCTCAAAGCCATACAGCCGTCCCACCCCCAGTGCAATAACTGCAGTTCCTGCTGTCTCCTGCCGCCCGGTGGCTCCCCGTGGCCACCAGAGTGACCCTCAGTGACGGTGTCCCCCCCGCTGTAGGTGCTGCCAGGTCGTGGTTGGCATCCCAAGGGGTGGGTTTTTGGGATGAGCGGGTTGGCACCAGAACGTACTGGTGGCATCACACACCCCACCCCACGAGCCCTGCTGTGTGCCAGAGGGTTCTCCTCTCCAGACAGGAGTTAGCACATGGTCAGTTTACCCTCACCAGCTCCCCACCTTCCACTCTCATCTTAGCGCAGCTCTAGTTTTAGGGGAAGGGGTTCCAGCCCCGCAGCACCTTGAGCAGCCTCCTCTGGGAGCTGAGTGGAGCAGCCAGGCCTGCCCCCAGCCCTGTAGGACTCGCCATCTATTTATGCCTTTTGACTTTTGTAACAAAATAAAAGTTTCTCCTATTTACTGTAGGCCGGTGTTTGGTTGCTGGGAATGGCTCCTGCCTGGGCACGTCAGTGCCACGCAGGGCTGGGAGCCAAGGGGAGCCACGGAGGGCTGGCACCCCCCTGCCATGGGCTGTGTGGCCATGGGGGCAGGAGCCAGGAGCCCCCCAGACTGGGCTGTGGCACATCTCAGCCATCCCCAGCTCTGCACCCTCCTGCACAGCAGGAAGGGCCAGGCCAGGCTGGGGAAGGGGTGATGGGCCCGTGGGACCCTGAGGTGCATGGGAAGCACCCCTTGGAAAAATTTGTGGTCCACGGATGTTTTGGGAGCTGGCAGCATCCTCCCAGCCAGGGGGAGTGGCAGGGCTGGATGGGGTGGCTGGACAGGCTGTGAGGATCCTTCCAGTGCCGCTGGGAATGGCCACGAGCATCCTCTGCCTCCTGCCATCGCCCAGCCCACGCCTGCCCTCGGCTCATGGGACTGGAGACATGGGCTGGCCTGGGCACCATCCCCGGGGCTGGGGCTAACTGGGTGCCCCTCTCCCCAGGGTGATTGTAGAGTGGTTTGGGTGGCACCTTCTGGTGCTGCTCTTTGGCATTCGGGGCTCCCAGGGGTGCTCTGGGGGGTGATGCTGCCCCAGAGCTCACCCACAGCCCCTGTGCCAGGATCTGGGGCTCTTCCCGTCACCCACCACTGGTTTGCCACGAAACCAGTCGGGCAGAGCCTTCCTGCAGCCTCCTCTCAGCCTGGCACAGCCAAAATCTGGCAGCAGCTCAGCCCCTTTGGCAGGGGCCGCCGCAGATGCCGGATCTGAGGCTGAACCATCCACACCCCACACGTGTCCTGCCGGGGAAAGGGGGATCCCTCCGGGTTCTCCCCATGGAGCCCTCCTGGAGCCAACACAGGGTTAAAGAGCCCAAAATGCAGGCACAGGGTGGGGCAGGATCACCCCGAGGGCTGGAGGAGAGGAGAGTCCTTCAGCAGGGCTGGGCGCTCCAGACCCCAACCACACACGGCTCTGCTGCCCGCAGGGGTGTGAGCTCAGCCTAACCCACCCAGGCTGCCTCCCGGTTTTCCAAGGAAAGGAGACGGATTTTACCGGTGGTGCCTGTCTGACTCCAGCCCCTCTGTGGGTGGGGCTGTGCCTCGTGGAAGCTCCTGGAGGGGCTCTGTTGGATCTGCCTTGTCCACTGGGCGGAGGGTGGGAGTCGGGCCATGGTCTCCTGTGCGCCCATTCCTTTGGAAAGCACCTTTTCCCAGGCTCAGCGGGGCGGAACCTGCTCCCACAGGATCACGCTGATCCGGGGAAGGAGCTCTGCCTGCTGCTGAGGAGCTGCATGTGGCACTGCAGGGGGACATCCTCACCTGGCACATCAGCCCCTCGATGGGCAGGGGTACCCCGGGTACCCCAACCCCACCATGTGCCGGGGGGGCTTGGCCAGGAGGGGATGAGCAGCCCCAAATCCCACTTTCCGGAGTGGGGAGGGAGCGCTGGGAAGGCTGGGGGTGTTTTCTTGGGCTGCAAGGGGTTGGGGAAAGCATCCTCGGGTCTCTCCTGTGCCCGCCATCCCCGAGCGAGGAAGGGAGGGGGGATGACGGGGCACTCCCGGCCGGGCTGTTTTCAAGGGAGGAGTAAAGCAGCGAGTCAGGCTGATTAAAAAAATCACACCCTCCCTTTTTGCCTTGGCCCGCAGCCACCGGGAGCCCCACCCTGCCCTTCCCGCACGCTCCCGCACGCAGATAAGCTCGGCTTTGGGCGAGGAGCGGGGCCGGGGACGGGAGTGAAACTCAGCGCAAGATCCTAATCGCGGCCCTGCTGAGCTGCCACCGCGGCCCGGCGCCCACGGGCGGCGTGGAAAAACCCCAAAGCGTTAAAAACCCGAACCCTAAACCCCTCCGACTGCAGCCTGGGAGATGGGAGAAGCCCCGGTGGGGATGGTGGGGCGGGGGAGCGCAGCCCTGGGGTGGAATGGGGGGCGCAGAGTTGGTGGGACGGGGGTCTCCTCGCTCCCTCCTGGATCCGGGCTCGCTGCGGGGGCAGATCGGCCACCACGGGGTGGGTTGTTTTTTTGGGGGGGGTCCGGATGGTCCCGCTGTGCAGCCACTCAAAGGCACGGGGGTGGCCGTGCCCCGTTTTTGGGACGGTCCCGGGAGAGGTGCCGGAGCTGCTGTGGGAATAAATACCTGCCCGTCAAGCCCTCGCAATTACCAGCGAGTTAATCACCGTATTAAAACCGACAGTGATATGATTTTTATTTTTTTTTATTGGGGGGGGGGGGGGGAGGGAGGGAGGAAACCATTTTTTACGAGCGGACACACCCCGTGGCCCATTTCTCCGGGTGGGAAGGGTCGAACGCTGCCGTGCCTCTGTGTACACCCCCCCAAAAAGAAGGATAACCCACCAAGCCCTTTCAGCGGCAGGATGGGCGTTTCCTTGGGCGGGCGTTGGCTGTGGGGAGACCCCTCGGGGCATCCACGGGCGCTGCACCCACGGAGGACCCACGGGGAGGGCAGGGCGTTGGCCGCCCCCCCTATCGCCCCCTCCCCATCGATGATTCACCGCGATTTGCCTTTTAAGGGCCGGGCTCGGCCGGGAGGAAGCAGAGGAGGAGGAGGAGGAGGTGGAGGAGGTGGAGGAGGACACTCCTTGGACCCGGCTGGCTCCTCCTGCTCTCGCTCGAGGCTCCGACGCGCAGCCAAAAGCGAATCCCGACGGCAGCGCCCGGCAGAGGCTCCGACGGCTCCCGGCCCCGCTGCTCGCCCGAAGCGACCGCCCCGCGTCCCCCCCACCAAAAAACAAAAGCCATGGCAAGAAACCACCAAGTGCAGAAGGCCAAGCTGGCCGAGCAGGCTGAGCGCTACGAGGACATGGCAGACTTCATGAAGGCCGTGGTGGAGCACGGGGACGAGCTGTCCAACGAGGAGCGCAACCTGCTCTCGGTGGCGTACAAGAACGTGGTGGGCTGCCAGCGCTCGGCCTGGAGGGTCATCTCCAGCATCGAGCACAAAACCGAGGAGGGCGACGACGACAAGGCGCAGCTGGTGAACGAGTACCGGGAGAAGGTGGAGCGGGAGCTGAACGGCGTCTGCAAGAACGTGCTGGCCTTGCTGGACAAGTATCTCATCAAGAAGGCGAGCGACCCCGAGAGCAAGGTCTTCTACCTGAAGATGAAGGGCGACTACTTCCGATACCTGGCCGAGGTGGCCACCGGCGACGACCGCAAGAAGACGATAGAGAACGCCCAGGAAGCCTACCAAGAGGCCATGGACATCAGCAAAAAGGAGATGCAGCCCACGAACCCCATCCGCCTGGGGCTGGCCCTCAACTTCTCCGTGTTCCACTACGAGATCGCCAACGCCCCCGAGCAGGCCATCTCCCTGGCCAAGACCACCTTCGACGAGGCCATGGGGGACCTGCACACGCTCAGCGAAGACTCCTACAAGGACAGCACCCTCATCATGCAGCTGCTCAGGGACAACCTCACGCTATGGACAGCCGAGTGCGCCGGGGAAGACGGCGGCGAGGCTGGCGAAGAGCCCAAGAACTGAACGGCCCTGCCGAGCCGGGGACAGGCCCCCCACCTGCCCCCCCCTCTCCGGTCCCTTCGGCANTCGGTTTTTTGGAGGGGGGGGGAAGGAGCCTCAGCTCCTCCATGCCCCCCCCTGCCCCACCCCAGCCTGGATGCCGGGAGCGGGGGTGGTTTTGGCATGGCCTCCCTCCTCCCTCTCCCTCATCCTCTGCTCTGGGGAGGGGGAAAGGAGGGAGAGGAGGTACCTCTGTCCCGGAGAGCTGCCAGCCTCCCTACTAATTTTTTGGGGAGGGGGTGTCCTGCCTGGCTTCAAACCCCCTGTCCCGGAGGGCTGGAGCAGCGACAGGAGGAGGTGAGGGGTTGGGATGGGGCAAGGGGGGGGTCCGGGCAGCCCCCTCCCCACTCTGGGAGGGGGGGTCATGTGTTGCCAAAGCCTCTGTGGGTCTCCAATAAACCGTCTCCTGAACTCCTGCCTCTGGTCTGCCTCGTCTCTCCCTGCGCACGTGTCCGGGCAGCTCCTGCCACCCCTGGGCATCCCCTTCACCTCCCACCCCACCAGGGTGGGGGGAGCACTCAGGGCCCCGAAACTGGCTGCTCTCAATGCCAGACCCAGCCCCACAATGGGGGCTCGGGGTGCCCAGCAAACCCCATCCCTTGGCACTCCTTGGACGGGTGCTGGGGGGGGGCTCTGCCTCCACGAGAAGAGGGTTTCAGCAGCCCCCCCCACAGCTGGCAGCTCCAAGGGGTGTCCCTGACCCCACAGCGGGGTGTCCCACCCCCTTGGTACAAACCCACAGTACCCCAAACCCCATCACCAACACCCCCAGCTCGTCCCCCCCACCAGCTCCTCTGAGTCTGAGGAGGAAGATTCACAAAAAGCCACATTGTCAGCGACACGGGGACAGCCCTGGGGTGTCACAAGGGTGGGGATGTCCCCACCAAGGTCCAGGCGTGCCGGGGCAGGTGAGAGCTCAGCAGTTCTGGCCCTGGCACGAGGCCACGGAGAAGGGCGCAGCTCCCCCCGCTCCTTCCCCCGCCGACGGCGCGTTCCAACATGAAAAATAATTACAATAAAATACAGTCACGGCACCCTGGGCTATGAGCTCATCAGATCCAGCAGGGCTGGGCGAGGAGCAGGCCTTTGATGGGAAACACCGGGATGCCGGGAGGAAACGCGCCGTGACTCAGGTTCGGCGGGAGCCCCGAACTGGGGACGTGGGGGACATGCCAGTCCCCAGCCCTGGCATGGCCAAAGCACAGCTCACAGGGTGCCAGGAGCTCCCTGGGCTTGGGGGAAACTGAGGCACAACCAGGGGAGTGCAGGGATTGTGGGGTATCCGGGGAGAAAGCGACTGGCCAGGAGTGTCACAGGGCTCTGCCATGGGACAGCACTGGCTGCTGGGGGAGGTTGGGCTGCACAAACCAGACCCTCTTTGCTCTGGATGGGTCACCTGGAGCAGAAACCCCCGTGAGACCCCCCCAGGCTCCTCCTCACCCCCACTGTGACATCTCCCAGTCGGGTGTCACTTTGGCCCTGGCAGGTCCTGGCTGAGCTGGGGGGGCCCCGAGGGGAGGTCAGTGAGGGGTCCCCCTGCCCAGCCCCGAGTGCTCCCAGCCTGGGAACCAGCCCCAGACCTGTAATTACCCCGACGGGAAGAACGAGCCGAGGGCTCACACCGGCCCTTGACCCACCAGCAGCCCGGACTGGTTAAACTGGAGGGTGGCGAGGTGGGAGCTGGGGGTGCTGCTGCTTGGGAAGGGGGTCAGACCAGGGTGGGGTCTGTCTGTCCCTGCTGTTTGCCAGGGTTCTCACTGGCTTCCCAGGAGTTAACTGATTTCGACAGCTCCCAAAATCGCAGCGTGGCTGGGCGGCGTGGGAGGAGGATGCTCGTCGGCTCCCAGCCGGTCCAGCAGCTTTTCCAGGCTGGGAGGGAGGCCCTGGATCCTCAGGACACCTCCCATGAGAGGGTTGGTGCTGCTGGGGAGAGCGGGGTGTTCCCTGGGGTCCTCCCGGCCCCCTGTTTCATGGAAGGTGATGGGACCCAGATGGAAAGACCAGTAAGACATTGGGACCCCGATCCCCATCCTTGTCCTGTGGCTGTGGAAGGCTCTCAGCATCCCTGACACCAGAAAAGCTCTCAGATATGTGAGTTTTGGTGTCTTTACCCCCAGCAGAGCAAAGGGACACGGGACCAGGCAGTGTCCCCCACCCCGTGGTCACCCTCCCAGCAGGGTCCTGGCACAGCCCCATAGAGAGGGGCCAGCAGCCATGGGGAAAAGGCCACCAAAAGAGGATTCTGAGGGATGCTGCCCATGGCCCCACTGCTCTGCGCATCCTGGGTGGGGGCTGCAGGACCCACAGCCAGCCCTGTCCTTGTCCCCAGCTCTCCCAACCTCCCTGCAGGGCTTTGTGCCCGAGGCTGGGGCTGGCTGGCTCCTGGCTGAGCCACCACCAGCACCTCCCTGGTGTCTGGGCGCTGGGTGACCATCACCCTGCCCTCGGGGCACTGATGGGCAGCCTCCTGCCAGGCTGGCACCACCTGCCTGCTCTGGGGGCTTTGGGGTTTTTGGAAAGGCTTTTTATCCCCCTCAGAAAGCACCGTTTGGTGGGGAAATTCAGTCTTTGAGCAGAAGGCCCATGATGGGGCCAGACCTGGAGCTGGAAACTGGAGGGAGGGGACACAGCAAACCCCACTTTGGTGGCTGGGATTGAAGCCCAAACCCTTCCATCCCAAAAATCACGCCCTGCCGTGTCCAGTCTCACCCACCACAGTCAGGGTGGGCTCAGCCCGCCTTGGCACCGGGCTTGGAGGGGCTGGGGCGAGTAGGACCAGCTCAGCAGAAAGCTGGGCCCCCCCCCCATCCCAGGGATGTGCCTCGGCTGGGGTGACTAATCCTGGCCCTTGGCCCCAGCCTGTTGCCCAACGGGAGCCAAAGTGTCACCTCCCTGAGCCCCGGGAGCCTCGGCACGTCTGTCCCCTCCCAGCTTGGGGACATGTGGGTGCAGGAGCCAGCCTGGCTTTCACACGGGGGGTCTCCAGCCTTCCCTGCCTCCTGCTGAGCCATTTTCCATGTCACCCCGACCAGGAGCAGCAAGGATCATCCCTGCTGGGTCCCAGTTCAGCCGCAATTCAGCTGTAAAAAGCTTTTCAGTGCAAAAAAGCTGCATTTTTCAGGGCTGTGGCTCCTTCAGACCTCAGGATTTTTTGGCTTGGCCACAGCAGAGGATCCCTGACCTGAGATGAGTGGTTTTCCATTCCCTTTGATTCCCATTTTCTCCAGCACTGGCAAGGCTGAGGCTGCAGATATCCAGATTATTCAAATAAAACAGCCAAAAAAGCCACAAAAGCTTTGATGGCTCTTTTGTAACTCAGCCTGACCTGACCATACCCTTTTAAGCCACCAAATCTCTCAAAGCCATGAAAAAGCCACCATAAAATTAATATTTTTATGACCACGTCTCCCATCCCTTCACAGAGCTCCCAAAGACCAGGATAAGGCCACAAGCCACGGGGTGAGGATGGAATTTCAGCTCAGCTACGGTTAGATTGGCTTCCAGATTTTTAGCACTGAAAGGCAGCCTCTGTGTTCCAGCCAGGAATACCCAGGGAAGTCCCTGAGCCCTTGGGAAGAGGTGAGGCAATGACAGCAGACAGGGATTCGATTTTGATATGTGAAATATCAGCGTAGTGTTTCATTGGGAATGGGTCTGGCTGAAACACAAGTGTGTGTGTCTTTGCCTTCCTCCCCCTGAGCTCCTCCTGTTCTCCAAATCCTGACCGAAGTGCAGGAAAAACGGATGCCCAAAAGGCCCCATTTACATTCGGATCCATGGAAGATCCGGTCTGCAATCCCTCTGCCAAGAGCCAAGCCATCCTGTGAGAAAATCCTGTCGTATTTTATGCAAGGTCTTGGGCAAGAGGCGATGCTGAGTCTGCACACGGAGCTGGGATCGGGAGTCTCGCCCGCTCCCATCCCGTGTGGAGCTGCCGGGAGGCACTCGGAGCCTCCTCGGTGTGGACACCTCAATTCCCACCCCCCAGCCCTCCAGGCCCATCCCCAGTGGGAATCAGGGCAGGTGGCACACGGGGCTGGGAGCTGCTGCCATCACCGTGGACAGCAAGAGGGAACGACATGGGAAGGAGGGGAAGCCCCAGGATTTGGGATGTGAAGAAAGCAAGCCCAGCGAAAAAGAAGGTGGGATGAGGACACTCAAGGCAGCTGCTGGGAAAGGCCCCACATGCAAACCATGAGCTGAGTCACACAGGGGCTTTCTTAATCAAAAGCCTTCAAAAGCCGAGCTGGCAGTTTGTGCTCCGTGCACCCCAACCTCTGGATCACTCCTGGATCCCCAGGAGTGACCTGCTTTCCTGCCCCACAGTCCTCCCTGCCCCCAGCAAGCGCTGAGCCCGTTCTCAGGCACATCAGAGAGGAGCAGGACTCGGCCAACACGGAGCTGCCGCGCACACAACGCGCCCGCTGCCGCCACGGTCCCACCCCAGGCTCTTCAGCCTCGGGCTCTGGGGCACTCTTGGGTTTATTTATTCAGGTTCAGCAAACTCGCAAGATGAAAGTGAGGCGAAGGAGTTCTTTTATTAAGAAAGAGTCCATCATTATTTCTAAGAAAAAGAAAAACAAACATCTTTCTCTCCTTGAGACGGAGCGGAGGCGTCTCCGCCTGGATACTCCCCGGAGCACGAGGCCCGTGCACGTTCCTCCCACAGCAAAACCAGGACTTGTGTCCCAAATCCCGCTGCAGATGAGGCAGCTCCGACTGATTTGTCCTTCCCTGGATCTGTCTTGGTCACGATGGGGAAGAGGAGACCTTATCTCGCTTCTTTTCCTCACTAATCCCGCCTTTCCCGGCTCATTCTCTCCGTTCCAAAGGAAAGCCCTGGCTCACCCTGCCCTCAGCCATCTCCTGTCTGCCAAATCGCTGCTCTGTGCAGCAGGGCAGAGGCCTGGGAGGTCAAACCCACCCAAGAGAGGGAGTCCAGCAGCCAGACTATGTCTGAAAAGGCTTTCACTTGCTCTGAGTCAGAGCTTAAGCTCCCGGTAGGAAAAGGAGAGGTGTCAAAACAGAGAGGAGCCGTGGCAGGGTGTGTCACAGATCCATCACCTCTTCTTCCACGGCTTTGTCCTGAGATTGCACATACTTCTCCTGCACTGCCAGGGTGCTGATAATGCAGTAATTAAGGAAAACAAGGGGCTGGGCTCAAACACTCCCTTCTCCAAGGAGCTCTGAACGTTCTCAGCGAGGAACCAGCCCCACATTAGCCCCAAGGCTGGCAGGAAGATGCAGGGCTGGCAGCAGCAGGAATCACCTGAGTTATTTCTGGCTCTGCCTGATCCCAGACCTGACAAGTACAGGAGAATCAGTTGTGTGGTTTGGAGGAGAGGGAATGAACCCATCCGAGGGAGTGCGAGAGGGGAAAGCTGTGAAAAGATTCCTGACACGTTCACAGCATCAATTAGCAGGAGCTGTGGTGGGTTTGGTGTGGACAAGTGCCTGCCACGGGCTGGGCTGAGCACGACCTGCTCCCCACAGGCGTATCACCCACCAGGCGATATTTGGAACCACCCAGGCCTGAAAATTCCAGCCCCTTTCCCCCAGGGAAGGAGAAATTAAACTCAACAGCAGAGAGGATACGAAGAGAAGTGGAAATCAGCCCCCACTGCTGCTGACATCAGAGCTTCCAGGCTCCTGTGCTCCTGGTCTCCGAAGGAGTAGCCGTTGGCTTTGTCCACTGCCTGCATCACCTGCCGCATGCTCTCCTTGTCCTGGCAGGGAGGGACATGGCACACTGGGAATCTCGTGCTTTCCCACGGGCAGCAGATCATGGTGGGCTTTACCACGGATTGTCTCCAAGGCTCTGGTTCACCCACACAGTGCCCAAGGCCCTGGGGATGCTGCCAGAGCCCCAGGGACACGGGACAAACAGGGACACCCGTGGTACAGGCCAGGCTGACACCTCCACCCTCTCCCTCCCTTTCATCACCTTGTCCCAGCCCATTTGCCTCTGTTGACAGTTCTGCCAACTCCCTGATTAACCACCACATTTCCAGCCCTTCCTCCCCAGTGCATTCCTCCCGATCTGCTAATTATTCAGGGCTCCCTAATTTGACAACGTTTTAGGTAGTACTTTGCCCAGATTTGAAATGCAGGCACAGAAGAGCTGCAGGAAGGGGAAGCCTGAATCCCCCACCCCAGGACACAAGGCCCAGGTAGCCCCAAGCTCATCAGCCTTTCCTATTTTCCTTTGGCTGCCACGGATCATTTACAAGTCTGGGTGTGTTTTCCTGTTTTCCATCCCTGAGCCTCTTCACGGCTGAGGCTTTCAACCCTAGTGGCTCTGAGCAGACACAAACAAGGTGCTACATATCCAAGGCTCCCCGTGCCCTCCTGCTGTGTCACCTGGACGTTGAGGGGGACAAAGGACACCAGGCTGTAGTCCTCGATGACCTCCACCAGCTTCTCGTTGAGGCGGCGGTAATTCCTGAAGAAGGGGTCGGAGGCCAGATGGTCAACCAGGTAGGAGAGATCCAGGACCTCGGTGTAATAATCCAGGTTGAAAGCTGCAGGGAAACAGGGACCTCTGAGGGCAGTTTGTAAGCTGGAGAGCACAGTGAGATTCACCCAGGTTTCCTCACCGTCACTGAGGTTTACACCAGTTTCCCCCCAACCCAAACAGCCCAATCCACATCCCTCTCCCTCAAATTCCTGGAATTGTCCAAGGTCAGGTTGGAGCAACGTGGTCTAGTGGAAGGCATCCCAGCCCACAGGCAGTGGGGCTGGAACCGGGTGGGCTTTAAGGTCCCTTCCAACCCAAACCACCCCGTGATTCCATGGAATTCTCTTACCCAGCTTCCCGTACTGCTCGATGAGGTCCATCTTGGAGAGGATGTTGACGTGGGGCAGCTCCACGTGCAGCATGGTGGAGAGGGAGGTGCAGAGCACGGAGATGAATTTCCCAGGGTCTGTGCAGTAGTGGGAATCCACCAGATGCACTGCAGCCAACTGGGAAGCAAAGGCACAGAGGGATGGAAAGGTCAGATCCGTGACAAAGACCATCCCACTTGCTTTAGAGACCGTCTGGAAGTGGCAACAGGACCATCTGTTCAGACCTGACTGTACCATGCAGGGAAAGTTACCACCCACCTTCTACCTCCTGCATACAAAAAACAGAATCAGAGAATCATGGAAGGGTTTGGGTTGGAAGGGACCTTAAATCCCATCCAGTTCCCACACCCTGGCATGGGCAGGGACACCTCCCACCAGCCCAGGTTGCTCCAAGCCCCATCCAGCCTGACCTTGGACACTCCCAGGGATGGGGCAGCCACAATTCCTCTGCCCAACCTGTGCCAGGGCCTGCCCACCCTCACAGGGAAGAATTCCTCCCCAATATCCCACCTAACTCTGCCCTCTGGCACTGGGAAGCCATTCCCTGTGTCCTGTCCCTCCAGGCCTTGTCCCCAGTCCCTCTCCAGCTCTCCTGGAGCCCCTTTAGGAACTGGAAGAGGCTCTGAGGTCTCCCTGGAATCTTCTCTTCTCCAGGCTGAACATGCTCATATATCCATGTATATAAAGGTGTGTATTGTTGCATTTCCACCCATGGACCACCACGGATTCAGGACCCAGGGAAGGGATGGGGAGGCTTTACAGGGGTACTGAACTCCACCAAACCCCACCCAAACCTGCGGCTGCTCTCCCTTTCCTCAGGGTTTCTCTCTTCCAGCTGAAGTTACCTGAACTCTGCAAGGTTTTTGGGGTGGGAGATGGGTTTAATTCCCCTCCTGAACAACACAACTGCCTGCAGATCTCACCTTCCCCACAGGAATGCCCAGGCCAAGGTACACTCAGGAGCAGCGACCGCAGCACACCACGTTCTGCTGGGAGAGCCAGCTGTGGTTTGCACTAATAATTAATAATTACACTAACGAGCAGTTCGATTCCCCAGTGTTTTGTGCTGCTGTAACAATGTGGTCCCAGATCTCTGGAGGTTCCTCCAAGCCAGGGCTCTGAGGCCCAGCGTGGCTGAGTCACAGCGAAAACAAGCCAGGTGTGAGCACCTTGGGAGAGCAAGCACAACAGAGCAGCATAAAGCTCTTGTTTTAGCAGCTCCCACTTTCACATCCATTTATTCCAATGGAAATAACCCCTAATGTGCAGATTCCCCAGTGACATTCTCAAGCAAATGAACCTGCCCTTCTTGCTCACCCCACACAGGGTTTGCACATTCATGGTTTGGCCCCGATGCAAAGCAAACGGCAGCGTCAGCAGGTTCCCTGGGCTGTGGGGCTGTTCTCACCTGCACGGCCTCATCTGCATCTCCCATTGTGCAAGGGAGCCCACAGCACGTCCCAGGGCCTGGGATGTCACCTGGGGCCCTCACAGGGCAGGGCAGAGGGTCCCCAGCACACAGCAAGCTCCCTGCCTGGATAGAACTCACTTGGGGCGTGGGGATGACCCTGGAACAGAGACAGTGCTTGTCCCTTCCCTGGGAGTGTCCAAGGCCAGGCTGGATGGGGTGGGGAGCAACCTGGTCTGGGGGAAGGTATCCCTGCCCATGGCAGGGGTGGAATGAGATGAACTTTAAGGTCCCTTCCAACCCAAACTGTTCTNAGATGGTCAACCAGGTAGGAGAGATCCAGGACCTCGGTGTAATAATCCAGGTTGAAAGCTGCAGGGAAACAGGGACCTCTGAGGGCAGTTTGTAAGCTGGAGAGCACAGTGAGATTCACCCAGGTTTCCTCACCGTCACTGAGGTTTACACCAGTTTCCCCCCAACCCAAACAGCCCAATCCACATCCCTCTCCCTCAAATTCCTGGAATTGTCCAAGGTCAGGTTGGAGCAACGTGGTCTAGTGGAAGGCATCCCAGCCCACAGGCAGTGGGGCTGGAACCGGGTGGGCTTTAAGGTCCCTTCCAACCCAAACCACCCCGTGATTCCATGGAATTCTCTTACCCAGCTTCCCGTACTGCTCGATGAGGTCCATCTTGGAGAGGATGTTGACGTGGGGCAGCTCCACGTGCAGCATGGTGGAGAGGGAGGTGCAGAGCACGGAGATGAATTTCCCAGGGTCTGTGCAGTAGTGGGAATCCACCAGATGCACTGCAGCCAACTGGGAAGCAAAGGCACAGAGGGATGGAAAGGTCAGATCCGTGACAAAGACCATCCCACTTGCTTTAGAGACCGTCTGGAAGTGGCAACAGGACCATCTGTTCAGACCTGACTGTACCATGCAGGGAAAGTTACCACCCACCTTCTACCTCCTGCATACAAAAAACAGAATCAGAGAATCATGGAAGGGTTTGGGTTGGAAGGGACCTTAAATCCCATCCAGTTCCCACACCCTGGCATGGGCAGGGACACCTCCCACCAGCCCAGGTTGCTCCAAGCCCCATCCAGCCTGACCTTGGACACTCCCAGGGATGGGGCAGCCACAATTCCTCTGCCCAACCTGTGCCAGGGCCTGCCCACCCTCACAGGGAAGAATTCCTCCCCAATATCCCACCTAACTCTGCCCTCTGGCACTGGGAAGCCATTCCCTGTGTCCTGTCCCTCCAGGCCTTGTCCCCAGTCCCTCTCCAGCTCTCCTGGAGCCCCTTTAGGAACTGGAAGAGGCTCTGAGGTCTCCCTGGAATCTTCTCTTCTCCAGGCTGAACATGCTCATATATCCATGTATATAAAGGTGTGTATTGTTGCATTTCCACCCATGGACCACCACGGATTCAGGACCCAGGGAAGGGATGGGGAGGCTTTACAGGGGTACTGAACTCCACCAAACCCCACCCAAACCTGCGGCTGCTCTCCCTTTCCTCAGGGTTTCTCTCTTCCAGCTGAAGTTACCTGAACTCTGCAAGGTTTTTGGGGTGGGAGATGGGTTTAATTCCCCTCCTGAACAACACAACTGCCTGCAGATCTCACCTTCCCCACAGGAATGCCCAGGCCAAGGTACACTCAGGAGCAGCGACCGCAGCACACCACGTTCTGCTGGGAGAGCCAGCTGTGGTTTGCACTAATAATTAATAATTACACTAACGAGCAGTTCGATTCCCCAGTGTTTTGTGCTGCTGTAACAATGTGGTCCCAGATCTCTGGAGGTTCCTCCAAGCCAGGGCTCTGAGGCCCAGCGTGGCTGAGTCACAGCGAAAACAAGCCAGGTGTGAGCACCTTGGGAGAGCAAGCACAACAGAGCAGCATAAACCTCTTGTTTTAGCAGCTCCCACTTTCACATCCATTTATTCCAATGGAAATAACCCCTAATGTGCAGATTCCCCAGTGACATTCTCAAGCAAATGAACCTGCCCTTCTTGCTCACCCCACACAGGGTTTGCACATTCATGGTTTGGCCCCGATGCAAAGCAAACGGCAGCGTCAGCAGGTTCCCTGGGCTGTGGGGCTGTTCTCACCTGCACGGCCTCATCTGCATCTCCCATTGTGCAAGGGAGCCCACAGCACGTCCCAGGGCCTGGGATGTCACCTGGGGCCCTCACAGGGCAGGGCAGAGGGTCCCCAGCACACAGCAAGCTCCCTGCCTGGATAGAACTCACTTGGGGCGTGGGGATGACCCTGGAACAGAGACAGTGCTTGTCCCTTCCCTGGGAGTGTCCAAGGCCAGGCTGGATGGGGTGGGGAGCAACCTGATCTGGGAGAAGGTATCCCTGCCCATGGCAGGGGTGGAATGAGATGAACTTTAAGGTCCCTTCCAACCCAAACTGTTCTATGATAAGTGTGAGAAAGGAATCAGTGTTTCTGTCCATAATGCCACTGCATTAAAAGCCACTCTTTTCCCAATCCCTCGGAGCATAAAACAGGCCCAAATTCCCCTCTCTTCTTGATAAAAGCCCCCAAAAATTCCTGAAGAAAACAGCCCTTAGCACCCACAACCCCACTCTCTGCCCCAGGGGGGGCGTGAAGCCTCACACCACTGACCCCAAACCCCCCTGCAGAGCCCATCCCTACCCTGAAATTCCACTTGGCCAAGCGGGCAAAGACGTTCTTCAGGGCACTGTGGTGCGTGTAGAGCTCCACCTGCCCGGGGCAGTCGAAGAGCACGTAGTGCCCCCTGAGCCCCTCCAGCTTCTCCTGCAGCCAGTCCACGTTGGCCTCCAGGTACTCCATGCAGTAGAGGAGGCCCCCGTTGGGGCCCAGCCCGAGGCTGGCCATGGCGTCGGGCAGGGTGATGAGCTGGGCGATGTCCAGGGCGCAGGGGCCGGGCAGCGCCTCGTTGGCGGGGTCCAGGTTCACCACGGCCACCCTGCGCCCCACCCTGCCCAGGAATTCCCCCATGGCGTGGCAGTAGGTGCTCTTCCCAGAGCCCGGGGGCCCGATGACCACCTGGCCAAAGGCCAGCGAGCCGCCCTGCCTGCCCTCAGACATGGCGGGGCATCTCCTGCTGCTGGGAGAGGGGGGAAAATCCCAGGCTGTGTTTGCTGGGATGGGATGTGCCTGTCGCTGCCCGCACTGGCCCCCACCCACACCGGCGATACCCTGGAACCCCCCCCG
>VXBX01006674.1:107826-124372 GCA_013400415.1 Scytalopus superciliaris
CCCTCTTCTAACTCCTTTCTCAGGACCTTCCTGTGTCATTTCTGGGGCAAGACTTCAGCTCTCATACGTGCTGCCCTGCACAGCACCCCTGCCTTTATCGGCGTGGGGCAATTGCTCTGGCTCCCTGCCTGTGTACTCGGCCTTCCCGCGGCCGTTGGCACCTGAGACCTTGAGGTTTTGCCTCTCACAGTCACAACAACCTCTGGAGAATCCGGAGGGAGGCTGAGACCAAAGATTTATGGAGGAATTTGCCCCTCTGGTGTAAAACTCTTGGGGGGGTTTCAAGCGTTTCTTGTCCCCGATCGTGGCGCTGTCTTGGGGAAAAGCCCAGGGGTGGGAAAGGTCAGAAGGAGGTAGAAGAGCTTGCATCAGGTGTCTCTGTGCTCCCAGCTGTCCTGGAGTGGCTCTCACAAGGCTGGGCTGGGAATCTGCATGTCCTGCTGGAATGGCACAAATGGAGAATTTTTATATTGCTGTGTTACCTCCCTGTGCGAGGAAGAACTAGGAAGGGTTACATTTAAATATTTCATAATTAAATATTTAAGTATTAAATGTTTTTTAAAGTGTCTCTTTCCCCCCCTCTTTATTATTTCTCTCTTTTTTAATTGATAAATCTCCAGATTTTCAGTCAGGAAAGTGAGTGAAGGCAAAGGGAGAAGTCACAAAATCAGTGTGATCCAACGAGCTGCTCAGTGGGCCGAGTTGGCTCCGTTTGGGTTTGAGATTGGTGATGTTTTTAAACCCTTTGCCCTGCCTTGCTGCCTTTCAGCTGATCACAGACGCTTTCAACCACCACAACAAGCTGGCTCAGAAGGAGAGGAAGGAGAAGAAGGCCCGTCAGGAGGCCGAGCGGCGCGAAAAGGCCGAACGTGCCGCCAAACTGGCCAAGGAAAAGCAGGAGGCAAACGAGCCGAGGATTAAGGAGCTCACAGATGAGGAAGCAGAAAGGCTGCAGCACGAAATCGATCAGGTGAGAGGGTTGTCAGGGGTCAAAACGGGTTCAGACGGCTCGGGTTTGTTCCCCTGGAGTGTGGGGACAAAGGGAATCTTCCTCTTTCCCGGGATTTTTTCCTCAGGGCTGAAAAATTCCCTGTTTTCCAAAGGCTTGGGTGCAGTTCCCAGTGCTGCTCGCTCGGCTGAGGCCACCTAGTGCCAGGTGAGGAAGTGACACCAAGTGCCAGCACTTGGCTGAGCGTGTTCCTTCTCTTTTTAAACAGAAGAAAGAGGCACAGGGGCAGGTCAACAGTGTCCCAGTGAAACCCTCGGAGGATGAGGCCGAGTCAGATTCAAACAAGCAGGTAAAACTCACCTGGGGAGTTTATTTTAGAGTCACTGAGTGGTTTGGGTTGGAAGGGACATTAAAGACCACCCCAGTCCCCCTCCCCTGCTGAGAAATGAGTTTCTGGACAATCATAAGGACTCTTGTGAGAGTGAGGGGGTGTCTAAGCTGACTGTCTTTAAAAATACGCACCGAGTTCCTAAAGATTTCAATACAGTTCTTTCTTTTCTTGGCTTTTTTTTAACATAAATTAACAGGAGCATCTATTAATTTTTGGGCTAAATTTATGTGGGTATCAAATACCAACAACCTGACCTGAGATTCTTATAAACCCCAAGATCTGTTGTTAACAAGTGAAAGATAAAATGGCAACTGGAAAAGCTTCTTTCTTTACTCTTGAATTTCTCAGGGAACAGACGATGAAGAGGAAGATGAGAAGGATAAAGGAAAACTTAAACCCAACTCTGGCAATGGAGCTGACCTTCCAAATTATAGGTGGACACAGACTCTTTCAGAATTGGATGTAAGTGGTGCTTCAGTGCTGGGGTCTGACATGGGGAATAAGTAAGAGCAGGTGCTGGTAAGAGTGGAGGAGCCAATTCCCTGTGTCTCCGTGTCCTGTGGGAGTTTGTTAGTTGTGCTTTACAGCAGCATTTCAGTAGCTGGGAGAGAGCCTGGTGACTGAATAAAGCTCCCAGAAGCTGCAGTTTGCCAAACCTTGGCCTTGTTTTAACCAGACATTATAAATCTGCTTCCCTTTTTATGGCCCTTTGTGTCCTTTCACCTCTTGCTCACTCAGTATCTCAAGGCCAAGAGCTTGTGCTCTGTCTCCAGTGAAACCAGGGCAGAAAGTCTTGGAAAAGTAGCACAGGAGGGTAAGGAGAGACTTCACTGCCCAGCTCCTCAAAGCTGCTCTTTGTCTGCTCCAGCTGGCCATCCCTTTCAAGGTGAACTTCAGGTTGAAGGGGAAGGATGTGGTGGTGGATATCCAGAGACGCCGCCTCAAAGTGGGCCTGAAGGGCCACCCTGCTGTCATTGATGGGGAGCTCTTCAATGAGGTCAAGGTGGAGGAGAGCTCCTGGCTCATTGAGGATGGGAAAACAGTCACTGTGCACCTGGAGAAGGTAAAGGCATGGAGTGGGGAGGGTTCAGGCTTGGCTGCCTCTCCCCCTGGGCTTTGTCAGGTGAAACAGAGCCACTGTGGTGGGGTATTCCAAGTGTCCCCTGTGTTCAGGATGATTTCAGGCTAATCCAGGATATTCAGTGGATTTCTCAGCAGTTCAGGAAAAGCTGGAAGGGAATCAGTCATTTTAAAGTTGTCTCTTATGTTTTGACATCTCTTAGTGACAGGAAAATCCAGGGTCCTTTATTCCCTCCCTTCTGAGTCTCTCCAGGTAATTTTAATCCCATGTATGTCATGCCAGATGGGACACCTGACATTCTCCCAGATCCCCCAGCTGTGAAAATTCAGGCTACCTAAGGCAGTTTGGAATAACAGCAGTGCACTTTATCCCTATTGAGATTTTATTGGTATTTAGAAAACAAATAAAATTCAATTCCAGCAGCTTTTTCCCGTGACTGAGACTTAGAATTTTCAGAGCAAGTCCAAGAAAAGTAAATGATTTTTGCTTCTTCATCCTCCAGATCAACAAGATGGAATGGTGGAACAAACTGGTCTCCACAGACCCAGAGATCAACACCAAGAAAATTAATCCAGAGAACTCAAAGGTAAGAACTCCTCTGTTTTATGTGGTGGAGCCTTGTCAGAAATGGCCTCACTTGAGCCAAGTTGCTCCAATTTTGATCCTGTTTCCAGCTGTCAGACCTGGACAGTGAAACTCGCAGCATGGTGGAGAAAATGATGTATGACCAACGACAGAAATCCATGGGCCTGCCCACCTCTGATGAACAGAAGAAGCAGGACATTTTGAAAAAGTGGGTACAGCTCATTAATCTGGGGGGGGGTTTGCCTTCCCAAGCCCTTCTCCTCTTCCTGTTTGGCAGAAATACACGAGGAGAAAGCAGGTTGGCCTTCAGTCCCACCCACCCATGCTCACATCTGCATAGCCACTGAATTTTGTTGGCCAACCACTGGTGTCTGTAAAAGCCTGTGGGAGTAGAAAGCCTAATGGGAAATTCTGGGAGTAGCCTAGCTTTGGAATTGCCTTAATCTGCTGATTTCAAGTCCAGAAAGCACATCTGAGACTGGAAGTGCCATCTCTGCTGAACTTTAACACGGTCCTGATTGTTGTCTAATCTCCCTCAGTAGCCCAGCTAAGCACCCCTCCCTGCCACTTGTCACCAGGAGCTGTCCCCAGGCCACCTTTATGGCTTTATTGCCCTGTTTGGAAGAAATGCACCGTGGCAGGGAAGTGACTCCTGGGGCTCCCAAGGCCGTTTGGGAAGGCACAGAGGCAGTTCTGGGTCACTCAGCTTCTTCAGCTTATCTCTGCCTGGAAGGAGGGTTAGTGTAGCTGACTGACTCCTTTCCCTTGGCTTTATCTGTAGTGCCAGAAGCTTCACTGTGGGGTGTGACTAGAGCAGAGACCAGGCTTCCTTAGTGCCTGCTGAGTTGGTGGGATGGGAGGTAAATCTGCTCCCAGGGACTCCACCTCGTTGGCAAGGTCACTTGTTTGGTGCTCTGGAAGTTTGGCTTCTGAACAGATTGGCTGGCAAAGGATGGAGAGGAAGTTTAGACTTTGTTCAGGCCAAAGCAGACTCTGTGACACCCAGGTGGGTGCTGATCTCTGCCAGTGGAGCTCTCCTGGCTGCCAGACAAGGACAGCACAGATTTCCCTGGAAATGGAAAGTGGAAACCCTGAGAAACGGAGGAGACTGAGGCCTGCCCTTACTTGCACTTTGTGTGTGGATCCTCCACGTGGGTGTGATGTGATGGATCCCTTGGAGAGCAGAGCAGAGGAGCTTCTGTGTGCAGAAATCACTCCTTGTCACTCCTCAGCACAGTGCATTGCTCTCAGAGTCCAAATAGTCCTTGGTAGGTATCCCTTTTGAGGTCCCTCCCAATCCAAACCAATCTGATTCTATCTGCTGGGACTGCAGGTTGCACCTGGTATTGAAACCAGATTCCTCTGGTCATGTCCCTCACAAGTTTTCACTGCCAGAGCACTGGAGATGTTCCCCACGTCCCCAGTAAAGCTCAAGCTCAATCTTAAATCATAATCTGCCCTCACAACCTCCCCTCTGCCCCACAGTCAGTGTCGTGGCTGCCACGTGTCTGTCTGAGAGGTAACAACAGTTAAAGGGTGTGTGTTTGATAGTTAATAACCCTCATGTGTCTGGACTTGCTGACCTGGGAGGGTGGCAGGAATGCTGGTACCACTGACCCGAGGAGAAGGTGTTTGTAGTCCAGGGAGTGTGTCCCAAGGAGCTCAGCAGAACATTTCCTGCTGTGAAGGGTGTGAGGACAAAGCAGAAACCCTTCCCTCCCCCCAGACAGGGCTGTTGTGGCTCCTGCTGACTCACCCAAGCTCTTGTCTTTGTTTCTCTTGCAGGTTCATGGAACAGCATCCAGAAATGGACTTTTCAAAGGCTAAATTCAACTGAGCCCTCCCCTTCTCCCCCCTCTCTTTCAGTCAGCCCATCGAATGGGGCAGGATATGTATGGTTGGATATTCCTCACCTTGGGCAAGTAAAACCTCCAGCATCCCCACCTGAGCTTGCTGTGGGGGCAGCTCTGTGGAGTCACCCCCAGTGCCCTGTGTGGAGCAGGGCAGGGCCACAGAGCAGCCACAGCAGCTCCAGCCAGAGCCACCTGCCACAATTCCCAGAGGGCAGTGAGGAGAGAAGGAGGGAATAGAGCCAAAATAAGGTGTTAGGGCTGAGAGAGCCAGATCTGAGAGGTTTTGGGATATATCCTTGATGTACTGCTTTGCTTCCTCGGGCTCTTGAGAGCTGCTCATCTGCTCTTTGCCAGGTTGGCATGGGTACCTCCTGAGTTTTACTCCCTCCTGCTCTCCTGTGTAAACCAGGGTCAGTGTATTCTGTAAAATAGTTCTCCTTCTGCCTCCTTGGGCAGGGAAAGCAGCAGTTTGAAACCACAGCTATTGCAGCAGAGACAGTCTCTGCTTCTCCTTGCTGCTGCTTCTGATCCTGCCAGAAGAGGGACAGCTGGAGCACTCCAGGGCTCCCAGCACAGCTGGAGAGGTCACCCTGCTGTCCTACAGCAAGGAAAAGCTGGAGAGTCTGTGGTGTGGGCAGGAGAGGATGTGGGGGGGCTTTGAGGGTGCTGTTCCTGCTGGGAGTGTGTCTCCTGCCTCTTTTCCAAGGGCCTCTCTCCCTGCTGACGGGCATTGCTGTGCTCTGTGCTGAGCTCCCACTGCTGGGTGGCATCACTCTGCATGTTCATGTCTGTTAAAACTGCAGTTGCAACATAAAGGAAAAAAACGTGGAATATTTCCAGGCAGAGTGTGTGATTTCTCCTGCAGAAGGGATCCTGGATCCAGGCTGGGAGGGGGCTGTGCCAGGGGGAGCTGCTGGCAGGGGCTGGGCTCGTGCTCTCTGCAGCTGCCTGTAAATACCTCTGAGGTCTCAGGCTCCCTGCTCTGGACTGATTGTCTTTCCCTGCCTCAGGAAGAGGCAGTGGGAGCTGCTGAACCCCATTCCCACCTTAAACCCTCAGGGCTGACCAAGGCTCCTTGCTCCAGACTCTCCCTAACATGACCACAGCAGGAAGCCACCCTTGCCCCACGTGTCCTTCCTGACAAGCTAACCAGGAGAGGGTCACAAAATCCCAGGCTCTGTCAGTCCAAGCTACCCCAGATCCTGCTGCTGTTTTTCTTCTTCTGCCTCCTGGAAATGGTTCCACCCCCTACCCAAGGGAGTGGGCATAAATCCTGCTTGGGCAGGATTTGAGCAGCCTGGCACTGCACCTGGTGTGGTGGGGGTCATTTTTTTGAGCAATAGAACACTGTTTGCAATAAATCTCCCAGTTGAGAGGGTCTTGGGGTCAAAAAGCAGCCCCCCACCCAGCCAAGCACGACCTTGAGGGTGAGCAAGGACTGGGGTCAGAGCAGCTGCCTCTGGAGTGCTGTGCTCTGGATCCTCCCACTGGTTGGTCCTACAAATCACCTGCACACATCTGCCTGCCTGTGCTTTGGCCTGATAAAAGAACAGGCTCTCCTCTTTCCATAAAAAAAAAGCCAAACCATGCTGGATTTGAAGGTTTTAGCCCCGGAATGAACTACCTGCTGGTGTCTGCCCTGCACCCTGGGGCAGGGGGCGGGTGAGCTGGGAGGGCTGAGCTGGTGTGGGGTGTGTGATGAGCTCTGTCAGGGCACTGCTGCTGCTCCCTGGAGGTGCTGGGGATGGAGGAACAGGGCTGGGCTCTGCACCTGCAGCAGGCTCTGCATCCAGCAGCCAGCCCCTCCTAAGGAACAAGCACAGGCAGGCACCAGGGCAGTCATAAACCAGCAGAGTTGTGGCACCACCCCGAGCCCAACCTGTAGCTTTGTTATTTCCCTGTTTCCTCCTCAGCCCTCTGTCCATCCACACAAGCCCACCTTTTGCTGATGGTGGGCAGCTGCCTGCATCTGGCATTAGGGTGGGGGCAGCGTTTGCTGCCTGTTCCAAGTTCAGTGTTCCCAACCCCAAAATCCTGGGGTCATTCTGTCCTCAGCCAGGGCAGGGCTGGGAGTAATACCTGAAAATCCCGAATCTGCTGCTTGCAGGAGGCACTGGGGTCTGGGTGGTGTCACTCCCAGGAGGCAGCTGAGAGAAAACAAGAGAAAAGGCAACCCCAGGGAAGAGTTTTTGTGGTGGAGGAGTGTCATTTGGCCTTTCAGGGAGATAAAAGGTGAAGGCAAACAGCCCTGGGAGAAGGAGGCCGCCCCGAGGTGAATGTCCAGGGCCGTGTTTGTGAACCACAGTTGATCCCAGTGCTATCCCTGGACTTCAACCCTTGGGGCCAGCGGAACAGAAGGTGTTTCTCCTGCTGGCCTTGTCCTCTGCAAACACCCCGCTGCCACAGACTGCCCCCAGGCCAAGGTGAAGCAGGGGCACCCTTTTGCTTCCACAGGCAGATTCCCCTGGAATAAACCAGGGTCTGACACTGCTCAAGTGGCTTAAAGAATGCAAAGCCCCACCTTGGTCTGAATTTCTGGACACCACGGAGTAGGGGAGCACCACGAGGAACATTGGGATCCAAACCCTACAAACACATCCTTGTCCTGGCTCCCAGCAGACCAGGAATGGCCCTGGTGGAGGGTGGCAAGTGATAAAGGTCCTTTCCTGCCTTTCCACACCTGTGCCAGCTCACCTGGAGAAGCTGTTTTGGTGCTGCCACCACCCGGAGCTGCCACTGCTGGCACATCCCAAGCTCCCCACCTGCCTGCCCGTGGTGCCTCCCCTGGTTCCCTTTAGGAGCCAAACCTTGCAGGCACACAGGCTCTGCAGAGAGTTTTCCACAGGGTAAGAGTTTTCCCCAGCCCTTTTTTTTTTGTCCTTCTAACAGTTTAGCTTTTATTAATGACTACTGCAGCTCAGACCATTTGGGAAATATCCCAGACTGCAGGACTGGAATGGAACAGCAAAACCCCAAGGAGGGAAACAGGCAGTGAGTATTTAATGTCACTGCCTAGGTTTAGGAGGAGGCTCAGCTCCTCTGTTACTGCAAGGACCAGGCTGTGAGGAATTAGGGTCCATCCATCTGCTTTCTAAGTTCTAAGCCACACTGAAATGAATAGTTCAGCAGTTCAGAGTGTGGATGAGGAAGAGGAATTCCTTTAACACTCCTGCAGCCATTCCCTGCTCCCTTAACCCAATCCCAGGGAACCACTGGCTCGGACTGGGTCCCTCAGGGGTCACTGTACTACAGGGCAAGGCAAGGGCCCACACAGAGGGAGTCTCTGGAGACTCTCCTGGCAAAAACAAGCCAAATAAAGCCAAGGAATGTCTTCAGGAAAAGACAGGTGCTGAGTCAGGCTCCCAGAAGGAAGGACCTGTGAGAGAGAGCACGTTTGCACACCCGTGGTCAGGAAAAGGCTCTGGTGTTTGTAAGGTCCCCACCTGGGCAAGCAACTCTTTGTGCCAGGTCACTCAGAGAGACGTTCACCACTAGGGCTCAGAGCAAAAACCATCCCAGCAACAGCCAAGGCAGCTTCACTGACAGCAAATACAACATCCTGCAGACAAAAAACTCCCTGTGGATTCATTCCAGGTGTGGATGTGAGTAAGGAAACACAGCTCTGACAGGGCCCCAACCAGCTGGTTTGAGGGTCCAGGCACAAAACCATCTCCAGAGACCCTTCCCAGCTGAGAGAAGGCAGCATTTACCTGTTCATGGCTTTGAAATCCTTCCAGGAAACACATCTCTTGTGCAACTGGGAGTTGGTCCCGTGCACCAGGGGGAAAACCCACCCACACCCACTGTCCTCTGCCCTGGGAGGGTGAGGGAAGGTCAGGGGGGGAGGGAATGGAGCTCTGCAGGTTATCCTGAGCTTCTGCAGTGAAATTGCAAAGTGCAGAACTGGTCCTTCAAGTCAGAGGGTCAGAGGCTGAGCCAACCTCCCTCCCTGAGCTGATCCTGCCCAGCCACCAGGGAACAGCAGCAGCTCCAGAGCAACTCCTGCATTTCCTACCAAGACCTGGCAACATCACAGGGACAAGATGGAAATTCCACCCTCAGGCTCAGGTTTTCCAGAACTCAGTTCCAGCATCGCCCCTCAGGGAAGGTCCAGGTTTCCCTGCATGCCAACAGGCATGTCCCCAGAGGCTCCTTACTTTGCATCCAGCCACCATCCTGGGGTTCAGCCCTCTGAACCATCCCCCTGGAGCTGCCAAATGGGTGGAAACATCTTTGTCTACCTGGGAAAGCAGGAACCAGCCACCCTCTGTGCAGCCTCCACCCAGCATCCCCAAACAGATGCAAACAGGAAGGTAAAAGACACGGCACAGGTAAAGAGCACATGTTTTACTTTATAAAAAAAGACCAAATCAGAACATTTAAGGCCAAGGAGTGCAAAAGCATCCCATAAGACACCACAGGTGCACCAGCGTCAGGGACCATCCAGTTGAAAATCTTCCTCTTAAAGAGTTTTTCTGGGGGGGAGGGTTGGGGTTTGTATTTTTGCAAGCTTAATCCATACCCATTCACTCTTCATACACAGACTAAAACATGAAAACTGTGCTGTTTCACCTGTCCCAGCTCGTTGCAAGTCCAGCTCACCCCTTGTCTCCAAAGCACAGCCCGCAGAGCTGCGTGTCAGCCTGACCTGTGCTGAGCCCCAGTGCACAGGTTTGAGGCAACTTGTCCAAATAATAATGTACAAACCCACTGAGAAGCAGAAACCAGGCAGGTCCATACCCACGGGAGGAGGTGACCACATAGGGCTCTTCTGGGAGCCCCAGCCTGGCCTTGCTTCAAGTCTTCCCCTTGGATAAACTGGGCTTTCCATAAACCAACAGCTTTAAACACAAAGCAGGGAGGGGAAGCCAAATCCAAGGCTCAGTCTTTCCCTGTATTTTCAAAATCTCTCTCTGTCTCCAGGTGTGGTCCCAGTAATGCCCCTGATTTCTGAAAGTGCACCCTGAAAAGCCAGGGCTTTACAAAACCAGGCTCTAACAGGGACTGAACTGTCCATTTCAAAGGGCTTTGGCCTGTTAAATAAACTTGATTGCTCATGGGAGGAATTAAATCCTTCCCCCACTACCCAGCCTTCAGAAGAGTAATCACAGGCCGTGAAATAAAGGCACATTTCAACTCAGCTAAGGCACATTTCAGTCCAATTAAGGCACATTCCAGTCCAACTAAGGCACAAAAACACGGTCCACGCCAAAGCACAGGGCCTATTTTGGTTTCACACTCCCCCAAAACCAGTGGGTGTGCTTATTCTACGCCTGGTAAGCCCAACCAAGTGTTTTCTATTCACGTCCAAGGACACCCAAATGTATAAACAAGTCCCATGGCTTCACATGTTTACTTTCTGATAAACAACCAAGTGGCAACACCACAGATCCAGCTTCCTCCTGCTGCAGGGCTGCAGCCCTCAAGGCCACCTGGCACTGTGCCCCGGGGGCAGCAATGCCCCAGCTCCTGCTTCCCACTGCCTGCTGGACAGGAGCAAAGGGAAGGAGAAGGTGCTGAGGGGAAGGAAAGGACCAGCAAAGCCTCACAAACCCTCTGCAGACACTCTGAGGAGCCTGTCCTTCCGAAGCAAACCACTTCTAAGGGGTTTCCTAGCAAACAGCCCAATTCTTAACCACAGAAAGTCAGAAATGAACCGACTATTTTCCCCTCACCTGCCACAACTCGAGTTCCAGGCTGGCCCATGATGGGAAACATGGAGGGCTTGGCAGAGGAGTGAGGAAGAGCTGAGTGGCAGGGAAGTCACAGGTCATCAGTGCGTGCACCTGGGAGCACCTCACAGCTGTAGCTCACATCAGGCTGGCAGAGCTGATCCCCATGGTCTCAGGAGAGACACCAAGAGGCCAAAGTTTAAATGAACCCCATTACCTGAGCCTCATCCTCACAAGGCAGCAGGAGGTGACACCAACGGTCAGCAGGGAGAAGGCAGATCTGGCTTCTGCAAACACCATGGGAAGGGGACTCGGGTATTTCTGGGACCAATCCAGCCACTTTAAAAAGAGATTTGGGTCGCTAGAGAGGGATTTGGGTCCCCAGAGCATCACCTCAGCATCAGCACCAACACAGAGACACCACCCAGTTCTTCCCTACCCCAGTGAACTCAGGCAGTGCCAGGAAGCAAGAACTGTACAACAGATCCTCAAAGCAGGGGCAGGGCTGGGCCACTGAGGCTGCTGGAGCTAAATGTGATTCACAGAAATCACAGAGGCACAAGTTATCTGATACTTCCTCGTCCATCTTCTCCTCCCTGGGCACACATTCCACCTCCCAAGCTCATTAGCTCCGCAGTTCGCTTCCCCGATGTTCCACATTGTCCAAAAAACCCAAAATATCCAGTGAAATTCAGTCAGCAGGAGGAATTTGGCTTCAGTAAAGGATGAGGGTAGACTGGGGGGGTGGGAAAAAAAAAACGTGGCATAGCACGCTCCACATGGAAGGAGGAGGAATGTGATTGCAGCAAAGCCCTGGAATGCCTGCCTGCTGCTCGGGTCCTTTAACAATACACCTGAAGCAGAGGTGCCCCAGAAGAGTCAGTCTCTGTGTCTTGGAAAGAGGAATCTCTGCTTGTTGGAGAGCCTTGGGGAGGAAAGAGAAGAGAAGGTGACATTAGCCGAGGGTGAAGCACAGCAGTGGAGCACCTGGCAGGTAAGGGAAGGAGCTGCCACAAAAGGCTTTTTGTGTATCATGAGGGAGGAGAAAGCCACAAAAAGCCCATGGGCAGGGAACAACCCTGCCTGTATTGTAGCCATCTCCTAGGACAGGGCTGTTATTATGCAGGAGGAAACTTGCCTTTTAGCCCTGGGCTGCTCTTTGGGAGGATCAGAGCTCGGGGGACAGCCCATCACTCTGCCCTGCTTCCCTCTTGCACAGTTCCTTTCGTTCCCGGTCTCACCCAGCTGTGACCTTCGGCAGTCACACCCCAAAGAGAGCCCCAAACTTTGTCAAGGCACACAGAGACCGAAAGCTCTCAGGACAGACACTGTGCCAGGACAGAGAACGCTCCAGCCTTGGATTTCAATCCCTTTCAGCAGCACCCACCGACCCAGGGAGGCTTCTGAGCTCCCGTCACTCCCGAAGCCCGAGAGAGTGGGGGGAATCCAAAGGGCAGGCTCTGCTCAGCCTTTGGGGAGGCTGAAAACTGGAGGCAGGTGGAATAGGGGAGGTTGAGGGCCTCCCCCTGAGTGCTGAGATGTCTCTGCAGCCCAGGCCCCCCTGCAGGCCCCTCACCTGCGCTGCTGTGCTGCCTCATATTCCGGGCCATCACATCCGCTGGTGTTTCTTCTGAGATCTGCACGGCCAGGTCTGGAAGGAAAACCAAGAGGGCCTGAGACAGGAAAAGGATGACTCAGCAGCAAGGATCCCTGTCAGGGAACAAGGGGATGTCCGGGAAGCACCACCCTCAGGGAACAGGAGAGGCTGAGTCTGGTTCTTCCCACTGCTTCCACCATCGACCTGGTAACCCAAGCCGTGTGGTCAATAAACACCAGGAAGCAACAGCTAATCTTGGAAGTACAACACCTACTCATTTTTCTCTGTTACTCCCGGATATCTCTTTGCCCCCCACACCCAGCTTTTCAAGGCCTCTCTACAACAAAGTCTCTTACAACCTGTTCTGGGGGCTGGGCACTTCAGGCTGCTCTGGTGAGGGGGAAGCAGCCCTGGAACAACCAGGCACTGTGGGACAGCCCTTCCCTCCTCTTTGCAGGGATATTCACTGTGTGGAGGAGGTCTCAGCTCTGAGGAGACAGTCACAGCAGTCTGAGGGTGGCATCAGACAGGTAGCACATGGGACAGAGCCAGCTGAGTAACTGGACATCCCCTGGCACAGGCAGCTCGTCTGGTCATACCAGTTCAGTTTGACTCACGGTGTTTCTGCCTCGCTTGGAGGTGCAGAGGAAAGGCAGAGTCACTGCTGCAGCAGCAAAAACCCTCCCATTGCTCAGCACAAACCTCACTGGCAGGGAGAGGTGCACTCCAAAAGCCACAACACAGCGAGGGTGAGAAGCAAAGGGTCTCCTTAAGGATCTCCGCTCACATATCCCAGGAAAACAGATTAATCAGTACATATTAAGCCTTGCAAAATAAGGAGTTGAGAGCACAGCTCCTGCAGCAATACAGACACAGCAGGCCACCTAAGCAGCAGATGTACTATATCAGAGAGGCAGAGACCTGAAATATGGATCAAAATACACACACATACAGGCACCACTTCTATATCCATCTGTGCTCCTAAAGAAAACTATCTAAAGCCCATCCCGAGGACAGACAGTGCTTTCCAACCCCACTCCACGGCCACATCTCCACGGCTTTGACAAAACAACCCTCCCCCGGGGCAGCAACCCCCAGGGGGGCCCCACGTACCATCCTGGCTGATGACCATGGACTCCAGCATGGTCTCGTTGCCGCTGTCGGGCGCGTTGCCCCGGCTGGACTTCTCCTCGTGGCTCTGGCTGGCTGGGATGGAAATGTGGGGCCGGACCCTGCTCTTCCGGGTGCTGATGCGGATGATGCCCCGGACCAGCCTGCACTCGGCATCCTGCTCGTCCAGGTTGTAGTCCTGAGTTATGCTGTTGATGAGGTCCGAGATCTTGTTGGTCTTCTCCAGGAAGACAGTGTCTGAGGTGCACTTGGCCAGCTCGTCGATCTGGTGGACGCTGAAGAGCTCCGTCAGCTTCTTGAAGATCAGGACGTCGATCTGCCTGCTGGACATGGAGCCATTCAGCTCACTGATGTCCACATCAGACTCGTGGAAGGAATAATACTCCTCCGAGCTCCGGTGGCTGCTGGGGAGTGGTGGCTTCTCTATGCTGTTCCTCAGGGGTTTCTCCAGCAGCTCCTTGCAGCAGGGATCCGGTTCCAGTTGGTGGCTGGGACTCCTGTTCTGGTAGACAGGAATGCCCTTCAGTTTCACGTCTGGGTAGCTGAAACTGCTGCCCATGCTGGACTTTTTGATCTGGTTGCCGTTCTTCTCAGCTGGAGAGACGTTGGTGGGGCTGTTTGGCAGCCGCCCGTTGTAGTCTCCGTTCTTTCCATCGTCAGTGGAGGCCTCGGCGGGCCCGGGGTAGGGGATGCACACACTGCAGTCCTGGAAGCAGCCCCCACAGGTCACTATACAACAGAAAACAGCCTTGTACGTGTTCCAGG
Organism: Scytalopus superciliaris; assembly: GCA_013400415.1. Classification (NCBI taxonomy): domain Eukaryota; kingdom Metazoa; phylum Chordata; class Aves; order Passeriformes; family Rhinocryptidae; genus Scytalopus; species Scytalopus superciliaris. Next base: position 121,851 of record VXBX01006674.1, read on the forward strand.
CCTGGGACAGAGAGGAACAGCAAAGGCTCTGGCTCGGGGGAGCCTCTGCTGTGCCGGAGATGAAGGTGATTGTCTCTGCCTCTCTGCCGTTGGAGTCTTTGAGCTCAGCCTTGCGCCCTTTCCTGTCCCGCATCTGCTGGGCTCGGCTGCGGCTGGGCTTGATCTCGGGCGTGGAGCCCCCAAACACCTCCAGGCTGACATCTGCCTCCCTGGCTGGCCTGGCCCTCAGGGGCACGGCCTCCTGGCACGGCTGGCTCAGCTGGCGGTGGCTGTTCAGGTCCCGGGGCAGGCGCGTTTTCCGGCCCAGCATGGCTCAGCACTCGGGCACCTGCACGACAGGGAGGGCTCAGTCAGAGCTTTCATCACCAGCCCCGCCTCAGCGAGCACTGAGGGACATAACAGGCACACTGTGTGACTCCCAAACCCAGCATTCCCCCTTCCCACGGGAGTGTTTCACATTAGGGCTCCCGCTGTTCCCCACTCGTGGCACAGAGAGGGAATCCAGCCCCTCTTTGGGGGTTCTCCGACTGCTCCAGCTTTGCTGCTTCCTTTTGGTGGATGCTCAAATCAGAGACTATGTGCTTTGGAGATGGATTATTTGAAGACATCAAAATCCTTGTAACCTTCAGAAGAGGTTTCCTCGAAGCAGCTGGGAGAGGAGTCAGGCTCCAGAGCAATAAATCAGCAGCACAGCCAGAGAGGTGGAGCTTGGAGCCAACAGGCTCCAAAGGGAAAGTATCTTTTTTTAAACAACTTCCCTGTGTCTTGCATTCCTCAGGATTAGGCTGGGCCCTGACAGCTCTTATCCATTTCAAAACACATCTGTGCCCAGGAGGAGATGACAAGCAATCCATCATTATGCAAGCTGCCAATTCAGGCTCCCCATTATTTGGTGCTATTTAAATTTAGGGCATTTAGCAATGCTGGCATTACTAACACTAATGATTTTTTGCCAGTCATGCTAAGGTTGGGTTATGTCAAACACTTCCCCATGAAAACCTGATGTCTTCATCTGGACTAAGGAAAAGACCTTGTCAACAAGTTGGTCTCAAATCCCTCCTCAAGGGAGCAAAACCTTTACAAGCCCTACTACAGAAATCCCACAGCAGATCCTGCTCAACTGTTCTCCTTGTTGCCACTGCACCAACATGACTGCTCCAGGTCTGCACATTTTGCCTCCAACAATCAGAGTTTGGCACATTAATCCTCCCTGTTATTAATCTTTTTATTGCTAAGGCTCAGCACTGGGAGATGCTGAGGAAAGCCAGGTTGAGGCTGCCACTCTCCAGTTCTATTCCTGCTGCCTTTATCCCAGGCTGTGGTGGGCCCCTAAATTCTCCATGGTTTCCAAGATTCTTGGCTAACACTGCTTTCAACCCCAAGAGGTCCTTTTAAATACTAATTGGGGTAATTAATGAGCAGCGAGAGCCCAGCCATAGCTTAACTGTTTTAGGACTGCCCTTGTTGCTCTGCTATAGACTTTCTATAGGGCACCTCAAGCATGAATAAATAAATCTGTCCGACCTTGTTAGAGCACTGCCTCTTTTTCCTTGTTTTTTTTAAACAAATAGTAACATTTTCCCCACAAAGGAACAGGCCCAGACTGAAAGCCAGGCAGTTACAGCACACCACTGCTTTCCAGGAATATTTTGGCTCTGTTACCCTTATAAAAAATTCATCCCAGGAGCTCCATTTGCACATTCCTGGGCAATATGTTAAACAAAAAGCCCCAGATGCTGAAATTTCAGTGCTGAGCAGGCAGAGCTTCCTGGCCTCAGCATCAGTGGAGAGTTTTGATTGCTTTCCCTTCACAGCAACAAAGTTTCTTTGCTCTGCTTCATCGTTTTTGCAACGCAGCTCAAAATTTAAAAAACAGGCTGAAAACATTTGGGCTGAGCTGAGGACAGTACTGACTACTGGGATGTGTGTCTTTTCATCCTGAGGCCTCGTGGAGAGTGCACAGTGTTATTTATATATATATATATATATGCATATACTCATTTGTATAACAATATATGATATTCTGAAGTTTCAGAGCAGATTGGACATAGAGAAGAGCATAAAAAAGACACATGTCAGAGTCCTGGGCTCATCCCTCCCCATCACAGCTCATGTTTCTGCAACCACTGGATCACACAGAGAAGTTCCCTGGCAGCACAGACAAGGCACAGCTCCTCAACCCAGCAGCCTCTCCAGCCCAGGCAACGGGCTGGCCTGAAACTCACAGCCTAAAATCCCCATCCCAGTGATACTCACACGATGGGGAGCGTCCTCTGTCCTCGCTCAGGAGCCGTGTGAGACTGGAGAGGGTCCCTCCAAAGGGCCTCAGCATCTGCCCCAGAGGAGCGAGGAAGGATTCACAAAGGGGCTGCACATCTAGGAGTTAGCCCGGGTCCAAGGTCTTCATTGTTCAGAGGGTGGGATTTCCCTGGGAAGTTAAGAAAGCTGAATTAAGCTGTGAACGTCCATAATTAACACGTGGGTTTGCCGGGGGATGGGGGGACCGGGGGGGACCGAGGAGA
>VXBX01006674.1:136478-150009 GCA_013400415.1 Scytalopus superciliaris
GGGGGGGGGAAATCCCCCAAATTTTCCAGCCCTCTGTTGTTTGCAGGTGTGTTTGTTCAACCAGCAAAGCTCATTTGGCAGAGCTGAAAAACGTGGTGGTTTGGGGAGGTTTGAGCGATCCCAGTGCAGGGGCACGTGGTGCTGGTCCTGCTGTGAGCTCCTGTGAGGTGCTTTGCAGGGAAAGAAGGGGAAAAGGGAAAAGAAAAAGGAAAGGAAGAGAAAAGGGAAGGGAACCCACCCACATCTCTTTTTATTCTTCCCCCTCCCATACCTGTGCACCTGCACCGAGCTCATCCCTGTCCCATGGGATGGGTGACAGCAGGACCCCCAGCCCTTTTGGATGGAAACAACCCCCGGGCAGGGCTCTGTGCCCACCACCCCTCACGGGACCCCCGGGCACCGCAAGGCGATGCCCCGGGGGTGCCCCAGCCCAGCTCCTGCCCCCGACACCGCTGACGCGCGGCCGGGCTGACGCCGGGACTATATCGGTCGGTGACAGGCGGCAAAGGAATCCGCGGAGCAAAGCCAAGCTCAGGCTCCTCTCGGCTCTCCCCACCGCCTCGCCTCTTATGGAGAGGAGCAGGAGGGAAGAGGGGCCGGGAGCTGCTCCCGTTATGGAGAAGCCCTGGGGAAACCCTGGCTCACCCGGACACCCAGTGTGGCCCCAGCAGCCCCTGCTTGGGACGTGCCAGAATCCATGGGGACAGCCCGGGGACACGTTCTGCCAAGGGGGTCCTGGCCTCGCCGTGGCCAGGAGGGGTGGCATTCCCTGGGAGATGCAATAGTTGCCCCCAGGCTTTAGGCAGCTGCCAGACCTGCCGTGATCCCCCTGTGCACGGGCAGAGGGATTTCTTTCACTAAAGAACACGGGGATACAGGGATTTAAATCCCAATGGGACCACAGGCAGGGCTGACACCTTTACCTTACAGCTGATGCCTCGTGGAGAGGAAGAGGAGGAGGAGGAAGAGCTTATATTGGTGCCTTGGTAGGAGCAGCCAGGTTATTAACCCGGAGTCACCCGGGGCTTTCCGTGCCTCTAATTCCCAATTAGTGCTGACCCTTGATGCTCCGGGGTCAGCCACTCTCCACCAAGGCATGAGCAGAGGGACCTGAGGGCTGTCCCTGGGTGACCCGGTGGGTCAGTGCTGGTGCCTGAGCTTCACGGCCTCATTCCTCAATTCCCGCACCATTTCCAAGCAGACTGGGTGGGTGGGGAATGTGCCATTCCCACTGCTGGAGCAGGGAGATGGCTGCAGAGAGGGAGCAGCATCAGGCACGTGTCCCTGCCCTGGTGGTGTCAGAGAAGGAGGGATTTTTGGTGCAGGATGGCCTCACTTTAAAGACAATAAAAAATGATGCTTTAAGCCACCATAAACATAGGGAAAAGCCTCAGGATAGGAATCGTGGGGAAAATAAATGGTAGGTGGTACCTCCATCCCCCAAGCCTTGTCACCATGGGGAAGAAGGTTGGAGGTTGTTTGGGGGGCCAATGGCACCAGTGAGGGAGGGTGTCCAACATCCCATGTGTGATGCCTCACTCCCACACTGTGGGGCTGCCACTGCACAGCGCCACTCAACTTCATGCACGGAAGGATTTTGGGGTAGACTGGGGGTCTTTGAGCACCACAGGAGCCTCGAGGATATTCAGCACAGGCAGCAGGGCAGAGCCAGGCACCCTACAGCCCCAGCTCTCCCCTTCCCTGTAGCCCAGTGTGTTTTCCAGGGCCATCCAGGAGTCATTCCCCTTTTCTGGGTTACAAATGAAAGCCCATTTCGTGCAAACCCGCAGAGCATAAAAAGGCTCAAAACCTGGGCAGCTCAGCAGGGCGACAGGTCAGGGCACAGCTGAACCCCCACAGCCAAAGTCTGGCTCCCCAGGGACCTCCCACTGGAGCCGGGGAGGAAAATTCTCCTGCTCTTTCCCACGTGTTATTGTGCTGGGCAAATATTTGCTTTGGAAAGCGCTGCCTTGCCCGAGCCCCGCAGCCAAGGCCGGCCCTGGCACCAAGGCTGCTCACACCAGGCACAGGGATGGATCCTGCCCCGACACAAATCCCTGCCCTTTATTGAAGGGAAACAACCACCCTGGGGCTGGGCTCCACCGGGATGTTCTGTGGGGATCTGGGACCTTCCTCGGAGCGGCAATGTTACAGCCTGTGGGCTCTGACGAGGGGAAACCCCCCCTTGGCCACTTCCACAGAAAGGAAATAACCCCCAAAAAGGTGCAGCAGGGCTGGGGGGGAGGTCAGAGCCTCAGCTGGCAGCACCCTGGGATACAGAGAGTGAGGAGAGGTATGGAGGCTGCTATGGGCTGTTGGAGGCTTGGAGCCTCCCCAAAATCCTAGGATACAGGCTGGGGATGCCCCCGCGGGAGGGAAAGCCCTGGGAAGCTGCTTGAAAGTTTCAGAGGGAAACCCCAGCCTTTCTGTGCTGTTTGCTCCTAGAAATGCACTTTCGGCCGTCGGGAGCGGGCGAGGGGGTTGTGTTGGGAGCCGGGCATGGCTGGGGGTCCCTGGGGCAGGGGTTTGGGGCAGGAAGCCCTGCGGTGGCCGCATTCCTGGCTGTGCCAGCGCTCCCCAGCCCTGGCCTCCGCAGCGCCGGCAGCGCGACCAGCCCTCGGCGCTGGGACACTGCCCTTTGTTTCGGAGAATAAAGTTAGCGCTGTTACTCAGCCTGTCGCTATTCCAGCAATTCCTGCCTCCACTTTCGCTCGGCGGCAGCGGGAAGCATTCCTGCCTTGGGGGCTGCCAAGGAAAATACGCACCGGAGGGACACGCAGGGACGGGGACGGGCAGCCCCGTGGGGACAGGGAGGGCTGTGGGAACGCCGGGCATCACACCCCAACTACGGGACACGGCCTGTTTTGCATCCCATAGGAAGCTGTTCCCACCTGGAACACTAATAACCTGCCGCTGTGGGTGGCTTTGGTCCCTCGGGTGACCAAACAGCGACCAGGGGGTGCAGGGACAAGGCGTGTCACCTCCGTGTGCGTTCCAGAGGTGAAGCTTTACCTCCGAGTGCCACTGATTTCCATGGAAAGTTTTCCTGATGCCAGCGGGTCTACCCCGGCAGCAGGCACATGGATCCGTGTTTTTTTTTCCCCTGCTTGTTTTCTGCCCCTTACCTTGTGATAGGCAAAGCCAACAGCCCGTCCCCGAGGTCCCTTTGTCCCCAGGAACCTCCCGTGTCCTTGTGCTGCTCCCGTGTTATCATCCCGAGTGGAAAAAGGAGGCTGCTCTGATAACCCCGCTCTGAGGGATAGAACAGCTGCCTCGAGGAAAAGCTGTGGCCTCTGCCAGATCCCACACACCAACATCTCCCTGCTGCACCCCCCCCCTTCCCCTGCATGGTGGGAGCCCTGATTTAGGTGCTCCCAACTCCCATCCTGGCCAGCACCTCCTGCCTGCTGCAGCCACGGGACACATGGAGCATTGTGAGGGCCAAGAGTGGCTCCTTCCCCATCCTTTTCTGGGGGGATACTCCTCTCCCCTCCCCTCCCTGTCACCGCAGGGAGATGCTGGCACTGCAACCTCCAGTCAAACCCCAGAGAACAGCCCCCCTGGCACGTGCACGGCCCTGACACCCCAAAAAAACCCTGGTGAGCACCAAAACCCACGGGCTTTAATGGGGCCGGCCGAGGAGCGAGCGGAGAGGCCGGGGCAGCTCACCCGCGGCTGGGGCTCCGCGCTACAGTGCCCAGTCCCGGGAACAAAGGCAGGACAGGACAGGGAGGCCGGGAACGTCCTTTCCCAGCCCCGGGGACATTAAACAAACCCCAAGAGACCATTCTCCCTTTGTCAGCCCCGCAGGTCACCCGAGGTTTGATCTGCAGCCCAGCGCGGCAGATGGAAAAATTCCTGGTGAGGGTTTTGGATCAAATCCTGGCGTTTCTCTCTGACCAGGGAGTTGCTGGTGAAGCTGCCCGGACACCTCTTGCTGTGGTTTGAACCCCAAAAAGCCCTGCTCATCTTTTCAAAGCCCTCTGAAAGCGGATCATAGCGATGTATTTTTCCCATTTCCCTGCTTTCTGAAAGCTTTTAAATCCTTCCCATGTCTGGGAGTAGAAGTCTGAAGGCTGAGCCACAGACCTGCTTAGCAGCTTGGAAATATCCTAAATTTAAGCTGTGGGCTCCCAGAAGCAAAACCCTCCAAGCTCCCATCACCTGCTCTGCTTTCAACCCAGGATTTTAACCCAAATCCCCACTTTCTGACAGAATTTCAGCCGAGATGAAGTTGCATTTCCACTCAAGAAGAGCTGCTGAGGGCCTTGGGGAGAAAGGGGACAAGGGCAATGGCTTTAAACCGGAGGAGTAGGTTTGGATTAGATTTTAGGGGGCAGGGCCTGGCACAGGTTTGCCCCATCCCTGGGAGTGCCCAAGGCCAGGTTGGATGGGGTTTGGAGCAACCTGTGCCGGTGGGAGGTGTCCCTGCCATGGCATGGGGTTGGAATGAGATGGGCTTTAAGGTTTCTTCCAACCCAAACCATTCCATGACTCCGTGAAAACCTCCCAGCCTGCTGTGCCCGTGGGATGTCAGAGACTCATCCGGGAGGGAAACGGCCTCATTATTTACCTCTTACCATGCTGGTTCATCAAAGCAGGCAGCAAAATTCCCTAAAAAATCAGTTTAAAATGTAAAAGCCTCCTTTGGCTTCACACAGCTGCAGGCTTGGGCCATCCTGACTGAAGCAGAGCACCATGTACACACTCACTGTGGCTTATGTGCTTTAGGAACCCATCAGTTTACGCTTATAATTGCATTTTAGCCCAAAACTATTTAAATGTTGCTATTTCCCCTCCTGGGCTCCGATAATTCCAAAGCCATGTACACAAATGACCCCAAGGGGCTGCAATCTCCTGTTCTGCACACAGAGCCTGCCTGGGAGAAAGCAACAGGACACAAAGGTTGATGTAATCCTGAAATACCTGAAGAACAGGGCACAGCAGGCGGATTTATCACCTGCTCTGGCTGGGCCTGTCCGAGCCACAGAGTCACCGGGAGAAATTCCAATAGTCCTTCTGAGAGCAAACAACCCGGCCCTGCTGCAGGTCTTGGGCTGGTTTGGTGCTGTTTGGTGGTGCAGGTGATGGGCTGGGGGTCAGAATGAAGGGAAGGGGGGTTTTTTAGGGCTCACCTCATCCCACTGTGCGTTGTGGGATGGAGCAGGGTCATGTCACTGGGGATGCGAATCATGGATGGTGTGGGGCAGGATCCGACTCCAACATGAGCCGTGGCACAAGTCTGTCATGGACACATGAGATGTGACAGTGGGGACCCACATCTCCTCCCTGTCCCCTCCAGCCAGTGGGCTCACATGGTCCTGGGGCAGGACACAGCCCACACATCTATCCTGGTGCGTCCCATCACACGTGTGTGCACTACAGAGCCTTGATGCAGCTGGAAAACTCATCCCCCATCCTGGGAGGGGAAAGGCTGGATTAGACCCCCCCAGCCTGGAGCCGGGAGGGCAGCCTGGAGCGCAGCACAGGGCACAGGGACATCAGTGCCCTTATCTTGGCTGTCCTTATCACGGCTGGGCACACGTGTCGAGTGCTGTGCCATGGAAAGGGAACACGGCTCTGGCAGCTCCGGCCCCGGCACCTCTGAGTCGGGCAGATGGGTATCACAGAGCACCCAGTGCCTCATCACCTCCCTTGTGCCCGTGTGCTGTGAGGGGACAATTAAAAGGTCCTCCCTGGGTGTGACACGCGGCGTGGGGACTCCCAAAGCCGCCCTGTCCGGTTCCCCCCACACCCCGCTCCGGGCTGTCCTGCCGCAGGGGTGGCCCCGGTGCTGCCCTGGCTGTGACAGCAGGCTGGTGGCAGTGGTGTCCCCCGGCCCCTCCAGCCCTGCTGGTGTCCGTGAGAAGGCAATTCCCACTGGGATGATGCTCCAGGTGCAGGAGGGTGAGGAGTGGGCAGCACTTCTGTCTGGATAGAGCCGGGGGTGCTGGTGGTGCACAGCCCCTGAGGGTGTGCTGGGCTCACACAGCCTCCCAGTGCCCTCCCAGTGCCCAGACCCTTGTGCTGGCATTTAGGCACCTCCAGACCCCCCTTTATGCCAGGAAACACCCCCCAAAATCCAGTGTGACCCTAAACCAAGACCTGGACAACCCTGGGTGCTTCCACCTTCTAAATGCCCCCTCCATCAATATTCCAGCTGGGAATACTTATCCAACACCCCTCCTGCATAAACAGACTTCTTCATCCTTCCTGATGGATCTGCCCAACACGTTTACATGGCCCAGATGAGGACATGGCCGTGCTGGGGAGACTCCAGTGTGTGTCCCGCCGTGCCAGGGGAAATCACCGTGCTGGTCTCTCCCATCAGCTCATCCCGCAGCCAAGTCCTCCCTGGAAATGGCCCCGGGAGTGCTGGCCTGGCCCAGCCGTGCATGGCCTAATGAGCTGGCCCAGCTCCCAGCTCCTGGCCAGGATCAGGCTCTGCTCCATGCAGGAAGTGTCCCCGCTCCCCTGTACCCAACAGCCAACCCTCCCGAGCCCGGGTGCTCTCTCTGCACTGTCAGGGCTGTGCTGCAGCACCTTCTCTCAGCCCTTTAGTCCACTGGGGTACACCAGAGCAGTGGGATTTCATGCTGGAACCGGTGTGTGTAGGGGCAGGCTCAGCAGTGACCACGCTCCATCCCAGAGGCTGCAGGGGGCTCAGGCTCCTGCTGGCAGCTCCACCCAGGAGAAAACCTCGTGCAGAAAATTAAGCTTTACCCACAGCAGTCTGGAGGCAAATGCGGGCAGCACCGACCTGCAGTGAGAACAAGAGAGGGGAAAAAAACCATTCCTTTTGATCTCACAGCTCTTGGTGGCACGAGCTGGGGGCTGGGAGAAGCCCTGTGACCACCCCACAGCCTGCCAGGGCACCCTGGAGTGCCTTTGGTGAGGCTCAGGGGGTGGGGGAGCACCGGGGGCGCTGAGAATAATGGAGGAAAGGGAACAAAGCAGCAGCAACTGATGGGGCTAATGAGAGGGTGGATTTCCTCACTTATAGGATAATGCCAGTAATCCCAGCTTTCCAAGGTTTAGGCAAGAGACAACTGCTGTGGGATGAGCCTTCCTCCTACCCACGTGACGGTGAGGAGCCCGGTGCTCCTCATTCCCAAGCCCGGACACATTCCCAAGCCCGGTGTCTTCACTGTGAACTGGGGAGACACAAACCCTGGCACCCAAACCCCCCTGAGCACCTTCCCCTGACACCCATCAGCTGCCCCAGGGCTGATGGACCCCCCAGTCCAGACCATGGATGAGTCCAGCACCTGCCATCACCTCTCCTGAAGGCAGGAAGCAGCTCTTCCCTTCTGCCAGTGGGTTTGGCACTTACCTGGAGTTGTGGGAGCTGCCAGGGCTGCCAAGGGGCCATCACAAGGAAGAGTTATCCCTAATATCCCATCTAACCCTGCCCTCTGCCAGTGGGAATCCATTCCTGCTTGCCCTGTTGTTCCACACCCTTGTCCCCAGTCCCTCCCCAGCTCTCCTGGAGCCCCTTTAGGCCCTGCCAGGGGCTCTCAGCTCTCCCTGGAGCCTTCCCTTCTCCAGGGGAGCCCCCCCAGCTCTCCCAGCCTGGCTCCAGAGCACGGGGGCTCCAGCCCTCAGAGCACCTCCGTGGCCTCCTCTGGACTCTCTCCAGCAGCTCCATGTCCTTCTGATGTTGGGATCCCAGAGCTGGAGGCAGCTCTGCAGGTGGGTTCTCACCTGAGCTGGGCAGAGGGGCCGAAATCCCCACTTACCTGCTGGCCACGCTGTGGGACGAGCACAGAACAGTGTTGGAATTCTGGGCTGCAAACTCACATTTCCAGGTCATGCTGAGCTTCTCATCCACCAACATCCCCAAGCCCTTCTCCCCAGGGCTGCTCCCCCTCCATTCCCTGCCTGTCCCCTGAGTCTCTCCTGGCTCACCTGCACACCCGGGATGGCCTCGGGGCGGAAGGGCTGAGGTCGGACATAACACAACCTGCCTGGATAAAACGAATCATCAGCTAAATAACTACCAGGCAATTATTTCTATTAGCAGTGCCGACCGTCTCCAATTCCCTGGGCATTAATGGGGGGTGGAGGGCACCTGGCCCCTCCCAGGGTTGGCTCACCTGTGACGTGGGACAGAGGTGAGGATGCGCTTCCTCACGTCGCCCTTCGCCCTCCGTCACGGGCAGCACCCACCAAGCACGAGCCGGAGGGGCAGCACCCAACCCCAAATGAGCAGGTTGGCTTCAAAGGCTCCCCTCTGCTTTGGAAAGACACATTCCCAAGCCCCAGAGCTGCGGAGAAGGCCACACGTGCTCCGAGGTCCCTCCCGGGTGGTTGTCACTCCAAGCAAGGGCTGTGTCCCTCCTGCTGTCCCGCCATCCTCAGTCTGGGGGTTTTATACCCTCCTGATCTCAACTAAAACACCCCCAGGCAGATGAGCATCCTCTGAGGGACTGATTCCTCCTGAGCCCTGCTGTAAAACCCCTCTTGGAAGAGAGATTACCCCCTGGATGTTCAGCCTTTGCCGGGACCATCAAGGGCTGCAGGGAAGGAGGAGCAGAGGAAGAAACCGGCAGAACTCGTTACACGGGTGACATTTGAAAAGGGTGGTTAGTAAGTGGCATGTTAACATTATGTCCAGTCTTTAAGGAATGCATCCAGGATTCATCAGGGGAGCAGTAGTTAGGTGAGTCACGCTGGGGACATGCGGATTTAACTGGGATTTCAAGCCCAAGCGACCTGTAATTGCCTATTAGTGGAGGGATGCTTAAAGTAATCAGCTGTTCCAGGCACGCAGGCTGCAGGGGGGAAGGGAGGAGGGCTGGAGGGGTGTCCTGCATCCAGCCCCTCCTTGGATTACAAGGCAAAAATATAGGCCACACAAACACCCCGGGGGACGTGCTGCACGGTGGCTTCTCCTTTGAAGGCAGGGTGACACTGCTCTTGCTGCACCCGGGGGGGTTGACAGTGGCAAGATAAGGAGGGTAAATACACCGTGGTGGTGGAGAGGGCAACGATCAACCACCCTATCCGTCATGAGAGGGAAACCTCCTGGGCCAGGAGGGAGAGGAGGGAATGGCTACGGCGTTCGGAAAGAGCGGTGTGAGCTGCTGGGAGTGAAAAATGCGTGTTCTCGCTTGCACGGGAGGGAGATAACACATCACACACCGCCCTGCGCCGCCCTGGGCGCCGCTCCAGCCTCTCGCCTGGCTCCACATCCCACCTCCAGGCCCTCGCCTCTCCTGGGAATGTCACCCTTTCCCCCTGGCATCGCTGCTGGGATGTGCAGTGGGTCAGGGCAGGGGGGGTGCAAGGGCACCCCGTCCTTGGTTGGTGTCACGGCTCGGTTGTGCAACACAATTGACTTCTTTTCCTCCTTCCTTAAGGAAACGCCTTTGCCATGGCTGTCAATCATTCCCCGGAATACTTTGGGATGCCAGCAGAGGATTTCAATCAAATTTGTCAGAGCCATCACGTTCCTGCAGGCTGAAGTGGGATCCACCCAGGTGAGGAAGGAGCAAACCCGCAGCGACTTCCACCCCAGCAGCAGCTCGGCACGAAGAGCCCACTCCTCCAAGGGAAAGGAGCAGGGAAGAGCAGGCACCCGGCACGTGGGGATTTTGGGGAGAGCTGGAATGCCGTGGAGCAGGAGGGAGGCTCTGCACGAGCTGATCTCTTCTTGCGGTGGCTCAGAAGGGAAGGGAACGCCTGAGCTGTTCACTCCAGGCTGGATGCAAGAAGCCAGAAGTGGGAGAAGGTGGTTGAGTCAGGGAAACAGCCAAAAAGTCTGTGGTGACCTGTATTTGGGGCTGAACGGTGCAAATACTCCATATAAAGAGGAAAAAAAGGTCTTTTAAACACTCCTCCACCTCCACACACAAAAGGTTCTTCACCCAGAGGGTGGCTGGGCATTGGAACAGGTTTCCCAGGGAAGTGGTCACAGCACCAAGTCTGCCAGAGGTCAAGAAATGTTTGGAGACATAGTTGGGGTTGTCCTTGATGGATCCATGTGCTTCCCTTCCAACTCAGGGTATCCCACGTTTCCAACACAAGCCAAAATCCTCTTTGGAACCAAAAAACCCTAAAACAGACCCTCCAGCAGCCGTGCCAGGACATAAGATCAGAGGGTTCAACAACAGAGCAGCCCACCTTTCTCACCATCAGCCTTCACCCCTCCAAAGACTCAGGACCAGGGAGGGTGGGCTGTGCCATCCCCCCAAGGCACAGGACCAGGCAGGGAGGGATCTGCCATCCCCCCCCAGCCTCAGGCCCCGGCCGGTGGGGGCGNGGGCTGTGCCATCCCCCCAAGGCTCAGGACCAGGCAGGGTGGGCTGTGCCATCCCCCCAAGGCTCAGGACCAGGCAGGGTGGGCTCTGCCATCCTCCCAGGGCTCAGGACCAGGCAGGGTGGGCTGTGCCATCCCCTCAAGGCTCAGGACCAGACAGGGTGGGCTGTGCCATCCTCCAGCAGCTCAGCCCCATCCCGGGAGCAAACTGCCCTCCCAGAACGTCCAATATCAATGGAGCATTTGTCTCGTGCTTGGCACCAGGCTCTGGAGCACAAGGGCCCGTGTGCTGGATCGCCCAAACACAGCTATAAATGGCAAGAGGAGCTGCACAGACAGACTGTTCTCTCATGCTGCAGGAGCTCGAATAGCACAGTTAACACCCGCGCTGCCCGAGCGGCTCCCGGGGAGGAGGAGGAGGAGGAGGAGGAGAAGAAGGGCAGCCGGGGAGAAACGCTGGCACACCACAAGGAAAAAAGCTAAATAGAGAGATTAAAATAAAATCTAAATGCCATGCTGGGTCTAGCAACCCGCCTGCACAGAGCTGGTGCCACCCTCGGCACCGGGCCAGCAGATTAAGGACGGCTGGGAGCGGGGAGGTTGGAGCAAGATGCTTCTTGCATTCTGGAGTCAAGACAAATTCCTGCCGTTTCAGTGATTTTGGAGCACGGCCAGATGTCCTTCCAGGAGAAAAAGCTGCAGATGCAAGAGCCGCATCGCCAGCCCTGGAAGTGACGGTGCTGCTACAAGGCTGGGAGTTTCTGGAGGCGTCTCCAGGCATGGATCACACAGCAGCCCTTTGCAGAGGAGCTGTGGGCACGTGCTGAGCTGTGCTGTGCTGTACCACGGGCTGTGGCGTGGGCTACTCCACTCCCCACTCCAGTTATCCGAGCTGGGCACTGCCCAGACCACTGGGCTAAATATAGGGAACTGTATTTATATATAGTTACTATAAAGAACAGCCCAGCACACACGTCTGTCCTCAGAGCAGAGCTCCAGAGCCAGGCACTGGAGTACCAAGCATCACTAGAGGCCAGATTTCACCCACCAGACCCTCAGGCACATCCTGACTTATCCATCACCCTCTGCTCAAAGAGGGAAATAATGACAGACTACAGGCTGTGAGAAAATATATAGGGTTTTTTTTATTTGACAATTAACAAAAGAGGGCTGTAAACATTGATAGCTCCTTTCTGATCACAACTAGTACTTTCCACCAACATCCTTTTGTATGGTCTGATCCGCTCCAACAATGCTGAGCCGACTCTGTCAGGGCTTTTGCTGCTCTGCTCAGGGTCACAAATCCAGAGGCAGCTTATTCACCACAGCATCAACAGCAGGACCAACCACCCACACTGAAGACAGCTGATGGTCTAAGATACTTTAGAGCTGCTTCAATCCATGAGAGACACTCAGGGAAGGCAGGAGACTGTGCTGGGTTTCTGCCAGGAAGAGGGAAACAGCTCTAGACACAGCAGGTTTGGAGAGAAATCAGCTCTGCAAGGGCAGAGCCCCACTCGAGCAGGCAACAGGGACTCACACAGTGCCAGCCCAGCAAGAACATCCCAGCCCTGTTGTCAGAGGGAAGCTTTGGCCCCAGACTGTAAAAATTTGGAGATGCAGAGCCAGCAAGTTTGTCCCAAAGAGGGACTGGCACATCGTCAGCTCCATTGTTGCAGTGGAACCAGAACTGCCTGTAGCTTGACAAGGGGAAGTGAAACTTCATCTTGGGCTGGAGGGCAGCCAGAGCTGGAGGAGCCTGCACCCAGCTGCCAGCCATCCCACGGGAATCTGGCCTCAACATCAGCAGGAACGAGCTTTATTTGGGAGAAAAGCCTTCCAGAGCCTCTCACCCTCCCCTTTTCCGAGAGGAACCACTCTGCAGGTGGGTCAGCTACACACAGACTCCAAGCCTGAACTACTCAAACCACCTTCTGCTGTTCACAACCACCAGCAGGGAATGAAACACACAGGGAGAGTCTCCCAGTGCCATTCCCACGGCAGGGACCTCGGATCAGCACCTCAGGCCACCCTCCCCCCTCCAGCAACACGAGGAGCACCAGGAAAAGGGAAGATGCACAACACTAAAGAACAGTGTTAAAAATAGAAGCCTCCCTCAGCTGTAGGAGTGACCTGCCAACATCTACACAATTCCTGGGATTTGTAGCTGCCTCAGAGCGAGGGATGGAGCAGCCTGATGTACAAGGAGCATCTGGGCAGATCCAGAACCAGGATCTCAGCTCACACTCCTTTCGAGGTCACCCGTTGGTTCTGTGCCTGGTTTTTGGTGGGAGCAGAGTCATCTCGTCCCCACACTCCCCCGATGGACAAGCAAATAAAAATAACCCAACAGATTTGAATACACTGTATTTATTCGTAACAGATTCTAAAGAATCTAGTGAGTCTATGTCAAGCCCATTGCATGACAAGTGATACAGGTGTAGGAAAAAAAAAAAAAAAAAGACATTTAAAACAAACAAAAAAAAATAATATATCAAGTGCCATTCAAGCTACTGGAATCTTCCAATTGCCCCCTCACAGGAGGCAGCACAGTATCACTGCAAGGTCTAGAAAAAGTCAGATTCAACCCATTCACAAGAGTCCCACCACACACACTCCGTAAATCAAAAGTGCAATCTCAATGGGAAGCCGCCCTGTCGAGCTGTTGGCTGTAGGGAATCTCTCTGGACACCTCAGAGGGAAGGAGGGAATCTCAGTTTAGTGCGTCTCCGCGTCTGTGGGGAGGAGCAGCCTGTAAGAAGACATGCCACATGGCATCTACGTTCATCTGCAGTTTAAAATGCAAGAGGAAAAAATAAAATAAATCTCATCTCCCCTTGAAGCCACGAAGGTGGCACATTCAGGCTCCCAAAAGGAGCCCTTCAACCTGTCTCACCTTGCACTGGAAACTCTCAAGCTGCCCCAACTGAGGCTCTGGGGAGTTGTGGGGCTGCAGCAGAGCCGACACAACAGCCCTGGCCATGAAGGCAGAGCTGTTCTGCAGGGAGGCAGCTTAAAAAAACCTGTAACAACTACATTGTTAGTGACACTTGTTCAGCTCTGACTGGAGAGGGAGCGAAGCTGGACCGGTTTCAACGGGGTTAGTCCATGTTAAACACAAGAGCCACCCCCCCCACCCCTTACTCCCAAAATCCACATGCCCCTACCCCAAGAAAGGTACCAATCTGGCTATACACATTCCAAGGATCTAGTCTTTATTTAGAGCGTTCAATCTGCCCAGCTATTACAGTTTTGTCACAAAAAAAAAAA
>VXBX01006674.1:164955-192690 GCA_013400415.1 Scytalopus superciliaris
TTTTTTCCCTTTTTTTTTTCCCCCCTCCTGGAGACAGAGCAGGGCAGCAGGCAGGCGCAGGCAGCGACGTGGGTGCTCACTCCGGCAGAAGCCGGACCCCCGGGGGTCCCAGCGGGATGTGGAGCGGGGTGGGCACGTGGGAGAGGTGCCCACCAAGGCAGCGGGGGCAGAGGCGACGCGTGGCAAGGCACGGCACGGGGATGTGGGGCGGGAAAACAGCTGGGGCTCCCCGGGGATGGAGGGGGGATGAGCACCCCGTGGCATCCCCGGCGGAGGGTGGCACGTGGGGGGCACGAGGTGATGTGCTCTGACAGGATGCAGGACACCCCTGAGCCCGGGGAGGGCTGTGAATCACCGAAACACTCAGCGACCCCTCCAGCCAAGCCTTGGGGAAAGGCGGGTCCTTCCAAACCCAGGACCCCTGGCACCCCCTGATGTCCCCCTCCTGCCGAACTCCCGACCTCAACGTGTCCCCACGCTGTTTCTCAGCTCTCCCCCAGCTCCTCTCGGTTGCAGGAGAGATAAATAATCCCACCCCAAGCAGGAGATGCTCCCCTGGCACACCCCAGACCCCGTCTTTGGTTAAGGAGCAGCCACTGCCGCGCTGGCACAGGGCGAGGGGCCAAGGCTGGTGGAGGGTCCCCAGGGGGACAGGTGACAGTGGTTCCAGGAGGGATGGAGAGGCTGCTCAAAGAAAGGGGATCCTGGCTCCCCCCTTGCATGGCTCTAGGATATTTATTTGACAAGACCTGGCATGAAATGTGGGGCCAGGGGGGGAGGATCCCGGGCACAGCCGGCCCCATGGGGAAGTGGCCAAGGCAGGGAGCAGAGGCACCAGCCCGAGGTCCCTGGGAGGGTCCCGGGGGAGTGTGTGTGTGCCAGCCCCGGTGCAGAGCCCGGCTCCCGTTGTCCCATCTCTCTGCTCTGGAGCAAGGCGAGGGGGCAGGTAAAGCACAAGTGGGGAGAGGGGAAACTGTGCCATGAGGGAGCCTCTGTGGACACCCCAGGTCAGAGCCCCCCCTGCGCCGGCCAAGCCCCCCCAAGGAGCCCCTCGCAGGTCCTGAGTGGGTGGGCACCTCTGGGAGAGCCCCGCGGGGGTTGTGAGGCACCTGCAGAGCCCCGAAAATCGTCCATCACCCCCAGGCCACGGCGCCCGAGGAACCCTGGGGCATCCCGGGGCTCCTTCCCTGCTCATCGGGGCCAGCCCAGGGCTCGCTGGGCAGAGCTGTCCTGGCAATCCCAGTCCATCCAGGACAGTCTCCCCTTCCCAAACCTGGTGTGTAGTGACAGGAAACCAAAAAAGGAGAGCAAAGAACGAGAACGAATGAAGAGAAGAGAGAAACGATAACAAGGCTTCGTGCCAGCAGCTACTGCCCCTTGGGGATGAAGGGCTCGCCCTCCTCCGGCTCCGGCCGCGGCCCCGGGTCGCTCAGGCACCGCAGCATCCGCTGGTTGCTGGGGCTGTCACCGGTCCCCGGGGTGAAGACATCGTCAGTGCCCGGGGAAGAAGGCTCCTTCACCCGCATCACCAGCCCCTCCTCGTCCTCCTCGGGCGAGGGCGGGAGGCCGCTGCAGCCCTTGGGCTCCTCGTTCATCAGGTCCACGGACTCGGGGGACTGCGGCGAGGCGGGGTCGATGGTGATGATGGGCAGGTTCTCCGAGTCAGGCTTGGGTTCGTAGGCGAGCGGGTCTGGGGAGGGGCAGAGAGGGGTCAGGAAGGGAAGGAGGGGGTCTCAGGGACAGCCAGGTGATGCTCCCAGGGCTCCCAGACTCTGCTTTGCTCTGGTCTGATCTCCAATTCTGCTGTGTAATTCCTTTCCCCGATTCCCGCATCCCACGTGGAGCCGCAGCCAGCCCGGCTGGGATCGGAGGGGCGAGGCTGCCCTCTGCTGATGGACCGCGGTCCCTGCACCCCTGTCACACCCTGTCACACTGTCACCGTGTCCCCACAGCAGGAAGGGACGCTCAGGACAGGAGGGGCCGAGGATGGTAAAGCAAGTGCGTGACGGAGGAGCTGGGAGCACAGACCAACAGGTCTTGGGGCTGAGCGCTCCTGATCCCCTCCCCTGTGGAGGGCAGGGAAAGGAACGGCCAGAGACATGGCTGGAGCAACCTGAGCCCTGGGGAGACTGGCCAATCCAACTTTTGTACTGAGAAGCAGATTAGGTGCTTGTGCTCAGAACGGCACACCCCTGGGGCTTGTCTGGATGGGTGTGGGACGGGGATGGTTGAGGCTGGAGAGCCACAGGGAGCTGAGAAGGTGCAGGGCAGCACGACCTCCCTGTGTTTTGGGGGCCAGCAGTGACACTCCCCCAAAACTCCCTCCCAACCTACCTGAGCCTATGCGAGCCCGGGACATGGTGGGTGAATCCAGCCTGTGAGCCGGCACCGTCAGGTAGTTGTTCATCTGGAATCAGAGCACAGGGATAGTCTCATGGGAGTGGCCAGCGTTCGTGGGGAAGGGGAGACAGGGAACTGACCCCAGGCCACAGGGATGAGCAAGGAGCAGGATGCAGGGGGCATGTGCAGGCATCCTCCCAGCCTGGGGCAATCAGAGACTCCCAAGGTTTGGGGTCACCCACTGTCATCCGAACCTCAGCTCCCTCCCAGTGCTGGACACTCAAGCCCTTCCCAGGCTGGGAAGCACCCCTGTTCCCACCATCCTCCCCAGCCTGTGGCAGCATCCCAGCTCCAGCATCCCCCTGACACCTTCTGTTCCAGCTGCCGAGCCTTCTGCCTCCGCAGGAGCATCTGGTTCCAGGCCTCCTCGTAGGGGTCAGCCACGAGCGTGTGCCGGTTGTAGGATCGCAACTGGGAAGAGATCCCAAGGAAAGGAGACGTTAAAATCCCACACGGAAAGGGAAGGAAGGCCACAGCCCTGTTTTCCCCGGAGATGGATGAAACAGCCACCAGTGGGCAGAGCGGCTCCAGGAAAGCTGATCGCTCATCCCTTGTGTGCCGCCATGGGATGTCTGATCCAGACCCACCTGGGCCCAGCAAGGGCTTAAAGGCTAAGCTCAGCCTTTGACCAAGCCAGCCTTCCCCTCAGACTATGACAGCACCATCCCAGGAGGAAAAGCCTCCTGGGGAGGCAGAGCCAGGCCAGGAACACAAGGGACAGGAGGGCAGGGACACCATGGGTGAAGGGCCCAGCTGAGGGCTTCTGGTGGGCAATGGGGACACACAGACTGCCAGGGGACAGCTCACCCTCTGCCTGGTTTTCTGCAGGTTGGTGCGGAGGATTTTCCGGATCTCCTCCTCCTTGTCCTTGGACAGGGCTGGGAGGATGCGCTCCACAGGGAGGGTCTTGGGGTTGATATTCCTGCATGGACAGCCAGGGTTCATTCAGAGTGACACCACGCAGGACCCAAGGGCTGCTTGCCCTGTGGCCACTAGCAGGGAGCACTCAGGGTCCCAGGGGAGGTGTGGGGTGGTCAGGGCTGGGAACTCACTGGATGGAGACAGTGGAGACAGCAGAGGGGATCTTGCCTATGCCCCCACTCTCCACCAGCTCGATGGCCTGCTTCATCTCCATCTTGTGGTAGAAAGCGATGAGCTGGGGCTCCTTGGAGCGCTCCCCTGCAATCAGGCACTTCTTCACATACTTCTTGTTGAAGCGGTTCAGCCTTCCCGAGGATGTGGGGAAAGGAGGAGCAGTGACATGTCAGACCTCCCTCTGCCCTGGCACCCGCTGCCTGATCCCCATCCCTGGCCCAGGATAGCAGTGGTGGGTTCAGTTCCCAAAAGCACAGCTCAGGCCAAGCTTCCCTGAACCCCTTCTGAGCCAGACAGACTCCAAAGCACCCACCAGCAGCTCCCACTCTGCTGTGGTGAAGGGGTGCAGCCCTGCAGACCCACTTGCATCCAAACCAGGGCCATAATTCACCACAGGGACAGTGTGTGTGGATATTGCAGTCTGGGCAAAAACTCTTCATGGGGCTGAGAAACCTTCTGGGTGGTGAACCAAACCCTTCCCCAGCCACCAAACCTCCACACTCACTTGTCCTTCCAGTGGTGATGCCCGTAGTGACCACAGATATCCTCGATCCCCGTCAGAAGGTGATCCAAGAACTGGAAGAGACAGTCCAAGGCGTCAGCAGCTCAGAGGGCTGTTGCCCACCCTCTCCCCACCCCAACACCCACGCTGACACAGAGGTGAGGGCACTCAGGGGGTGCAAAATCAGGACTGTGGGTCCACAGGATGGGCCTCGGGAGGGCAGGACAGACCTACACAGCCAGGCTGCGGCTCTACCAGGCACAGGGGAGGTCTGGGTCAGAGCGGGCACTGGACGACACAGACGGGGGAGAGCCCTCGCTCTGCCCCCCTTACCTTGGGCACTGATTTAGGGGCAGGTCCTGCTCTGTGAACCCGCCTGGTTACAGAGGTGGAGGTGGCAGAAGCAGAGAGAGAGCAGAGGGCTAAGGCGGCGGCGAGAAGCGCGCGGGGAGGGCCGGCCGGAGCAGCGCGTTACCTGCGTGTGGATCTCTTCGTTGATGGAGCGTTTGGTCTCTTGCTTCTTCTTCACGGCCAGCAGATCCACCAAGGGCCGGATGGTCATGCCCTAGGGAAGGGGCAGAGGGGGTTAGATCTCTCCCCGAGGCACAGAGGTGGAAGCAGGATGGGCTCAGCACAGCCAAACCACTGTCGGAGTCACCAGCGGGACTCCACTGACAGAACTTCGGGGAAGGGGGACAGTGACAGGGCCAGGGGTGGAGGGTGGGGTGTGCTCCTCACTCTCCACACACACACACGTGGTTGCTGAACAACCCCTGTTCCCTCTGAAACCACAACCTGAGAGCCACCAACCTGCACGAAAACTGTGAAGAAGATGACGGTGATGATGGCTGTGAGGAACATGTCCCTCATGCCGAAATGCTTGTAGTCCAGGAGGTACCCGAGGGAGAAGGCGATGGCTCCCCGCAGGCCCCCGTAGGCGATGATGAACTGGTCCTTTGGTGTCAGCTTCACAATTCGGAACTTGTTGATGAACCAGGTGAGGACCAGGACACCTGCAGGAGCAGGGCAGGGTCTTGCGTGAGCAGATGGTGAAGGAACCCCTCCGGTCCCAAAAAGACCCCCTGGCAGCCCAGCTTGCAGGGCAGTGTCACCCCACCGGGGCTGTGGTGTAGGTGGGTGCTGTCTTGCTGCTTATCCCAACATCCCTCACTTCAACCCCATGTCTCGCACTAACATGGCTTTAATCCCCCCTCCCCTCAATGCCCACCACATGCAAGGGTGATGTCCATGACAGAGCAATGCCACCCAGTCAACTCCAGTCTCCCCAGCAAGGCAAACTTGGGCATCATGGTCCTGAATGCTGCCTGTCACCCAGGACCCAGGCCAGGCTGGACAGAGCTCTGAGCAACCTGGTCTAGTGGAAGGTGTCCTGGCCCATGGCAGTCAGAATGAGACAGTCTTTAAGGTCCCTTCCAACCCAAACCATTCCATGATTCTATCCCCAGGGACTCTGGCACCTCACCTAACACTCTCGCGATGAGGCAGAAGAGCAGCGTGCTGATGACAAAGGTCCAGTTCCAGTAGTGGTGACCAGCCACGGTGGAGACACCCAGGAAGATGAAGATGAGGGTCTCACTCACACTGCTCCACATCTTGAGGAAATACTTGATGGTGGTGTGGGACTTGTGGGAGATGTTGGCTTCCACATAGGGCCGCATGACCACGCCAGAGGCGATGAGCCTGGGGGCAAGGTTGGGGCACTCAGCAGCTGTGGGGACATGTGGACAGCCCCAAACCCTGGCCCTGCAGCAGCATTTTGGGGGACAGCCCCAACCCCGGTCCTGCAGCAGCATTTTGTGCTCTTAAACCAAACCACAGAGAGGGACAAAGCTTGTGAGGCATCAGCAATTATTCAAGGCCTCCAGAGAAGACAACACAAGGCTTCTCCTTCCCCCTGGCAGGGCAGGAGTGAGCACTGGGGCCGGGCAGCACAGAAAGTGCCCTGCCTGCTACTGTGTGCCCAGAAAAATGGGATGCCAGCACCTTGGGATCTGTGGGACAACTCAAGAGTCACTTCCCTCATCTGCCTCCCTGCATGTCCCAGCCCAAACACACCTCTGGCCCTCACTGGCCATGAACTGGCCGTGCTGGTTACAGGCTGTGGTTACACCCCAACAGATGCTCCAAACGCTCCTGGGGACAGGAGGGCATCTCATCCCCCCCAATTCCCAACTCACGCCATGATGCCGGAGAGGTGGAAGAGCTCGGCAGAGAGATAGGCCATGTAGCTGTAGAGGAAGACGAAGAGGGGCTCGATGACTCGGATGTGGGAGGTGAAGCGGGACGTGAAGGCAGCGATGACCCCGTAAATGACGCCCACCAAGACGCCACCCAGCGACACCACGAAGAAGCTGAGGAAGCCGAGGATGATATCGAGGACGGTCACCTGCTCGAAGCTGGCAAACTCCTCAAAGAGGTGGTAGAGGACCTGGGAGGGAGAAAGGAGAGAGGGGTTCAAGCAGTCCTGCTGGTAAGGGACAGCCTCACCTCGGAGGGGACCTGCACAGGGACCTTCCCTGGGAGCCAGGCGGGTCCTCAGAGTGACGCTCCTGAGCTGAGGTGTGTCAGTGCTTGGTGACCCTGAGCTGGGTCCTGTGCTTGACCGAGCCTCATGCCAAAACAAGGTGGTGGTGCTTTGCTGTGTGAGATACAGATCCACAGGGACCAGCTCCCCATTGTCTGTGGCTCAGAGGGACACTGTGCCTTTGAAGATGTGTCTGGGACAGCTCTGCTCTCCAGCTGTCTCAGGAGGGGCTTTGGTCACAGTCTGAACCAGCCAGAGACTGCTCCTGTTTCCCAGTAAGCAGGTCAGGACAGATCTAGGCTGGGAGACCCCTGACAGATGCACAGAGAGAAAAGCCACCATCTGTTTCTGCTCAGCCCAGAGAGGAGCCCAAACCCTTGAGGCAGCTTTTGTAGCTGAGGGAAACCTCACAGGAGAAGCCCACCCTGGGCTGTGTCGCCTTCTCCCACGCCCAGACACTGTAGAGATGTTAAAGCAGCATGTCAGGACGGGAAATGGGATTTAGGGCATCCTGCAGGAATGGCAGCGCTTGCAAGCAGGGACAGGGTGAGGTACCAGTTCCTTCCTGCCAAGGGACATGGACAGGGACAGATGTGGCAGAAGGCAGGGATGGGAGGGAGGACACAGACCCTGCAGGCAGCCCCTCTGGTCAAAAATGGGGGAGAAGTGGCTGGGGAGAGCCCCTTGGTGGGTCAGTGTGTTCCTTGTCACCAGGAACCTTGTCAGCAGCATGCTGAGCAGCCAGCTCCAAAACGGACAGCTGGGATATGGGAGAGCAGCCAGGAAAAAGCAGTGGGCTAGAAGTAAATTTAGAGGTCAGCTCTGCAGAGAGGAGGAGGCCACGCTGATGGCTGAGCCAGCACCTGGACACTGATGTCCTCTGGAAATGGAGCAGAGGCTCCACCTCCCAAAGGTCCCTGCAAAGCTGCTGGCCAGGATGGGGCTAAGGGGGGATACCAACCTGGCTGCAGCCCCTTCAGCTCCCTCCTTGCCACAACTGGTGATGTCCTGCCCTCCCACCTCCTCGGGGCTACAGCTTGAGGACATGAGAGGAGACAGAGGGAGCAGCAACTCCATGGCTGTGCTGCCTGACCCAGCACCAGCCCCTCTTGCTTGCCCTGGCAGGACAGGCATGGCCACAGCAGCAATTCCACCCAGGAGAGCTGATTCCCAGCAGACCAAGACACCAGGCACAGTCCTGCTCTTCCCCAAGAGGCAGCAGCTGGCTGGACATGTGCCCTCAGTCTCCCTAAACCACCAAGTACAGCACTTCACCTTAACCCACCCCTGCAGTGTTTTAAGCCTCTATATTTAGCTTTGAGTCCGGAGCAAGCAGCGCTGCTGCAGCTGAGCTGGCAGGAGGCACCTGGCACCTTGGAAACGGCCCCCAAAGCTGCCAGTCCCGGTGCCACCACCCCGGGATGCTCCACCAAACCCAACCAAACTCCACCCCCTCGGTGCACTTACGACCGTGACAGCGTCATTGAGCAGGGACTCCCCGAAGACCAGGATGTGGAGCAGCTCGTTGATGTGGATCTCCTCAAAGACAGCCAGGACGGCCACCGGGTCCACGGCCGAGATGATGCTGCCAAAAAGCAGGTTGGCCAGGAGGCCGATGTGGTTGAGGCCAGAGCCACCGAGCTGGCACACGGCGTACATCAGGCCACCCAAGAAGAAGGCGTTCCAGAGCGTCCCCACCACGGCGAAGATGAGGATGGTGCCCAGGTTCTCGGTGAATTGGCGCAGGGGGAGGAAGTAGCCGGCATCCAGGATGATGGGTGGGAGCAGGAAGAGGAAGAAGATGTCCGACTTGAGGATGGGGGGCTTCTCACCCACCCCTTTGATGAGCCCCCCGACCAAAAGGCCCACCACGATGAGCAGGCAGCTCTCGGGAACGATGCTGGACACTGAAGGGATCACGTGGAAACCTGGAGTGGGGGGAGGAGAGAGGAAGATGTGTTGGCTACACCAACGGAAGATGCTGTCTGCAGGAGGACACCCCTGCTGGGGTCAGGGAGCAGTTCCCAGCCCTCCCTGCACTCCTCAGCATCCATTGGCTTTGTGTGCCTCAGTTTCCCCTCCTGCCCCAAGAGGGAAACCCTGACACTCCGCCCAGTGGAAACTGCAGCTCCACCAGGCCCTGACAGTGCTGATCCCAGGCCAGAAGGTAACAGTAAATCCCATCAACAGCCACCCTTGGCCCACCCCACGGTCTCTCTGCAGACCCCCAGGCCCCCACAACAGCTGCCTGTGGCAAAGACGGTCCTCCCCACACAAGCTGTCACTGCCTCCAGCTCTTCCCATGGCTGCAAATCCCAAGCACAGGCAGGCACTGGCATTTCCCTCCCATCAGACAGCACCCTGCCCACACAGTGCCATTATCCCGGGTGTGCCAGGCGCTGGCAGCAGCACAGTGCCCATCCCTGGGCATCCCTGATGCAGGGGACAGGGAGGGGAGCTGGTGCTTGGTGGGTTTCAGGATGCAATTCCCCTTCCTGTAGCTTCAGGAGCGAGCTGGGACGTTTTATGTGGCCCACTGCAGCAGGGACAGGATGTAACCTTGGGGTGCAAGGTAATAGGGGACATGTTTTCCCCTCCTGCAATCACAGCACGGCCCCAAATGCTGGTCCCTGAGCCAGCCATGACCTGCTGGGATGATTATTTCCCCACCAAACACCCCCCGGCCAGGCATCTGCCAACACACCAATACCCACAGAAGGATTTTGGGTTCCCTGGATCTTCTCCCAGGCTTTATAATTATTATTTTGAAGCGAGGCATATTTGTTCCCTGGCAAGGGAAGCAGCTTAAAATAAGGAACCCTGCCTTGGCATCCCGTGTTCCTCCGTTCCTTCCGGCCGGGCGGCTGTGCCATCTGCACGTCGTTTCACAACAGATTAAATCCCATTCCATAACGAGTCACGATCCTGCTGATGATCCAGAGCCCCCCTCCCGGGCCCCCTCCCTCAGCCTGCAGGGACCACATCTGTGCCACGGTGCCGGCTCATCCCTCCTCCACCTGCGCAGCCGAGCGAGGAGGGCACCACAGGAATCCAGCTCTGGTGGGAAAAGGTGCCACTTTCACAATCCCTCCCTAGGGACGGGCAGTGAATCGGCTCCCAGCCACAGCCACAGCCACACACGGGTCCTGGGGGGGCAGGATGAGGCCCCGAATTGCTCCCTGAGCTGCAGGCACAGGGTGGGCGAGCCCAGAGGATTCATCACACCCAAAGCTCCGTGCAGGTCCAACCATTCCGGCTGCTCCAACGGGTCCCTGGTGCCAGAGCGATGTGGGAAGGAATCTGGTTTCTACCTTGGCTTTGCCACAGCAGCACCAGCAAACGCTGGGTGGCTTCAGATTCAGGCATGAGGGGAGGCCACGAGGAGACAGAACATCCAAACTCTCTCCCAGCGCTCTCCCAAAATCCAGCCACCTGCACTCAGAGACTTCCCAGCATGGATGCAGTTCCTGATTTTCCCCCATGGGGTTTCTCCTCTGTCTCGGATCCCCTGGAGCCCAGACAAGCACTGAGGCACCCCAAGGCAGCCCTGGCAGGGAGCTCCCCATGGGAAGGGAGGCAGTGAGCCCTTTTCCATGCACAGCTCATGCAAACCCTGGGAACAGCCGACCCTTCCAGCACGCCGGGCAATTGCTGGCTGGAATAAGGCTTAAAGCCACACAAGCAGCGAGAAGCCCACAGCAAATCAGTTTTTGCTTGCTAAGTATGTTCAATCATGAATAAAACACAAACACTGACAATTAAGCATCTCTCACTCCTTCCCCACAGGCCCCAGGATTCCATTAAACTGGAACATTCGTGTGCTGATGGGAATTCAGTGGTTTAGAGCCTTTTTGTAGGGCCCTAAAAATACACTCACACGGGCTGCATTTTAATTATGCCTTTGATTTCACTGAATCTCAGCCATTTTTTGCTCCCTGCTTTCTCTGCTTAGTATTTTTAGAGCGCTCCAGAGCTCATATGGACCAATCTGTTGGTGGGATCCTGCTGGGATCCTGCTCTGAGTGTTCCAGCATCCCGCTTTGGAGTGGGAGTGACTAATGGGAAGAAATCCCCTGGCTGTGGGGATGATGCCAGGCAGGGGTGAACTGGTTTGATCCCAGGTCTGTGCCTGAATTTCCCTCCTGGAGGATGAGGAAGGCTGTAGCAGGATGCAGTAGGATGCCCAGCCATGGGCACATCCAGGGGCAGCAGGAAGGGGAATAAGCTTTGACAATAACTTTAATNTTGGTAAAAGGTTATTTGCTGCTCACTTGCCTGGGCACCTACTGGTTCCTGTTCCCAAAAGTGGAGCCCCTGCTGCAAACTGGGATTTCTGCTGCAGTGGGAGCTGCAAATCCTCCACCACGAGGAGGAGTTGGGAGGCAGGAGGGCACAGCCAGACCCCCAGTGCTCCTTCAGGTTCCCCTGTAAGCAGCAAGTGGTTCTTGCCACAGAAGGGCAGGAGCTGGCACCTGAGAGGGTGAACAGGGATGCACAGGCAAGCACATGGAGCAGCTCTACCCATGAAGAAGCACCCACTATATTTCAACTGGTTTTCCTGAAATTTCCTGAATTCCCAGGAGGGAATTCCCCTCGAGACCCCATTTCCCTGAGAGCAACCCCCAGCCCCCAACTCCCCAGCTCGAGGCACGCACAGGCACCCAAGCTTCTTCCTCTGGAAAACAAATTCCATGGGAGCAGCTCCCCTGAGGAGAGCATCAAACACGACCGAAACTATTAAAAGCCAGACCAGTTGAGTCAACACCAACCCCAAGAGCTTGAGCAAACAAGGAAAAGGAAATCCATGAGTTAATAGTTCCTACAAAAACAGTTCCTTGCTCACATCACACACCCCGGCTCCCACGTGCCCAGCGAGGGAACAAGGGGATCACTCTGCTGGTGGTCAGCAATTCCTTGGGTTAGGGCAGAAAGGAGATGGAACTGGAATTCCAGTCTTAACCACCGTCTAAACCCTGGAAGGACTGGAGGAAATTGCCTTCAAATTGAAGAGGTTTGGGGGCAAGGAAAGCTGTCACAAGGTGATGCTGGTGCTGACAAAGTTTGTTCTGCAGCTTCTGAGCGTTCCTTGTCTTTATCTTGGGCTCAGCGGATTCACACAGGGCCATTCCTGCCCAAGGAATTGAGGGCAACACCAGGAATTTTCCCCCCACTAACTTCTCCAGTGTGAGGGCTCCTGTTTTGGCTGCTAAAGGTTCATCCCCATCCCTCCAAGGGGGAGCTGGGCTGCTATTCCCAAGGCTCCGGCTGCTGGCGGATGCGGTGCCACGTAAATATTTACTCCTGACTGACCAGCCTGGGAGAGGCTCTGCCCTATGTGTGGATTTTTCCTTCCTGGGCTGTATCTGGGTTACTGCAGCCCTGGCAGGGGCTGGATCCCGTGCCTGGGGTTATATAAGCTCCATCCAGCAGTGTCTGCTCCTTCTCTGTCTAATGACCCCAAACCCACCCTATCCGATCTGCTCCCACCCTCAGCCTGGGCAGGGAGAGCCCAGAGGGATGTGGAGGGAAGGGATAGGGAGGGAAGGGTGATGGCACCCAACCCAGAGCCAGCATTCCCACCCTGGGGATGTCACAACCAGCTGGGTCCCACATGCTTCTGGCTCTGCAGCTGAAGCTGAGGTGATCCCCATGCCCTGAGCTGCTCACAGACGTTTGGGAACCCTCTCCCAAGGCCAGAAGGGAATGACTTGCAGCTTCCCATCACCCCAGCCACTGCAATACAGCTCCATATGGCACAGGATCCAAGGTCAGGCTTAGTCAGAGCTCTGGCAGCGCTCCCTCCCCTGACTTTAAAGACCTCCCTCAAAGCAGTGTGGAAAGAACATTAGAAGAACATTTTAATCAAACACTTTTGGTGGAGGAAAGGACGTAAAGGCTTCACACACTTCCCTGATCCAGGCCAGGTCAGGGATCCACTCCAGCTCCCACTGCAGGGACATTCCTGTAAGAGGCTCTGCAGTTCCCATGGCCCTGAAAAACGCTGGCATTCAGAGGCAATAAATAAAACATAATATATATATGTCTGCCTGCGCCAGGAAACACTGTGCCATCCCTGGGGACAAAGGGGTTGTCCCCATGAGCCAGTCCCTGCACCTGGGACTGGCATCAGCCACCACATCCTCCTGCAGGTTGAATTTGGGTGGGATTAAATCCCCTCTTTTCACAGGAGGAGGAGAAATATGAAGGAGGAGGGAAGAAAATCCATTTGGCTTGTGTTTAGAGTTGGAACCAGGTAAAGAGGGGGAGGAAGGAGGGAAGGAAGCACATGGAGGGGCTGAAGGGCTTGGCATGTTCATGGTTAAGCCGGATGCTCCTGTGGCTTCACCCTGGCTTCCCAAGCACCCACGCATGGGGAGATTGCTTTGGGAAAGCCAGGATGCTTCCAGGATGATGCCTGTTAGCTAAGAAGAGGCACAAAAAGGAGAATGGTTACAAAAACATCCCATCCTTCCCAGCTTCCCAAGTTTACTGGAGCAGCTGCAGGCTCCAGCAGGCAGGCGGAATGACACAATTATTAACCAGAGTCAGGCAGCTCTCCCACCCCCCTGGATGGTTTTCCTCTGGAAGGAGGTAGATGAGGGGTTACTCCGGGTGAGACGGTGGTGAGGACCCCCTGGGTGAAGCTCCCTGGGGACCCACGGGTGTCTGTTTGGGCTGCGGGGTGGGAGCGAGTGGCTGCGGAGCTGGAAAAGCCCTGGGAGAAGGCACAGGGTCTGGGAAGGAGGCGGCGAGGGGGAGCAGGCATGCTCAGAAGGGCTGCCCTTCTGAAGGACACTGCAGAGAGCAGGGCTGGAGGAGACACACGTGTCTGAGCAGCACCAGGGCCACTCCAAAGGCCACTTTAACCCTTCAGGACACCGGGCTGGGTGGGCCCTACAGAGAGGCAGCAGCAATCCCAGTGGGGAGGGATGCAGGCAGGTGTGGGCACATTCCCAACACTCCTGTGTCACAAGGGGAACCACGGAGAGCACCCACATGTGGATAATTTGATGGCTGAACCCCAAAATCACTGATGCCTCACCAGGCACAAAGCCATTACTCAGCACCACCCCCTTCTTTCTCCAGGCAGAAGCATCAGGGCAGGAGGGAGGATTGGGAATGGCCTCCAGGGTCTGCAAAGCTCCAAGTCCCCTAGGACCTGGCTTTTCCACTCTGTGTTTTGAGGTGGTGGAGGGTCAAGACTGTGGGAATTAAGCACCCAGCAGGGCTAAAACCCTGTGAGGATGATGATGATGATGATGAAGGAATGGAGCATTTTGCAACCGACTCCCAGAGTTTGGTTGCAGCTCCTTCCCATTTGTCCTTTGCCCTCACAAAAAAATCACACTGGATGTGACTACCAGGCGCCCAAAGGTCAGCCAGGCTTTGGTGGCTGGTGCTGCCTCCAGCAGAGCCCTCACAGCTGCTGGGAGTGCTCCAGCCCTGCCTGTGCTTCTCCCTTGGAAAACGGAGCTGGATCCAGCGACTCCCTGCAAAGACAGGGAGCGAGGAGCCTGGGAAGGGCACGGAGAGAGCAGTGTGATCCCAGCACACCAGATGTAACAGGGAAGCCTCGAGGGAAGGGGAGGAAAATTGAACTTGCTCGAAAGGAATTAAATAGCTGGTGATTTACACCTATAAATAGAGCGAGGCCGCGGCTGGTGTCACCCTGCAAGGGGAGGTGGTAAAACCACGATCCTTAAATAATTACACCCACTGCATCTCACGAGCTCCAGCAGCACCACACGCCCTGAACTTCCAGCCCTAAGGAGCTCCAACGTGGATCTCTCCAGGAGCTGCCCCACTGGGATGGCACGTGGGGGGCCGTGACGCAGTTTTGGCTTTGCCAAACCCTTTCCTGCCTCACCGGGGAGCGGGCAGGGTTCTAATGCAGGTCCACGTCACCCCTGTGCTCTCCTGCAGCTCTTTTTGGGCTGGTTTCAGCAATTTGGGTTGGTTGGGACAATCTGTAAGAGAAGCACCCAGTGGCTTCAACGTTCAGAACGGAAAAGCGTTGATTTTCCACCCCAAAATGACATTTCCTGGGGAGAAGTTGGCTTCTTGCTTTTTGTTTAAAGATACAGGTACAGAAAGTGCTTCTAAGCAAAACAATTTCCTCCAGAACAAACCAAATGTTTCATTCAAGCCTCATTATTTTCTTGTCGCTAATTACGAAGAAAAGCCAAGAACCAGGAAGGTAATTAATTTATGCTGTTTTTTGTGACTCACTGAGTTAATGCAGATACCACACAGGGGCCACAGAGTCACCCCCCGCCCCCCAATCCTCTCTGTGGGCTCAGCCTGCAAACCAAGCACGAGGGAGAGAAGGGGAAAGCAAAACATCTGGCCTAATTTCGGGGGTCACTCCTGCACCCCAGCCAGAGATGGGCACGGGCTGTAACCAGGACTCAGGTCAAAATCCACGAGGCATCCAGCATTGCCCTGCAGCCTCCAGACCCTTTCAGGTGTGAGGATAGACTGCATCCCCAGGGAAAGCTGGTGGGGAGGGGGATGAAATCCCTGCAGGGTCTGCCCACCCAAGGTGCCCAGCACAGCCTGGCTGTGATCCCACCCATCTCCCAGAGCTCAGTTCTGAGCTGCACTGCACACAACACCCCCAAAAGTCATGTTGTCACAGTCAATAACCATTAAGACCCGTTGCTAGCAAGGAACGGACTGTTTTATTTTCCCTTGGTGTGACATTACCACCCCCTTACCTACAGATCTTGCTCCAACAGCTGGGCCCCACCTCGAAGCCACTGAGCTGCCTCTTGTTTCCCCTCTCTTTCCCCCATAATGCAAACAACCCCCGGGGCAAATGGAGTTCTGCTGTGATAGGAGCCCGAGAGCTGCCTGGTACAGCCTGCAGCTCCCTTAATCCTGTGTATCCAGCCCCAACGCCTACTCGTGGGAGAAGGTGACCTGGCTGGACCCTGCCTGCTTTGCACAAGATAAGGACAGCGTTGATAGCATCGGGCCAGCCCCTGAGTGACTCAAAAGCCAGGGAACACAAAGCAGACACCGCCAGGTACCAGCCCTGCTGCAGCTCAGCCAGGCAGCCCCACAACCCAGGAGTTGCACCAGCCCGGCCCTCGTGGTCCTCATGAGGACTCATGGCAAAGGGTGGATATTAGAAAAAGGTTCTTCCCCCAGAGGGTGGTGGGGCACTGCCCAGGCTCCCCAGGGCAGTGGGCACGGCCCCAAGGCTGCCAGAGCTCCCAGGAGTGTTGGGACAACAGTCTCAGGCACGTGGTGTGACTCCTGGGGATGGTCCTGTGCAGGGCTGAGTTGGACTTGGTGATCCCTGTGGGTCCCTTCCAGCTCAGCATATCCTGGGATTCTGTTGCCAGGGGGGCTGGTGGGGGGGGCAGCAGGGCTCTGATGCCTGACAGCTCCCCAGTGGCACCATCCTCCTGCAGCAGCAGCTTACAGGCAGCTCCCACTGGCAGGACCCCAGTAAATCCTCCAATGGAAGGGGAGACAAGTGTAGACACCCTGCACCCCAAGGCAGCTGGAGAGAGCAGCCGTGCCTTTCCCAAATCTCACTGTCCCCTGGGGACCTTTGGGGAGCAAAACCCACACCCCTGAAGGGGATAAACTCAGAGTAAGCTGCAGCCAGAGCCTTCCTCCTGGATGCTGAGAGCTTCCCTCCCTCCAAGCACACAGGGGATGGATGCCAGGGCACCAACAGGAGCGATGCTGTGGCTCCCTGCAAGGTCAAGGTGCCAAGGACAGTTCAGAGCTGGTCTGGGGGACAAGGCTGGGCTGTCTCATGCCTGAAGCCTCTTGGAGAGAAGCTATTTAGAGCCATTTTAGCTGCCAGGTCATGGGGAATGATCATCATGGGAAAGGATCCAATGTGCTGTTGAATCAGCAGGGTGTGGAGGGAGGGGCGAGCAGGGGGTACTGATCCCCCTCCCCTGCACCAGACACTGGAATGGCATGCCTGGGAACACAAGGGAGCTGAGCCCTGGCCCAGGCAGCAACATCAAAGCTTCTGGTAACTCAGTGCCTGCAGCAACACCAGGAAGGAATGTGCCTCTAACCCCATACCAGCCCCAGCAGGCACTGCCAGGGATCCACAGGGTTGCAGGGAGTGCCAAACTTCACACTCTGGAGATGCAACCCCCTCCCCAGGCGTGGGCGTCAGCAGAGGAAGACCCCAAGGATGGTGATAGCACTACCAGGAAGCCAGGAGGTTGTGGCTTTTGTGTAGGGCTGGATTTGGAGATGCAGAGAGGTCCCCAAAAAGATGAGCAGCCCGGGGAACATGACCAAAGGCATCTCTGCATCCTGCAGCAGCCGGAGTCAGGAGCCGCATGCAGATGAGCCCAGCTCCCCACCTGCCCTGACTCCCTCCCGGAGCACCACGCTCCCCTTGGAAAGGCAAATCTCCTGTTTTCCACCCAGAGCACCCCTGGGAGGTCACAGGGGAGAGGAGGAGGGTGCTGCAGCCCGGCCAAGCGGGACACAGGTGTGGTGGGACCCCGACGGCAGCGCTGCAGTGCTGCAGAGCCGGGAGGAGGATGCGGCGATCCCGGAGAGCTGTGAATCATCTGCAGGCACCCTGGATATCAGCCCGCCAGGATGGGCGGCCCCCCTGCCAGAGCCCACTGTGTACACTCACAAATAAGCTGTTTACACAGGGAATGCAACGGTAACACGGAGATCTCTTCCCTGGGCACGATCCAGGCTCAGCACCCACTCGCCCCTCCAAGCACAAAGCTCCCTGACTTGTTTTTCCCACTTGGCTATTCGCCCATCCGAAGGGGCTATGTCCATGTCTCTCCCCAAACACCGTGGGACAGCTCAGGGAAGCCCACCAAGCCTGTTGCACGGTCCAAGGACCCGGCATTCCCTGCAAACCAGACAGCAAACCTCCGTGTGCCGAGCCTGCAGCTTCGCAGACAAGCGCCAAAGAGCCGGCGGCGATTCCTCCCAATTAAAGCTCACTGCCCTGACCCAGGAGGTCTGGTCAGCCAGGCGAGCCACACACAGCCCAAGTGCTCCTCACTCTCCCCCTTCCCACTCTGAGAGATGCACTAATTAATTAAGATCAACCCAAACCAAGCAGTTGGCTCTGCTGTGCTGCGTGGAGCAGCTTGCAGCAAACTCTAATTGTGGCACTGGCATCTATTAGTGGGAAACGGACTCATCCTGCTTTGCCTGCACTGCTCCAACTTGGGCTTTTGCTTGAGGCTTAGATTTAGGTTAGGCTTGGGTTTAGGAACAGTTTCAGCCCAGCCAGCACCTCCCCACAGAGAGGGGGGCACCCACTGCAAGAGCCATGTTTGTGGGAGATCCATGTCTGGAAAACCTGCCTAAAACAGGCAGAGAAGGGCCAGGTTGTCACTGCCCTCACAGGCAGGGCAGGGCAGGAGTGATCCTGTCTCCCTGACTCAGCCACACCTGATCAAGGTAAGCCCTAAAAGCCCCATTTTTCCCACCACCTCCTTCCCACCACAACACTTGCATGGCTCCAGGCTGCAGCACAGCAGGCATTCCCTGGAATCTCACAGGGAGCATCCACACAGGGAAAAACCCCCGAGGGCTCATGGTGTGGGAGATGACCATCACAACACCACAGTTTTGGGCCCAACATCCCCTCTGGCCAGGCTGGGATGGATCACAGCCTGTTGCTGGCCCAATGGCACCTTGGCTGGGATGTCCCCCACAGAGGACAGGGATGGCAGCACCAGCCTCCTGGGAGGAGAAGGTGTCCATACACAAAAATAACGTGCCCTGACAGCAATCCCTGCCTTTAGCAGAAACACTTAAACATACTTATTCTTGAGAGCAGGGAGAATGGAGGCTGCAAGAGCACGTACCCTCATTTTATCTCTAAAGCACTCACAAGAAATTAACAGATCAATTGGGAGTCTTTTACAGGGCTGGTATTAATTTCCTCCCAGCTGTAAAAAGGAAACGAGAGACAAAAGACATTAAATGGACTTGCCCAAGTCCCCAAGTGGATGGTGTGAGAGCTGGCGTGAGAACCCAGCAGCTCCCAATTTCCACTCCTATGTTTAGATAATGCTTCTCCTTCACACCAGAAGGAAAGCCAAGGACACTCTGCAAGAAAAGCAGATATTAAGAAAGACCTAATTGCTATTAAAGACAGAGAGACCCAGGGCACCTTGGACTGTCACCCCATGGCTACGGCATTTCAAGCAGGGATAAAAACACGGAGTCAACTGGAGCAGCGGTGGCTTGGGAGGCTTCAAAGCTCTCCCCCAACCTCTCTGAAGCTCCAAGGCTGCCCCATGAGAAGATGCTGCCAAACCCAACATTCTCTGAGCTCTGAGAAACCAGTCAGGGTTTGGCACTTCGTGCCCAAACCTCCAGGGACTCCGGGTGCTCCGGTAACCCCAATCCCTCCTGACTACATTCCTCTAACGGGCATGTTACAGAGCCACTCCCAAGCCACAGCCTGAGATTACCAAACCTGTTCAGAGCCTTCAGGCAAGCTCCACACACAGCTTTTCTAGGGTGGAACCCCACGAATCTCTACCAGCACATGGCACTCGCCCAGCAGGAGCCAGGCACGCAGGCACGGAGGCACACGGGGACAAACTGCCACCCAGATTTCTGCTCTTGCTCCTCCAAGACTCATTTTGACTCTTTCCTGCCAGCTCTGGATGGGTGAATCCCACAGCCAAGCCTGCAAGGCTGGGATCTTCCTGCCTCAGCTCATTTACCCTGGCAAACTGAGTCTTCTATAAGGCAACGGCACCCTCATCCAGGTTTATATCCTTCAAAACTATCAGAACAGTGACAGCAGCTGGACTTGAGCATTTTGAGGAGGTTTAAGGTCTAGAAAAACTTCTCCAGCTCCTGGGAAAGGGACTAGGAGCTAAACATAACTCCCTCTCATCAGCCACTCTCTTCCCATTTTCCTTCAGCTGCCGCAAGGCGCTGGATGCCTCAAATAGCTGGGTTAGGAGGGGTCAGTGCCAGGGGATTTCTAGAATAAAATCCTCCCAGTTAACATCTGCATGATGCAAGGGGAGCCTTCACGCTGTTTGAAGCAGATGGTGAAAGCTCTGGAGCAGAAGGGACTCAAGGTGATGTGAAGAGGCAGCACCTGGTCATCCAAAATGAGGCTCCGATACGGACACCCAAACTAAGGCTCCAGCTGCTCTCCCAGCTCCCTGCCCTCAACCACATGGAACAGCATTTAATTCCCAGTCCCTGCTGACCCTCCAAACCTTGGGGAGGGTCAAGGCTGAGCCAGGCCAAGGTGAGCACAGACAAACTCCCCAGGCAGAACGATGCCAATCGCCTTTCCCAGGAAGGGCAGGTTTCCTACCGGGAACACGGGCAGGAAAGACAAACAAAAGCTTTTCAGGAAACAACCTGTTGGTGTCCACTCGGACAGGAGGGAGGAGGTAATTGCAATTAGCACTGATTACTACCGGGCTTTGCAAGCCGGGACAATGTGACACCACTCCCAGCACACGCCAGAGGTGAGTCCGGAGCCAACTGAGCTCTCGGCCACCGTCACCACTTCCCCGGCTTTGGGCAGCACACGGAGACCCCACCCTGGTGAGAGACCCCGAGAGCTGCAGAGACTCCCCTGTCAGACACCCTTCCAACCCTCCAGCCCCATTCACAGCCAGGATGCTGCTTCACACCCAGCCGAGCTCCTGGGAGCAGACACTCGCCCCTCCGCGCAGCAATCCAGACGGGAGAGGAGCTGTGCCTTGCAAAACGCACCCCCAGGGACCAAGGCCGCTGTGGGAAAAGCATTCCCAAGGGAAACTGAGGCACTCACAGGGCTGCATTCACCAGCTCTTCTCTTTAAAGGCCTGTGTGTGCTTAACTCTGTGCCAGTGGCATGTCTGCTGTGAAATCTCCAGCAGTGGGGTGGGAACTGCCTTGTCTCCTAATCCATCATTAAGATTTAGCATGTTGTGACTCCTAAATGCAGAATAATTCCAGGCGCTGGAAAAAACAACCTCTGCCAAAGAGTGTCTGCCTCTGCAAATGTGTGTCTTGCAGGCCTGATGAAGGGAGGGGAATTATTTCCCCAGCAGCACCCTCTGTTAAGTGGAATTTGAGTGCTGTCCCTCGAGGTCGATTGTATTGCGACTTTCTGGAGACAAAGCCCAGGGATGCTGTGATGTTTATGAGTCACTCCCGGGCAACCCGAGGAAATGCACGTGTTCTCTCCTGATTACAAAAAAGTACTTTGTAATTCTCCAACTTTCCGCCTCAAAATGTCACCCCAACTTCAAAGGGAGCCTTTGGTCAGCCCTGCCCTCATCACACAGGTGGGTCAAGCTCCTCTGGGAAGGAACCCCAAGCCATGGGGTGATGTACCACCAAATCTTTGTACCACCAAAGGTGTGACACCACCAGATTTATTCTCGCTGCTCCTCTCCAAGCAAGGATCAATCTTTGATCCTGCCTTTTCTGACAAACTCGCAGCAACAAGTGTGCGCACGCCCGTCTGCAGAGCTTTTAATTTTGCTTCCTCCTTCCCAAGCAGAAACACACGTGTTGTTCTCCCCCAGGAAAGAGCAGGAGAACAAAACGTGGCAAGATAGCCAGCCCTCAATTAACACACAGCTGGAAGGTGTTGGGAAATCAGAGAGGTAAGTGAGATATCAAGCACCGTGCAGAATAGATGGTGGTGGCACAGCTTGCCTCCGGGGCTGTGAAGTGAGGGGACCAACCATCAATACTTGGTTCAACTCAACCCTTTGAAGCTGCCTGGCCCTAATTCCAAAACACTGAGGTTGTTGTCAAACCCACACCAGCAGCTTTGAGCCCCAACAGGGCAGAAGGAGCTGCTGACAACCCAGCCAGAGTGGGGATGAGGTGCTACCCAGCTCCAGCTCTGCTCTACAGGGCTGTGTTTTCACAGAGTATTCCACGTGGATTTCGGGTTTTATTTGAACAAATTAGGCCTTGGGGACGCAAAAGAGAAGGGGAAAAAAAATAAAAGAAATCAAATGTTTACAAGGCAGCTGCAGTAATTCATCCTCGTTATTGCTTTCCCCCTGTTGGTACCCACAGCTCCAATGATGCTCTAGCAAAGGACAGACTCCTGCATGACCCTGGGACAGGCTCTACAGTCCCCATCATCTCTGCAGCCTACAGCCAAAATCCAAGCTTGCAGGAGGGAAAAGGGAAAGGATTATGTTAATGAAGTACTTATTTGCAAGCCTAATGAGTGTCTGGTTTATACAAGTGCCACAGAGATGTCTGTCTCTCTTCTGCAGAAGAGGGGCTGCAGTCCCTCAGTGCCACAGGATTATTGTCACCCAAAGAATGACTCTCTGTCCTCCACCACCACCTGGTCTTCCCTTCTCCCATGTGCAATTTTCAAACTCCAAAGGACTCTAATTAGCTACATTAATTGCAGACAAAAGACTTGTTCTCCACCACACTAATTCCCAAGGGAACTCCAGCACCTCCGGGTATCGTGGATAAGCTGTGGTTGGGTGCCTGGGCAATGTGGGAGGAAGGACATGAACCAAACATTGCCACATTCTGCTCCTACCCCACAAACCACCCCAGGTCTCCTGGAGCTCTCACTGGAGCCTGGGCTCTGGCTGCTGCAGGACACTCAAGTCAACACCCACATCCCAAATTCCACCTGCAGCCTGTGTGGGAAGCCAGCCCACCCCTGATCCCTGGCATCAGGTCTCCAAGAGCTTCAGTTCCTGAGGGCCTTGAGGTCCACAAGCAGCCACAGGCACAGGGTCCCTGCAGGGAGCAAAGCCATGGCTGCAAACTGAGAGTAATCCTGCCTTAATGGACATCAGGGCTCACCAGGGAGGAACGGGCTGTGATTACAGACCTGTTCTGCTTTTCCCACTCCATCACCATCCCCTATTTCACAGCAGGAACCTTTCAGTCTTCCAGCCCTAATTAAACTAATGGTTTTCTCAGATCCATGAAGGGAACAGCTTGGATGGTTTTTAGCTCAAACACCAGCAATGGGCAGAGCAGGGAGGAAAAAAATAAATGCCATGGCTGTTCTTTCTGAGATGGCAAAGCAGGGAGAAAGGGAGCCAGAACATGTGTTTGGATCATTCCCCAATAAGGAAGTGGGAATTCAACAAGTCTGCATTGGAAGAGGCTGTTTAAATTCATTATCATGACAATTTACACTTCTGTGGCACCAGCTGCATCAGTATTTCAAAATCCTTTCTGAACAGTTATCCACCAAGCCCCAGTTCCCCTGGAACAGCCACCAGCTCCCCAAGACAAGCAGGGAAGTGTCTGGGGTGATCTCAGCCCACACACCACCACGTTATCTGCAGACAACACATGTGATAAGACAGGTTTTAAGACAAACATTTCCCTCCGGCTCAGCGAGGGAATCCACATCAACCAGTCCCAGGATCTGGCTGGAACAGCCCTTCCCACCAGCCTTGCTTTGTCAATGGTCACCCCAGCAGAGCCAGCCCTGGGGGGCCAGAAGGGTGACACAGATAACCCCCATCACACTCATCCCACATGTCACACACACGTATTTCCAACAAGGCACTTCTTGCAATGTTTCTTTGCTGTCCCCTTTCCCAGCCCCGCAGGTGGCACTGACAGTGTCCCCACGCTGGTGGCTTTGCTCTGGGGTGTTTCTGCTGTGCCTGGTCTCAAGATCTGGTTCCTACATCCTGTGCCACCACCACAGCAGGTTTCCCACACTTCTTATCAACCCTCACCCCAAAAAATCCTCAAGTTCCTCAACTCGCAGGGCTCTGTAAGACCTCGGGGTGGCCCCTCCAAAAGCCCCGGTTTCAGGGGAGGGGTGTGTGTTGCTAAAAGCATTTTGAAAAGCACCCAAGTGTTTTAGCACCCAAGTGTTTTAGCACTCAGATCCCGTTGCCAGCCAGCAGCTGCCAGCTTCTAAAAACATTTCTCCGGCAATTTTGGAGTCGCCCCTTCTCCTCCGTGCGCAGGAGCCACCCCACCATGGTGGGGAGCCTCTGTGGGGCTCCACCAGCCCACTTGCACCCATCCTTCTATTCCCAGCTCCTATCACCCGCCTGCAGGCACCGGGAACTTCCTTAATCTTGTTCCTGCCCAGACACCAGCAGCGAGCAGGGACAGCTGGAACCGGCCAGAGGCGACTGGCACGGCAGGGATGGCGACTGGCATGGCAGGGGTGGCACAGAGCACCAAAGCTGTGCTGGTACAGGGGGCTGGGATGTGCCACCAAGCCACCCCCAGAGCAGCAGCGTGTCCCCCCGTGCCCACAGCTCTGAGCTGAGCGCCCACTCTGCCCCCTGGCTCGCTCTACACCAGCCCCACGCTCGCACAGAGGGGATGTGTCTGGGAGCACCAGGCTGGTGCTGGTGGAGGGAGAGGGAACACCCCAGACACGCGGCAGAGCTGCGAAGGGGGAAGAAGAGACAGAGCAATGACTCAGTGATTGCTACAGGCTCCAGCCCCAGCCGGCAGCGCGCACGTCTGGCGCATCGGCAAGCGGGAGCTCAGCTGTGGAGTCGTGTCCTGCAGGGACCCTCCGCCGCAGTCACGGCGTGGACACGCAGGAAATCAAGGCCCCACGTGCTGGAGGGAGCTGGAGTTCATTTTCCCCCCGGCAGCCCCCACAGGGCTGTGTATCCTTGGCTGGAAGGGGGTTGGTAACACCCCAGGGCTCGGAGCATCGAGGCTGCCTCCAGCAATCCCCCCTCACCACCAGGCTGGGGGTAGGCATGATCCTGGGAGGGACTGCCAGGAGAGCTGACCCAAACTGACCAAAGGGGTATTCCATACCACATAAAAGCCAAGAGAAAGGAGGAAGGGGGGTGGATATTTGTTATTATGCCATTTGCCTTCCGGAGCAGCCACTACGCGTGTACCAAAGCCCTGCTTCCTGGGAAGTGGCTGGACATTGCCTGCTGATGGGAAGTACAGAATAAATCTTTTGTTTCCCCTTGTTTCTGCACATGACCTTTGCCTTTGCTTTATTGAACTGCCTTTATCTTCAACCACGAGGTTTTTTTCCTGCCTAGTTTCTCCCATCCCATCCTGCTGAGGGAAGGGAATGAGGTCCCTGCCCTTGGTGGGCCCCTGGGGTCATAGAATCCCACAATGGTTTGGGTTGGAAGGGACATTAAAGATCATCTAGTTCAATGCTCTATCATGGGCAGGGACACCTTCCACTATCCCAGGTTGCTCCAAGCCCCATCAAACCTGGCCTTGGACACTTCCAGGGATGAGGCAGCTACAGCTTCTCTGCCCACCCTGTGCCAGGGCCTGCCCACCCTCATAGTAAATTATTTCTTTCTTATATCCACTCTAAACCTTCCCTCTTCTAGTTTATAACCATTGTCCCTCATCCTATCACTAAAGGCCCTGGACTGAAGTCTCTCTCTCCGTCATCCAGTTGGGAAGATGGACCCCCAGAAAAAAGAAGCAGAGGCATCACCCAACTTTCAAAGTTTGGTCTCAAGATGTAAATTTTAGGTCGCTTTCCAGCCATGGTCAACCCACCACACCTCACCGTGCACTTGAGCTGGTGGTGGAATGGCCAGGATGCTTCAAGGAGGCTGGGAAGCCATTTGGTGCAGACAGACAATAGGACATGCCTCGATGGAAAGCAGCTCCTAATGGAACATGACTGCTGTGTTTTCTGGCTTTACAAGGAAGGGCCTGAGATGTGCTTTGAAGACACAGCAGCCCCAACTCTTCTCCAGGGTGGGTAAGAGCTGGTGGCCCACCATAAAGCTCTGCCCAGCAGGCCCAGCACAGGCAGCAAAGGGACTGCTGCCCACAATCTGTTATTTACACTCCTGACTCACTCCTTCCCTTTCCCCTGAAACAGAAAAGTATTTACAGGCAAACTTGAATTCCCTTGAGTGTCTCCAGGAGCCATGTGAGCCGAAAGGTCAATCCTCAGAGTCAGGAAACCAAGTTCTTGTGCTAAGAAACCCCCCAGCCCTTCCTGTGTGAAGAAACCCATAAAATATCCCTGCAAAACCTTGGATACAGGCACAGAGGGCTCCTGACTGGGATGTTTTATCAAGGTCTGACCTGCAGCAATACAACAGGTTGAGACAACAAGCCTCAGCCACAAAGGTTTCTCCTGGCAAAGTCAAGCCACCACCAGATGTGGTCTGCACATGGCTGTAGCTGTCCCTCACTCCCTCTTCTCCTACACAGTCTTAAAATACCACATGACTATTAAGTAAAGCAGCCAGCACCAGCCTTCCCCTTCTCTACTGAGATTAACAAAGCAGGAACAGCCCACGCCTGCAGGACAGGCTGGGCTGACAAGTCCCTCTGCCCCCTGTCAGGTGGGGAACCCTCCAGGAACCAACAACCTCTGAGGCATTTTACAAAACTACATCAAGAGGGGAAGGGCTCAACTCACACCTCGGATTCCCCAAACAAACTTAAAGTATGGGCTGCTGGAGAGAGGATAAATCACTTGGAATGGACAACACCTGGATGTGTTTAAGCCTTAATAGGTGTCTAAAGCTCCAAGAGGAAGAGGGGGGAACTGAGCAACAGGACAATGGTCAGGCTGCATTTCCTGGCCCAGAGAAGAGTCCTGTAAACGTTTCTGAGCTCCTTGACATGGCCACCCTGCACTGTGCTAGGGGAGGACACCCCAAAGCCACTCAGAGGGGTGAAGACACTCAGTTTCGTAGCAACACATGGCTCAACCACCACTTCCAACGCAGCAAAGAGGCCCCCAG
The DNA here is from genome assembly GCA_013400415.1 of Scytalopus superciliaris. Classification (NCBI taxonomy): domain Eukaryota; kingdom Metazoa; phylum Chordata; class Aves; order Passeriformes; family Rhinocryptidae; genus Scytalopus; species Scytalopus superciliaris. Next base: position 191,159 of record VXBX01006674.1, read on the forward strand.
AGCTGGGGAAGGGAAGTCAGAGGGTGCCAAGCTGTCATGCACAGCCCACGCTGCAGGAATTTCCCCTCTCAGAGAAAAGATGTTTGTCCCTGGCACCTCAGAATTTTGCACGGTCACCCAGATGCTTCAACAAACACGCACTGACAGGATGGTGGGAAAGAGGAAGCATCACAAATTCCTGTTCTGCTTATCACCCCCTCACCCTCTACCATGGGAAACTGGATGCTCCAAAGCCTGCCTGGTTTAGGGAGCCTGGAGATGTGTGTGGCTCATCCTGCCATCCCAGTTTGTGCTCCACAGTAGTTGTGTAAGAGCTATTCTTGGGTGGAAAAAGCCTATTTTGCTGCTCCTGAACAACATCCTGTGATCCAGGGCAGGATAGACAAGGTCGGGATTTGGACACGGAGCAGCAGCTCACGAGTGGAGGGAGCTATACCAGCAACTTGGCAACTACATGCCAAGGCATTATGAACAAGGAATGCTATCCCCATCAAAATCCTGGGGAGGAGACCAAGGAAAAGGATGTCCCAGGACTGCCCTGCTTCCAAAGCCAGAGGTGCAGGTAAGCTGGGTGGTGGATTTTGGCACAGCCTCCCTGGAGCTCTGCAGAGCACCTTCCATCCCCATGGATCCCTTGCCAAACTTCCACGGGGGGGGGGGCTCTCCCAAAATACACCCCTTAAACGCGCAGAGTTGCATAATATTCGTAACACCTCAGAACTCGCCGCCAGAAATAACTTTTCCTGCAGCACCAACTCCAGGCAAGGGCTGCAGGAACAGCTTCCCCCAGTGCTGGCGACCGAGGGTGCCCGTGGGAGGATGTCCCCATGTCCCCCACCATGGATGTCCCCCAAGGGAGACGCTTCCCAGTGCCCATTCTGGTGTTTTCCAGCGGCGGTTTCCCAACGCACACCCCGAGCAGGGCCGCAGGCCATTAAGCCCCTCCTTTTCTCCACCAGCTTCCGCACACAGATACTCCTGATTTCATCACTCTTTGCTCTCCGAGGCAGGAGGACTGAAAGCGCAGTGCAATCGCTCACAGAGAGAGCGCACAGCTCGCAGAGAGAGCCCTGGGAAAGGAGATTTCACCGCTGAGATCCCCACCCCCCCTCCCATGGAGAGGCACCTCCCTGGAATCGTTTTTGGGCAAAGCCAGGGGGGGATAAACCTCCATGGATCCCACCCTGCCCTGACCGCTTGTCTCCCAGACAAGCCTCAGGGTCTGAAGTGTTCACACTCCTGCGCCTCCACGTAAATCAAACACCCAGGAGGGGCTGTGCAAATGGGGCTTTACCTGCCTATCCACACTCAGAGCAGGCTGGGAAGGGGATGGGGTATTTTTAGGAATAGCTGGGCAGGAGGATCTGAGCTCCTGAGGGTCTCTCGGGCCCCTCCAGACCAGGACACGGCACAGTTTACAACGGGCACCAGCTTAAGAAAGCTCCCAAAGCAAGATTCCCCCGAGCAGTGCTCCTGAGTGTTACCAAACCACTGACAGTAACCGAGGAGCAAAGTTTTAAAAAAAAAAAAAA
>VXBX01006674.1:202320-235618 GCA_013400415.1 Scytalopus superciliaris
CATCAGTTACCCCCAGACTCTGTGAGGTGCCCCCTTGTCTCGCCCCTTCCCTTTGCCAGGTGCCTGACCCCATCCCTTTAAGAACCCCCTCTTTATCCAGTCCCTCTTTTCCCCAGACCCTCTTCCTGCTCTTCCCCCTCTAACCAATCCCCCTTTCCCCCCAGTCCTGCATCCTCTGGCAGATTCCCACCTCCCTGCCAGTTGCAGCCCCTGCTTTTGGGCTTCCCCCTCCTGTCCTCACCTTCCTCTCCCCTTTCCCTGCCCTGCTGCCTCCTCTGCTCACCATGCCCTCCCTAAAGCCTTCACAGAACCTTTCCCTGCCCCTGGTGAGTGTCCTGCACCCCTTTTCCTTGGAGAGGGGCTCAGCCTTTCCTCCTCTGCCAGTTAAACTCCCTCCTGAAGCTACTGGGCTGTGTGGGTCTGGGCATTGGGGCGGGCTGAGCTCTTGTCTGGCACCTTCTTGCTCTTCCCATGGCTGTGTGAGCTGGGGGGTGAAGGGGAGAGGCAGGATTCCAGCTGGAGGGCTGAGCTGGGAGCACTGTGTGGCTCTGGCCTGTCAGAGTTTCCCTGACAGTCCCCTCGTGCTGGGTCTGTCAGGGCTCAGATCCCACCCCTGCTCCCCGTTCCGTGTCCTTCTGGCCTGAGGAGCCACTGCTGCTCCTGGCAACTCCTTCAGCTGGAGCAAAACCTTCTTTTAACGAGGTGTTTGCTGCTAACCAGGTCATTCCCTCTTGGTTTTCCAGGTTTCTTTAAAAAAATTGTACTTATCTACGTGTATTTTAATTTGGTCCACGACCTCTTGGCAAGTCAAGGTAAAGAGGGCAGGGAAATAAGTTGTGAGGATGAAGAAGCTGCCTGAGGTGGGCCCTGGGTGGTGTTTGGATGGGTGAAATAATTTGTGGGTGGTGAAGGGAAGGGTTTTAGGGACGTTCCTTTGGGATGAGCCGTGTATCCGCAGGGCTCGTGGTGTGCAGAGTGCTGCTTATTCCCAGTGACCTTGAGAAACTTGGGCACATCCACACAGTTAGGAATTGGATTGCTTGTTTGAAACTGCTGGTTTCGGGAGTGCTGCTGCTTTGTGGAGGGGGTTTTTTTGGGGTCCATGGAGCTTTTCCAAAGGGTGCAGGTGCCCAGGCTGGGGTTCTGACCCCCCACCTCTGCAGGGCTTGTCTGTGTCAGGGTGTTGCTGTGAGGGAGGTGGGAGATGTCCAGGTGGTTCCATGAGAGGGAAACACAATCCAGCAAAGGAGCAATCCTCCAAATCCAAGCTGCATTGGGATCATTTGGTATTAAATCAGTGGAATTATCTGGGTTACCAATGTCAAGACTTTGTTTCCAGACTTTGAGCGAGCGTTTCAGGACAGTTTGGATCCTGTTACTCCTCTTCTTCCCCATGCCCTGGAGCACCCTCTGGAAGTGTACTTTCCCAGGAGCTTAAGGGGCTTTTTAAACTGCTGTCAGTGTAAACACAGCCTGCCAGGTTTGGAGCCCACAGCCTGCAGAGATCTGTGGCTTGTTAATTTTTGACTGCGGATTTAAAGGCCAAGTGTTGCGAAAGTTCTTTTTGCCCCTCTGGAGTTTCATGTTGCAGGAGAATCCAGGAGGGACCTGCAGGTGGGATGAGGTGACAGCTTAGATCCCGAGTTTTAAGTCCTGTCTGGGATGTTCCAGGCAGGTTTGGAGCAGTGAGGGATGAGGGAAGGTTGTCCTTGCTTGGAATTGAAGGGTGGTTTGCTCCAGTGTCATCCAATAAATGACTCAAAAAGGTCACAATTACAGAATCATGGAATGGTTTGAGTTGGAAGGGACCTTAAAGCTCATCTTGTCCCAGTGGCAGGGACACTTTCCACTAGACCAGGTTGCTCCAAGCCCTGTCCAGCCTGGCCTTGGACACTCCCAGGGATGGGGAGGGATGAGATCATCTCTTAATGTGTAGCCAAAGTGAAGCTGCTCGTGGAGTCACCCCTGGTAGAAACAGTGCAGATTTATCCTAAATTGTCCTTGTCTCTGGGGCTTAATTCTCTCATTCCACCACGAGCTGGTTGTGCAGGGTTAGTTAAAACCCAGAGAACTGCAAGGATGGGATAGAACAGAATTTGCACTGTTGGTTTTGCCAGCACAGGAACATCCTTCACCAGTTTCTGTGCCTTTGGAGGTGACAGAGGCTCTCTGAAGGGGCTTCATGTTTGGAAGCCTTTATGTGGCTAAGAAATTGGGTGACAGTGTATTTTCGTCAGATTATATATATTTTCCAGGAGACCTACAAATTTGGGGGGGATTTTATGTTTTATCCCAGGGTCAGTTTGTAACTGGAGAGTGGATCTGCCTGTACAGTGGTGGGGTCAGTGATCTGTAGTGTTCACAGCACTTAATATTTATTTAATTAAGTTGTTATTTAGTTAGTTAATAACCAAGAATTAGGTAACTATTATATTCATGTTGAGTGGGAGACTGGGATTGTGACCACTTGTGGCTGATGCTCAAAATCTGACCTGGGATGAGAATTTGGGACTCCTTAATTCTTTGTCTGTGACTCCATGATAATTCAGAGGTTGCCACAGCCTTTGTAGCCGTGGAATACCTGTTGAGAACACAAAATAGCAGTGTGAAAGCAAGAAAGGCTCTTGGAGTCTTCTTGGCCAAGCACAGACACACATTCTGGGAGACCTTTGAACATTTTACAACACCCAGTTGCCAAACCAAGCCCTTTCTAGGAAAGAGAGACACCTCAGGCTCCTGCATTCCTGCTTGGCTGTGGCTTTTTTCCAAGCCTGTCACCCAGAGGGCTGAATTCAGGGATGGTTTTCCTGACCTGTATGTTTTAAGGAATAAAGTTGTGTTGATCTCCTGGAACAATGTTCTGTTGGGGACACCTCTTGAGTTCCCACCCAGAGAGGTGGGAAGCTCCACAACCCATCTGTAATCCCAAAAACATTCCCAGAAACAGCCAGCTCCTGTGCATTGTATCCCCTGGCCAGTGTGGGTGTCAGACTTCCAGAAGGGAGAAAATGCTGGGACAACGGAGACTTGGTTGGGAAAACATGGGAATTTGAGTCTCCCTTATGGAGGGGTAGGTTTGGGGGGGTTTGGATCCTCCTTCCCCCTGAGCATCCTGTCCCTGCAGTGGATTTATGGTGTATTGATGGTTTTGCAGTGCATCATTTAGCTCTAAACTGGCCTCTTGGTGTGGGTTATTTATTGTCTGTATGTGGAAGACCTGGATCTTTCCATGAACGTGCATTTTTCCGTGTGTGTCTTTGAGGTCGTTTGGTGCTGTTGGAATAAAAAAGGAGCTGATGAGAAATCAGCCATAACCAGGCATGGAAAATGTGACAAAAGGTATTCTCAGGGCTCTCGAGAGAGCAGTGGGGTTTTTGTGGGCTGGGAGGTGACCCCCTGCCTGGCCCTGGCATGGTGGGGTCCTTTTGGAGTCCTAAGCTCAAAATTAAACTGTTCTCAAGAAGGAAGACAAGGAATCTGCCTGGCAGGGAAGAAGAGGGGATAGCTGGAAGCTGCTGGGAGAGGGGAGACTGTGGACAGAGTCTGGGAATGTTGTAGGGAAGCATTAGGAAAAGTGGAAAGCTGCAGACAACACTGAGGCACTGAGATCTGCTGGAATATTGTCCCTCCTGTCTCTTGAGGTTAATGGATCGTTTATTTCCGTGGAAAAAGTTGAACTGCCACCAGTGACTGGTCACAGGTTCCTGTGGAGAAGGGCTGGGTGAGGGCAGGTGGCTGGGATGGTTAAAATTCCCTGTGAGGAGGAGGAGGAGGAAGAGTGGAACATTGGGATATAATCTTAGAGGTAAGAAGATCCTGGAGTTTGTGCAGTGAGCACCAGTCCCTCACCTGAGGGGTGAACTGCTGAGGCATCACAGGATGGTAGTCTGTTCCACCTGTGGATGGACAAAACACTGATGTATCCTGGAGGATTTGTCTAAGGAGGCCAATCTGTGGGGATCCAGCCCGGGAGAGGGGCAGGCAAAGGCTTGTTAGCTGGGAAGGGTGTCTGGAGAAACTGGAGGAGAGAGATGGCAGGTACTATTCATCCTGCACATTCCTGGGACACCTCCAGGGGTGGGGACTCCACCACCTCCCTGGGCAGTCCCTTCCAATGCCTGACCACCCTTTCCAGGAAGAAATTCCTGCTGGTGTCCAACCTGACCCTTCCCTGGCACAACTTGAGGCCGTTCCCTCCCCTCCTGTCCCTGTTCCCTGGGAGCAGAGCCCGACCCCCCCCGGCTCCCCCCTCCTGGCAGGGAGTTGCAGAGCCAGAAGGTCCCCCCGAGCCTCCTTTTCTCCAGGCTGAGCCCCCCCAGCTCCCTCAGCCGCTCCTGCTGCTCCAGCCCCTTCCCTGGACACACTCCAGCCCTTCAGTGTCTTTCTTGAAGTGAGGGGAAGCAGCTCAGAAACCTCTCAGGAGTTTGCCCGTGAGCCGCAGGGTCAGCAGGATCCACCTGCCCTTGTGCCCAGGTGCTGCTTCCTCCCCTCCCTGCCCTTGGGATCTGCTGTCATTCCAAGAGAAGCTGTGGCTGCCCCATCCCTGGGAGTGTCCAAGGCCAGGTTGGACGGGGCTTGGAGCAACCTGGGCTGGTGGGAGTTGTCCCTGCCCATGGCAGGGGGTGGGTGAGGTGACCACTGAAATCCTCACGTGGCACCAGCTTGGCAGATGAACCAGCAGAGAACCAGAGAGGGTTTGTCAGAGCTGTTTTGTTGCTGCATTTCTGTGAAACGTTCTCGTTTCAATGAATCAGCATTTCCTCATGTAAAAGAGGAAAATTTTGGCTTGTTCTGCTTGGGAATGTTTTTTAAAGAGAGGTTGAAACTAGCAAGTTGCATAGGACAAAATGGGTGTTTAAAATTTGATTCTTTTTTTTAAAAGAGGACTGTGGAAATACCAGAATGGGGCAGCCTGTGGTATGGAAATGAGAATTACATCACCTTTCAGGAACTAACTGGTCCTTTGCTAGGCAGCCTATCCAGAGCAGGGTTGTGACCATTACTCTGCAATTTGAATGCTTTTTAGCAGGTGTAGCTGATTCTGTGTGGTTTGAATTATTTAGATTAGCACATTAAACTTCATTAAGAGTGTGCAAAAGTCATGATTTCTCCTGGAGATTCAGCTTTAACTGGCCACCCCTTTCCTATTGCTGAGGTAATTGGGTGTTCATTAATGGCATTACCTCAGGGATGGCTGTTGTGATTTCTAAGAATGTTTATACCCTTTTGGTTGTTTTAATTTGGTTTTGCTGATAATTAAATGTAGCAGTTGAGGGAGAAAAGGTGGCCAAACTCATCGATTCTGTGTTTATTCACAGTATTAGCCTTGTTGGTTGTAGACTTTGGGGAACATGACAATGGACACGAGTGGACATGGAGTGGTTGGAGGGAAACTGTGGGACAGGACTCTGCCTTGGGTTTGCATGTCTTTGCTGGCACAGAAACATGGATTTTCCAGGCTGATTTGGTCCTGAAATTCTTCTCATTGTGAATTTCTCCACAAGCCTCAAGTCAGACATTGTTCAATCTTAGCCTGTCCCTTCCTACAGTTTCTTCAGGAGCCTTTATACCCATCTTTTCAGTTCTTAACCACTGCTAGTTTTGGAAAATAAACACTGTCTGAATGGCCTAATGTGTTGTGTCCCTGCCTGTGTCCCCTCCCTGTGCTGTCCTGCAGGTAACTGAATGCCCTCAGCGTGGATCTTGGCTCGGCTGGAATGCTTGGATGCACAGCAGCTCTTCCCATAGCTTCTTTTCCTCTGCCCCATTGCAAGAAGATGGCAAAAGCCAACATTACCAGAGACATCATCCACAGACAGATCAAGGTACATGTGAGTCACGTGCTGGGCGGAGGGAGAGGGAGAATCAGTGTTAGTGCTGGGTTGGGAAACACTTGTGGTGTTGCCTGTACTTTGGAAAAGGTCTCTTATTGATAAGCTCCATGAGAAGCTTGAGAGAACAAACACACAGGGCCTCTTGCTGTCCTTAATGAAGAGCTGGGGTGAAGTGTGGCATGGCAGGATTACAGTTCCTCTCCCTGTGCTGGTTTGACATCAGCAGGCCTGTTCCTTTTGAGAGAAACACAGCTGCTTGTGCTTGGGCACCACAAAGGCCCCTCAGCCAGCTTCCCCCTCTCCTCTCTGTGTTCTCCCCTTGTGATCTTGCCATCAGAGGTATTTCTGACTGTAGTAAAGCTAATGATCTCTGTCACAGCCTCTCTCTGTCTCCTTTTCTTTAGAGAGTGGTGTGTTGCTTCCTTTGTGTAGGGGAAAAAGCTTCTGCAGTGGTTGGATCAGTCATCTGATGGCTGCATTTGTGGAATATCAACGTGAAAGGACTGGCTGCAGCAGACACAATAGGCAATTATTACTTGGACTCAGAGGCCTGAAATCATTTGCAGCTCTGCTGGTAATCAGCATTCAGGAAAGGGGTCTGTGGGTAGCCAGAATAAGGAACTGGAAGTGCTCACTTTGCAGTTCGGTACCAAACTTTGTGTTACAAGCTTGTAATTTAATCCATGTGCAAAGATTTATTTTGCTGCCCTAACAAGGAGAGGCTGGTTCTGTGGTTAGAGCCTTAGCCTGGGACTGTCTCACACTGTCTGTTCTGTCAGACTTTGATGTGTGACCTTGGGAAGGTTGCAAAGTCTGACAGTTCCTTGTAGGGAAAGCAAAATCCTACCCCACAGCCCTCACAAAGCCACTGGGGCTGCAGCAGCACAGGAATTATACCTGCAGCACCTTGCACTGGGCCTAGCAGTGCCTGAGGAATGCTCGCCACAAAAATACATCAAGGGGTTTGAAGTTTGTCATGGAAGCTCCTACAAAGAGCCTGGTTTGTTTTCCCTTCAACCCTTTTATGTCTGTCTCCATTTTGTTTTCAAATAGCTTTTGGTGTGTGGAGTTCATTAGTAAATGCTGGGCTGGGAAGGGAACTCAGCAGTTCTGTGTGTCTGCTGATGTGTTCCAAGCTCCTTCAGTGTGATCTTTTTGAGCCCCTTCAGTGTCATTCTTTTGGAGCCCCATCAGTGTGATTTTTGAGCCACACAGGTGTGATTTTTGGAGCCACATCAGTTTGATTTTGACACTGGTGTTCCCATGTCTAAATGCTGATAAAGAAGGCTTAAGATGAGCGTGGTATGGGATGAGACCAAGGCTGGGTCGGGTCCCAGGAAGGAATCTCCTTGGCTGTTCCCCCCAAAATGTGCCTTGCATTCCCTTCCCTTCATCCCTGCCTCTGCAGTTGGCCTTCTTTCATCGAAGCCATCTGCTAATGCATCTGTGAGATCACAGGGGAAACAACTGTCCTGCTTTTCTTCACCTTCATTTGTACTGACGCAGTTCTGTGGCAGCTGTTCCCTGTGGAACAGCCTGTGCTGTGGTGCTGCAGCTCCAAGGTCCTGCTCCATGGCTGAGGAAATAACCCATCCCAAAGAAAGCTGTCCAGGCAGTTTCCCTGGTGCTTTGCCCCATGCTGGTGCCTCAGGACAGGCCCAGTAATGGCAGAGTTCTCCTGGGCAGCTCTGGTCCAGTACTGCTGCCCTCAGGATTGAGTTCCTGGTGAAGTCATCACCAGGGGATAATAACAGGCATTCCCAAGCTCTTCCATATCTTCTGCTTCAGGCCCAAAGCAGACAATTTACTCTGCCACACTGTGGGCCTCTCAGACCTGGTCTTGGCTCCCCAGCTGAGCCTGACACTGAGATGAACATTGTTCTAAACCAAATCAGGGGCAAAGAGTATGATCTGCCTACCTGAAGATGTTCAAATGATGGTTCAGAAGGCTGGAGAGGGACTTGTCACAATGGAGTGATAGGACAAGGGGCAGTGGCCTTAGGCTGAAGGAGGGCAGGATTAGATGGGATACTGGGGAGAAATCCTTCCCTGTGAGGGTGGGCAGGCCCTGGCACAGGTTGCCCAGAGAAGCTGTGGCTGCCCCATCCCTGGAAGTGTCCCAGGCCAGGTTGGAGCAGCCTGGGATAGTGGAAGGTGTCCCTTCCCATGGCAGGGAGTGGCACTGGATAATCCCTTCCAACCCAAACCGTTCCGTGGTTCACTGACTCTGTCTCTCCCTACTCCAGCACAGCTCCCTGATGCTGTGGATACCCCAATACCTGCCAAAGTCCCTGCTCGATTTTTTCAAACTTTCAGAATCATCTCTTAAAGGGGGAAAAAGGGGTGTTTTGTTTGCTGTAGTCAGTGTGGTGCTTGTTTGCCCCGTGCAGGAGAGGGGAGCGCTGGGCTTCGAGCGGCACTACCACGTCACTGACCCCTTCATCCGCCGCCTGGGCCTGGAGGCAGAACTGCAGGTGAGTGGGCAGTGCCCAAGGAGCAAACCAGCTGCTTCCCCACTGCAGGAAGCAGGTGAAATTCTCTCTTTCGTGGTGCAGGTCCTGATTTCTTATCCTCCCCGCGTCCCCGAACTGCATTAGAGCCGGGAATAGCTCAGTGAGAGTTTTGTGCGAGCTTTTTGCTCTTACCCGATGCACCTGCAGGAGAGCCAGTTGTCAGCTCTTCAACACACTCAGCTCTTAATGCCTAAAGTGTTCCCAGAAGAACAGGTTGTTGTTTTGCACTCTTGACACAGCTTAGCATGTCAGATCTCAAGATTATCTTTATTTGGGGGAGGAAAGGGTTCTTTTGTCCCTCCTTTCAGTCGCATCTCCCAGATCAAACGCTATCAATGCTCCCCCACTTCTCGCTACAGTTGATGGTTAATTTGGATGAAGATGGATGATGTAGTCACCCAGCAGCAAGGTGCTTCTAACAGAGCTATCAGAAGTGCCTTTTCCCTGTGTTCCCAGAGAACCTGTACCTGTAATTTGTCAGCCTTGCCAAGGGCTCTGGAAGCAATGTCACCTTTCCCTGCGTGCAGCGGGATTTCAGCTGTAGCCTCCGAGACTAAACTGCCATTTTATTCAACACTCTCTTTTCCCCTTTGTTTAACTTCGCCTTTTCTACCCCAGCTGGTGTGGCATGTCTGTCTTTTCTGGAGGTGCTTATCTGCCATGTGGGTGGGGTTTTTCTTTTGCAGGGTTAGAATAAAACAATAAACCCCCCCCCCTGCTTGTATTGGAACAAGTCCTTATTTGTGAGGAGCTCGCTGTGTCCTTGCCTTAGAACAGCTCTGCTTGATAAATCTGAAGTTTGTGTAATACCATCTTCCTCTTTGTTTTATTCCCTCAGGGTCACTCTGGGTGTGTCAACTGTCTAGAATGGAATGAAAAAGGAGAGTAAGTATGTGTCTTGATTTGGGATCAACAAACCCATAACCCCAGGTTCTCCCAAGAGTAGGATGTAGGTCATCTTATCGTAAGCAGCTGCTTCCCATTTCTAGTAAAGTGGAGCTCAAGCTCAAAGTTTCAGCTCGCGCTTCAAAAAGAAGCTTTATTTTGTTAAATATATCTGGATATTATTAGAAATGCCCCTTTAGTCAGTTCAGAAGGGAAATGGTCAGACTAAGAAGTGCAGATTGAAGGCTGCTTCTCTTCTCTTAAGTGGTATTATGGATTATAATGGATCTTTAGGATTTGCCCAGCTGGTGGTGACATTTCCCCACCCCCTTCACCGTGCTGTTAAAAGCTGCTGCTGGGGGACAAATATCTAAGGGAAGGAGGTGGACAATTTACCCCTCTGCAATTTTAGAGGGAAACTAAAGAGCATTTCCATTAACCAAGTGGAATAAAGACTTTCTGCATGAGAAACGAGTGGATGGAAGGAAGAGAGTGTATTTCTGGACACATCTCTTAGAACATCCAAAGTCTGCTCTGCAATACTCCTCAGAATTATTTACCAGTGAAAATTTCCATGTGCTTGAAAGAGATTTGGCTACAAGGAAGTAAGTTTAAAGCAGCTGAGAGTTGCAGATGTCCAGTTCTTTTTGGTTCAGATGCAGATGGATGTGCAAGGCCAACAACACCTTGCAAAGACTTTATACTGTTAAAGCAGTTTGTGGTTCACTCCATGAGCGCTGGGACTGCCTGGGCACATCCAGAGCCTGGGAATGGATGCCTTGGCTTGGCTTCAGGGGTGATGTGGAGCAGTTAACACAGCCAGGATAATAAGGAAAATGGAGGGCCCTGCATTTTGTAGTTGACCAAATGCCCCTGTTTTCCCCTGTGCCTTCGGAATCCGTGCGAGGTGGTTCAATGAGCTGAACCAACCAAAACCACTTGCTCTGTTTTCCGTGGAGCTGCTGTTTGCCTGGTTTAGCTCCTTGACCTGGCTGAATGGATGAGTGCATGGGGAGCACGTTGCTGAGGAAAGAGAGAGGAAATGGGCTGCTTAGGGCTGAATTAACTTAATGGATGTCTGTGGTCAAACCGCTCCATGAAATTGGTCACGGCTCAGAACAGAACAATACATGGTGCATATTTCTCTTCTGTTTCCTTCAGCTTGTTGGCCTCTGGCTCTGATGACCAGCACACCATTGTCTGGGATCCTCTGCACCACAAGAAGCTCCTTTCTATGCACACAGGACACACTGCAAACATCTTTTCTGTCAAGGTATGTGGTTAGGAGGAGTGAACAGCTAACAAAATCAGCAGCCTAAGCAGCAGGAGAATAAATCCTTGCTGGGAAGCATTTCCCTGCAAGCAGTGTCCCTCCCAAGGAATTTAATATTTCTAATGACAGGAAAAAAAATGGATGAAATCTAATACTGCTCTTAGCTTATGCAGATCCCAGGCTTATTCTCTCTGTGAATTCAAAGGAGGTGGTTGTAGCAAATTGGGATGTGTGATTGAAGAGACTGTTGTGTGTCCTGCTGTAACTGGTGACTGGTGTGTGTAATGCAGGTGATAACATGGGTTATCCCGTGTTCCTGAAGCAGTTCCTGCTCCATGGGTGCCAGGACAGCCCAGGGATGTCCATGTGAGCATTCCCAGTGCTTCTCCAGTCTGAATGCCAGATGTCTCTCCCACAGTTCCTGCCGCATTCGGGGGATCGGATCCTCATCACGGGAGCTGCAGATTCCAAGGTGCATGTCCATGACTTGACTGTCAAGGAGACAGTCCACATGTTTGGAGATCACACCAACAGAGTGAAGCGGATTGCCACAGCTCCCATGTGGCCAAACACCTTCTGGAGTGCAGCAGAAGATGGGTTGATCAGGTACAGAGTTCCAGCTGGTTTGGTTTTAGGATTCCTCACAGGATGTGCTGTGCACAGATCTGGAGAGAGGTTGCCTCTCTCCTACAGGGCTTGAACTCATCAGTCCCTTTCCTAAAACAGGAAGAAATTATCTTGTAAAATCTGATAAATGCTCTCCTCATCTCCTCCATTTTGCTCCACTGAAAAGGGAGGCCAGGAAAGGAATAGCCATGTCACAGGGAAGGGAGATAAACACTTCACATTTCCCTCCAGAGTCATTGAGACTCTTAAATGAGTGTTGTTACTATGACAGTCTGTTTCACTTTTCCTACGAGCTGCTGCTTGTGAGGTCATGACTTGGAGTTTAATTTGGAACTTGAATACATCTGTGCATGTTACAGAGCTGGTTTTAATGGCTATCCTGGTACTGAGGCCTAGTGTGTATTGAACTGAGATGCTTCCGGTAACCTGTGGCACAAACAACTGTTGTTAATGTCCTTGGTGTCATCTCATCATGGGTTGTGAGGTGGAGGTCACTGCTGAGCAGTGTTGATGTGCTGCTTTGAGTGGTCTTCAGTGTGGTCACCAAGGAAAGGTAGCAAAAGGTTCTTCCCCCAGAGGGTGGTTGGGCACTGAACAGGCTCCCCAGGAATGTTTGGACAACGCCCTCAGGGACAGGGTGGGATTGTTGGGCTGTCTGTGCAGGGCCAGGAGCTGGACTGGATGATCCTTGTGGGTCCCTCCCAACTCAGGGCACTCCATGATTCTCTTGTTGCTGCTTCCCTTCTCCCACGACACTCAGCCTGACTCCCCTCCCTTGCAGACAGTACGATCTACGAGAGAACAGCAAGCGCTCCGAGGTGCTGATAGACCTCACCGAGTACTGTGGGCAGCTGGTGGAGGCCAAATGCCTCACAGTGAACCCCCAGGACAACAACTACCTGGCAGTGGGGGCCAGCGGGCCCTTCGTGCGGCTCTACGACATCCGCATGATCCACAACCACAGGTAACAGCTCCTGGGCACATGTGAGCTGCAGAAACCTGCTCAGAGCTCTCTTGGGGAGGGGGATTTGTAGGGATTCTTCAGCTGTTTCTGTGAAGTTTTGCTCTTTGTTTTTTCCCTAGCAACAAAAGGCTTTTTGGTCTCTGAACAACACCGGGGCGGTGCGAGGCTGGTGACCCCACGGCTTGGTGGGCCTTGTCCTTGTTGGGGGGCAAGAAGTGTCAGCGTGGATCAAGCTTCCAGCAGGTGGATGCTGTGGTTATAACCAGGCTGTTGTTCTTTCTGGCTAGGAAAAGCATGAAGCAGAGCCCTTCAGCTGGAGTTCACACCTTCTGTGACCGGCAGAAGCCCCTCCCGGACGGCGCGGCGCAGTACTACGTGGCAGGTATGGACACCTGTACTGGTGTGACACTGGGGGGCACTGGTGGGGCTTTAACGTCTGAAGAAGCAGAGTTCTACCCATCACACACAAAACCTCTGCTTGGCAGAGTTCTTCCATGGAATTGCAGTTTGTTTCGCTTCTGAGCTGTGGATTCTTTCTCAGTTCCCTGATCTGGTAGTGCTGTGGGGGGGCGAGCTGGCCTTGCTGCTTCTTGTCCAGCATAAAATGTCTTTTTGTCACTTTTATTGGAATGTCAAGGATTGGGTAACCTGGGCTCTACAGGCTTCCCTGGAACTGGTCCCAGCAAAGCTGCTGTTCAAAATCTTTTTGGCACAGGAGAGAAATGACTTGTCCTCACCCTGCAGATGAAGAATCAGTGATGCAGTGTCTGAGCAATCCACATGACATTCTTCTCCAGTGCTTGTTATTTACTATCTTTTTTTCCCCCAGAATGTTTGTTTTTTTAAAAATACCTCAGACCAGCACGTTCAGCAGACCACTTTTGACAGTCCTGCTTCTGATGAGTCCCACTAGAGGATTCCTCAGGTCCCCTGAATTGGTCATGCAACACATCTGCTGTCTGAGCTACAGAACCTGTGTGTGAGCTGAATATTTAGGAGCTTTGGTTTGGCTGTGCTGAGGGCTTTATTAAGGAAACCTGATTAGAGGGTTGAAGATGGAGGTATTTGCAGATGGCCACAAATCACAAAAGCCAAATCTTAGTGAATCCCTAAAACTGAGAGGTGCTGGGTTCTGTAGGCTTGTTGTTAACAAGGTAGTTACAGTCCTTGTCTTCATATGGAGGTGGCCTTGCAGAGTTAAACTCGTGGAACGGTTTGGATTGGAAGGGACCATCTCATTCCACCCCTTGCCATGGACCTTCCACTGGACCAGGATGCTCCAAGCCCTGTCCAGCCTGGCCTGGATCACTTCCAGGGATGGGGCATTGATACCTGGAAGGTGTGAAAAAGCACCTGCATGTTTTGGTGGCTGATGGAAGGATTCAATAAACAGTAGGAAATGGGTGCTGCATGGCTTTGCCCTTGTAAAGGGGAGCAGCTGGGGTGGGACAGAGACAGCAGTTACTGGTTAAGCCAATAATTATGGACTTCTCCTCCCCACAGGGCACCTTCCAGTGAAGCTTCCAGACTACAACAACAGGCTGAGGGTTCTGGTGGCCACATATGTCACCTTCAGTCCTGATGGCACCGAGCTCTTGGTCAACATGGGAGGGGAGCAGGTAAGGAGGCAGCTCAAGTTTGGCAGAAAGCTTCAGATGTGGTCGTCAGGTCACTGCACATTGTTGTGTGTTCTTGAAAAGGGGTACAGCAACTTCTCTGTGGGTGATATGATTGATTTTTAAACTGCTTTCTGATTAATTCAGACTAAATGCTTGGGATTAGGGATTTATTTGTTATGCTGTCACTGATCAAACTTGAACCACGTTCTGTTCTGGTTTTCCAATTCACATTTCACTCTCTGGAAGAGGAAAAAAAAAACTAAAAGAGTTCTGGAACTGACCTTTGCTGACCTAGAAGAGGTTTCATAACTCATTCTTGAAACATTGAACTGCTTCTGTAATAGAATGTAGTGACTAAAGGACTTGGAGAAGTAAAGGCCTTCACCTGGAATATTGATTGCTTTAATTTTAAGCTCTGGGTGATATTCATGGATCTTCTGTAAAGCCTATCAATGAAATGAGAAAATCCTCCTGACAGCATTAATCAGCCTGGATTAAGCAGGACCTTTGCTAGTGGGCAGGTTGCACTGTGGTTGTCCTCTGCAGGTCTTTCTCACACGTGCTCTCATTCCCTTTAAGAGAAGGTGCTGAGAAGGTGAAAGGTAGGTCTGATTTGGGCTGTCCATTCCTGTCCCAGTACAGCTGTAAATTAGGATTCCCCAGGGCTGCCTTGGGAGCTTCTCAGGGAATCTTGGTTTCATCTTAGAGACATTCTTCCCTGGGTTTAGTGTACCACCTCTTGTCTGCCAATAAGTGTTTGGTTTCTTCATGATCACTGTGTTAATTAAAATACCTGATGGGAGTTGAGCCTTTCTGAGCAGGCTGGTCAGTGGTCAGGTCATCTTTTAAGGTGTGGGGAGGGCTCTCTTAGCTCTGGAGTAAAACCAGGCTCCTGTTTCTCAGCATTATTCTCTCTGAACCCAGTACTGGAATGGAACACACAGCTGGTACTGCTACCATTCCCATTTATAAACCAGATTCACAGTGGGAAAATTTGGAACAGCAAACTCAAACATGGAACCATACACCCATCTAGGCCTGCTTTATTTTTGTGACTTGAGCATCTATATTTTGCTGCCTTTTTTGTCTCATTCCATGTTTTTTTCTCCTCTCCTAAGGTCTATTTGTTTGATCTGACATACAAACAGCGACCATACACTTTCCTTCTCCCAAAGAAGTGCCACACTTCAGGGGGTAAGTGACACAAAGGAGTGGAAGGCACAGTGAAGTCATGTACTGCAAGACTCATTTTTGGGGTGCAGGAGGAAAATGAAGCTGTTGCTGGGCTGTTGCTGCAGTGCAGTTCATACCCTGAGTCCTAAAACTCTTCTGCAGAGGGACAGAATGTGTCTGGGGGGGAGAAGTGACCTGTGGAGAGGTGAATGTGTGTGTGAATTAAGGAGAATGCTTAAAGCTGAGCAGGAGGATTAAGTAGACTTTGTAAGTGGTTGAGGTCCTGGTGTCCTGCTTTCAGCTAAGGGGGAAGTTCCTGGGCAGGCGTGGAAGATCTATATTGTTTTATTTTTTAAAAAAAAATTATTAGTAAAATGTAGGATTCTATTATCCCCTTACACACCCATTACAAATGGCAGCTGATGTGACTGCATGACCTGCAGAGGATTGCTGCAGCTTGTTAACAGCTCCTTGAGCAGTAGGGTAAGGAAAGAATTAAAGGGAAAAAAGAAAGCATCTGGAATTCATCTACTGGATTCCTTCAGTGGTTCTACTCATCCTCCTTGTTCTGTCAAATGTTGTACAGCTTGGTTGTATGATCCTTTGCCTGAAATACAGAGTTACATTAATGTCACTGAATACTTGTGCAGTTTTGGGACTTTTCTCAGGGGCATGTGGTGATAACACAAGGAGGAATGGCCTGAAGCTGCAGGAGGGTGGATGTAGATTAGATTTGAGGAAGAAATTCTTCCCTGTGAGGGTGGGCAGGCCCTGCTGGCAAAGGTTGCCCAGAGACGCTGTGGCTGCCCCATCCCTGGAGGTGTCCAAGGCCAAACTGGAGCAACCTGGTCTAGTGGAAGATGTCCCTGCCTGTGGCAAAGGGTGAAACTGGATGGTCTTTAAGGTCCATTCCAACCCAAACCATTCCAGGATTTTGATACTCCAGCTACAGCCTAGACTCAGTCAAAGGCAGTTCCCTTCGAGCTGCTCTCTCTGTGAGTACTTAGTTTTCTGTGTATCTGGCTTTCTGTTCAAGAATTCCCTTGCAAAGGACCCTGCAGATATTTGGCACTAAATATAAGAAGGCCAATGGAATCTGGGTGACTGAAGGAGGTGGGACGTGTGGAATCACACAAGTTTGAGTTCTGCTCTCCGTGGGGCTGTGGCATTGGCTTGGCCCTGCTGCACAATAAACCCTGAAGCTGCACATAGGAGTTTGTGTAACCTACACTGATAATTAGCATGGCTGTGTATGTTTTTCTTGCTTTTTTCTAACCATCAGAAGTGCAGAATGGAAAAACCTCTACCAATGGAGTGTCCAATGGCATCCACCTGCACAGCAACGGCTTCCGCTTGTCCGAGGGCAGGGCACACGTGAGGTAAGGGCACAGCTGCTCCTCCAGGACAGTCCCGTGGCTTTGCCCTTGGCCTCTTCCTCCTGCCAGGCTGAGGTGCTGCCAAAAAAGTGATGTACAATTGCACTTGGGGTGTTTGACTTGATTGGCAAGTGGCCCAGGAGCTGTTATTTGCTCCTGTCGCCTGGGCTGTGAGCAGGAGTCAGATCAGCCATCCTGGGAGAAATGATCCAGGAGGAATCTTCCTCTCTTGTGATGAATTAAGGTGGACAGAACTAACAAATTACTTCAGGCCTGGAAACAAAGTGCCCTGGGTGGTTTTTGCTTCCTGACCTGCAGGAAGTGTGTGTTGGGAATGGGAGAGGCTGCGTGGTGAAAGGGCCTTTTTTCTCTTTGCCATTTTTTGAGCACCTGCCTGCTGCAAAATTGCAGGCAAAACTGCTTTTAGGACACTGGAGTCACTCCTCCTGCAGGCTGCACGTGAGCTGGGAATGGATGGAAAACCTCGTCTGTTATTCCTGCTCCTTTCATTCCTTAAGAGCAAAATGCAGTTGGGGAGAAGCAGCAGCAGCAGCACATCTTGGTGACTGTTTTTCCTGACACATGGTTCGAAGTCAAGACACTTATTTCATACCATATATGGGTAGTCTGGGTTCCACCAAAGTCACTTTGTGGAATGTTTCAGCTCGTTTCCTCTAGATGGCCCCTCCAACCGCGGCAGTGGGAATGGGGCTGGAATTTTGGGTTGCAGAGCCGTGGGGCTGCTGAGCTCGGGATGCTTCTGAATTTGCATTGTTGTACATTGCTAAAAGAGGATTGGAAATGTTGTTTATGCAGTGGAAACAAAGATGTATTGGCGAAGTCTGATGTTTAAAATACCCACTGCTCAGTTTGGAGCATCTCTGTATGTAAAGAAAAAATGGAAACAGTCAAACTGATGCAGTCAAACTGACAGAGGGCAGGTTTAGAGTGGATATTAGGAAGAAATTCTTTACTTTAGGAGGAAACTCTTCCCTGTGAGGGTGGGCAGGCCCTGGCACAGGTTGGGCAGAGAAGCTGTGGCTGCCCCATCCCTGGGAGTGTCCAAGGCCAGGTTGGATGGGGCTGGGAACAACCTGGGCTGGGGGAAGGTATCCCTGCCCATGGCAGAGGATCAGTTCCTGCCAACCCAAACCATTCTGTGTTCAAAAAGAAACCTCCCTCCTAAATTCAGGTTATTCAGGTCCAGGGTCTGTTCTGCCCTTGCCTGAGTCCTTTGGTATTAGCTAATGCTCGCTGGGACTTGCTAAGCCAGAACTAAACAGCGCTGACATTTACCTGGAGTCAGGGATGTGCAGCTCACCTGTGCTCCTCCCTTCCTTCCCTTCAGTCCCCAGGTGGAGTTACCTCCGTACCTGGAGAGGATCAAGCAGCAAGCCAACGAGGCCTTTGCCTGCCAGCTGTGGACTCAGGCCATCCAGCTCTACAGCAAAGCTGTGCAGAAAGCCCCCAACAATGCCATGCTCTATGGGAACAGAGCTGCTGCCTACATGAAGCGCAAGTGGTAAGGAGCCAGAGAGTGTCAGGGTTCAGTGTCACAGGTGCCAGACTTCCAGGGACCACAGATTCCTTGTTGGAGGACCTGGTTTTCCTGTGGGCTTGGGGTTATTGGAATGGGCATCTCTGGTGCAGCACAAGCAGTATCTGTTGGAGAAATTATGGCCAGACACAGCTGATGAAGCTCATCATTTCACCCCTACTGACATGCTGAGTAAAGGTTTGATGCTTCCCTGTTTAAAAAGAAACCCAAAAATCCACTTCTGAGTCACAGCATTATGGGTGTCTCCAAGGGTGTTTGCCTTTCTCTGGGTGGTTCTGATCTGCACTGGAGAAGGGCTCTAAGTCTGCTGTCAACAGATGAGGTAATGGTGACTGTGCTTTATAACATCTCATGACAGGAGGTTGTTTTAGGGCTGCCTGGGGTGCCTTTGGTTGCTGTTTTATTCAAGCACCTCTGCAGATACTCGGGCCTGGTGGTTCCCACGTTACCCCAGTTAACCCACACTCCCCTTGACTGGAAACAAACCTATTGGAGGGATCTGGGGAGGTGGCAACTGGTGCCTTGGAGTCTGGAGGGGATTCTGTCCTGATGGTTGCAAAACACCCTGTCAGCCTCTGCAGTAGGTAATGTCTGCTCTGACCAGTGGCCAGAGCTGCATCTGCAAGATACAGCTGAGTTATTTTAGTGTCTGTCCCCTTGAGCAGAGTAAGACTGAGTAGCATGACTTGCCATTAACATATTTAAAATAGCTGTGGTCCTTCATCTCCATTTGCTTTGTGAGGATATCCTTCTCCTCTCCCTGCTGAAATCCCCAGTATGAATTCTCCTCTCCTCTTGCCAAGATAAAGAGCAGCCAGCAGTTGTTGTGACTGTTGGTAACTGGCCTACTGGCTGTTTTGCAATAGCAGAGATTTGGGAGCTGCCTCAAAAAGACCTCAGTGTTCAGAGGGAGAGGAACAATAGGTTGGGATTAAGGAATGGATGACAGAAGCCGAGTGCTGATCTCATGAATGACATTTTTCTTATAGGAATCGTTTTTCCCGAAGGGTGTTGGCAGATCTGAACCTTTCAGTGTGTCAGCTACTGCCTTGCCACAGTTTTGGGTAGCAGGAAGATGTGAAAAACATACACACAATGGCTTTCTGTGGCATGCAATGGGTAGAATTTAAATAGTCCTAAGTTGATCTCTTCCAGGTGCAGAAAATGGGCACCTTTCTGCTAGAAACAGCTTCTGGTGTATGGAGGTGGCTGGGATGTCACTGAGCAGGAGGAGGAGGCAGGCAGTGACCCACACAGTGTGTCTCTGAGGTGTTCTTGATGTTTGGAGCAGGAACAGGTACAGGCCACCCTCAGAACCCTGCAGGTCCTGCTTTGGCCTCATTCTCTGAGTAACAGAGAGATCAAGAAAAAAGGAAGGTCTCTAATTTCCTAACCTCCCCTTGCTCATCTCCCTTAAGATGCTGCTCATACTCTGCAGCACTTCCAGGCTGTTCTTTGATATTTTGCTCCTAAAAGCCCAACTGCATCACCCTCTGGATTGCTTTTAGCAGTCCATGTTGACAGTACTGAGCTGATTTCTGGTTTTGCACAGGCTGAGTCAAACCTGTAACAAAGGGAGAAGTCAGTGCCTGCTTTACATCCCACTGTGTACATTTTCACAGCAGTCTGTTGGGCTGACACTGGTAGTTGAGGTTGAAGGATGTTTGAGAGTGGCAAAGCAGCTCACAACCCAGTCAGGTCCAAAATGTGACACACCAGTCTGTCATCCTCACAGATAACTTGCATCCTCTCTTTCTTTGATTAAAAGTGGCCTGTTGCTGTGTCCAGCTTCCTGAATTAGCACAGACAGTGCTGCAAAGACAGCCCTGAAGAGCCACATTCCTTCTGCAGGTCTCATGGACAAGGCATTCCACCTTCTGACTGTGCTGGCCAGTGGCCAATAATCCACCTAGACAGGAGGGAGCTGTAGGGTGAATGGTTTGCAGAGACTGCTCCTTAGAGTGTTAACCCAAAGGTCTGCAGCTCCCCTTGATGAGTCCAAACACTGGAAAACCTATTCCCTGTTCCACCTGAACATGAGGAGCAGCTTCTTTACTGCCAGGGTGACAGAGCACTGGGACAGGCTGCCCAGAGAGGCTGTGGAGTTTCCCTCACTGGGGATACTCAAAAGCTGGCTGGACACAATCCTGAGGAACGTGTTGCAGGGAACCCTGTTTGGGCAGAGAGGTTGTCCTGGGTGACCTCCAGTGATCCCTTCCAACCTGAGTCATCTTGGGATTCTGTGGTTCCATTACAAAGGCTCCATATGATCTAAAATAGTTGCCTTGTGGAAGGCACAGGGCAATTCATCATCTCCCCCTTGGGACTGTTTCAGACAGTGCATAAAATCATAGAATCCTGGAGTGGTTTGTGTTGGAAGGCACCTTAAAAATCATCCAGTTCCACCCCCTGCCATGGGCAGGGACACCTTCCACTGCACCAGGTTGCCCCAAACTGCATCCAGCCTGGCCTTGGACACTTTTAGGGATGGGGCATGTAGGTTACAGGTGTGAAACATCATCATCATCATCATTATNTCCCTCACTGGGGATACTCAAAAGCTGGCTGGACACAATCCTGAGGAACGTGTTGCAGGGAACCCTGTTTGGGCAGAGAGGTTGTCCTGGGTGACCTCCAGTGATCCCTTCCAACCTGAGTCATCTTGGGATTCTGTGGTTCCATTACAAAGGCTCCATATGATCTAAAATAGTTGCCTTGTGGAAGGCACAGGGCAATTCATCATCTCCCCCTTGGGACTGTTTCAGACAGTGCATAAAATCATAGAATCCTGGAGTGGTTTGTGTTGGAAGGCACCTTAAAAATCATCCAGTTCCACCCCCTGCCATGGGCAGGGACACCTTCCACTGCACCAGGTTGCCCCAAACTGCATCCAGCCTGGCCTTGGACACTTTTAGGGATGGGGCATGTAGGTTACAGGTGTGAAACATCATCATCATCATCATTATTATTATTATTACTGTTACTGTTATCCATTAAATGGAGCCTTGGCACTCTCTCAGGACAGCTTGTGGTGCCTCTGAGCCATTCAGGCTCACTGCTGGTACACCAGGTGTGTCAGCCCTGTCGAGGCTCAACAAGTCCCTCCTGCTTCCAGGGCACAAGCAAGGACACCCTTATTCCCACAGCCAGAGCTCAGGGAAATCAAGCATAGCAAACAGGATACAAATACCATTCCCATACCAGTCTGCTATAACTCTCATTTCCAAAAACTCAAAGCTTTTTGTTATAAAGGTGAGAAAAAAAAAAACCCTGCTCGAGCTGTTTGTCCCTCAGGGCTCTGAGGTGTTGGTGGGAGGTTCTGCAGCTCCTTGCTGAGGGCTCAGAGAGTGTCCGTGGGCAGGAGCTGTGCCGTGTGTCCACACAGGGGCACGAGTGAGCTGCCGTGTGAGAGGAGCCTGTTTGCCTGGCACGGGAGGCCTGTGCTGCCTGGCCAGAGGGCTGCTGCATCCTCCATCTTCAAAGGACTTCCCGAAATGTGTTACAGCAGGGAGCTCAGCTCTGCCGGATTTAAAATGGCAGGTCAGGGCTCGCAGGGCATCCCTGTGTGGCCACATCCCAGGGCTGCCTGTGGGCGTTCAGCAGGCTGGGCCGGGTCAGGCACTGCCCCCGAGACACAGCAAATGCTCTTAGTGAGCTCCTGGGGTGGCTGCTGCATGGAGACAGCTGGAAACAACAAGCTGTGGAGTGAAACGAGGGCTGGGAAACAGCAGTGGAAAATGTTTGCTATTGCTGCTTGGGCTGTGTAATCCGCCACTCCCTTTTCCTCAGGGATGGGGACCATTATGATGCTCTGAGGGACTGCTTGAAGGCCATATCCTTAAATCCATGCCACCTGAAGGCCCATTTCCGCCTCGCCCGCTGTCTCTTTGAACTCAAGTACGTGGCAGAAGCACTGGAGTGTCTGGATGACTTTAAAGGGAAGTTTCCAGAACAAGCACACAGCAGTGCCTGCGATGCACTGGACAGGGACATCAATGCAGCCCTTTTCTCCAAGAGTGATAACGGTGAGTGCCACTGCTCCAAGTGCTCCTTCAAGGTTACTCTGAAATCTAATGATCAGACAAGGATTTTCCACCTTAAACTGCCCCTCAGAAGTAAAGCTCCAACTTCTGAGGGAGATTGATTGTTACTGTGCACAGAAACCAGCCTGAGCCTGTTCTTNTGCAGCTCCCCTTGATGAGTCCAAACACTGGAAAACCTATTCCCTGTTCCACCTGAACATGAGGAGCAGCTTCTTTACTGCCAGGGTGACAGAGCACTGGGACAGGCTGCCCAGAGAGGCTGTGGAGTTTCCCTCACTGGGGATACTCAAAAGCTGGCTGGACACAATCCTGAGGAACGTGTTGCAGGGAACCCTGTTTGGGCAGAGAGGTTGTCCTGGGTGACCTCCAGTGATCCCTTCCAACCTGAGTCATCTTGGGATTCTGTGGTTCCATTACAAAGGCTCCATATGATCTAAAATAGTTGCCTTGTGGAAGGCACAGGGCAATTCATCATCTCCCCCTTGGGACTGTTTCAGACAGTGCATAAAATCATAGAATCCTGGAGTGGTTTGTGTTGGAAGGCACCTTAAAAATCATCCAGTTCCACCCCCTGCCATGGGCAGGGACACCTTCCACTGCACCAGGTTGCCCCAAACTGCATCCAGCCTGGCCTTGGACACTTTTAGGGATGGGGCATGTAGGTTACAGGTGTGAAACATCATCATCATCATCATTATTATTATTATTACTGTTACTGTTATCCATTAAATGGAGCCTTGGCACTCTCTCAGGACAGCTTGTGGTGCCTCTGAGCCATTCAGGCTCACTGCTGGTACACCAGGTGTGTCAGCCCTGTCGAGGCTCAACAAGTCCCTCCTGCTTCCAGGGCACAAGCAAGGACACCCTTATTCCCACAGCCAGAGCTCAGGGAAATCAAGCATAGCAAACAGGATACAAATACCATTCCCATACCAGTCTGCTATAACTCTCATTTCCAAAAACTCAAAGCTTTTTGTTATAAAGGTGAGAAAAAAAAAAACCCTGCTCGAGCTGTTTGTCCCTCAGGGCTCTGAGGTGTTGGTGGGAGGTTCTGCAGCTCCTTGCTGAGGGCTCAGAGAGTGTCCGTGGGCAGGAGCTGTGCCGTGTGTCCACACAGGGGCACGAGTGAGCTGCCGTGTGAGAGGAGCCTGTTTGCCTGGCACGGGAGGCCTGTGCTGCCTGGCCAGAGGGCTGCTGCATCCTCCATCTTCAAAGGACTTCCCGAAATGTGTTACAGCAGGGAGCTCAGCTCTGCCGGATTTAAAATGGCAGGTCAGGGCTCGCAGGGCATCCCTGTGTGGCCACATCCCAGGGCTGCCTGTGGGCGTTCAGCAGGCTGGGCCGGGTCAGGCACTGCCCCCGAGACACAGCAAATGCTCTTAGTGAGCTCCTGGGGTGGCTGCTGCATGGAGACAGCTGGAAACAACAAGCTGTGGAGTGAAACGAGGGCTGGGAAACAGCAGTGGAAAATGTTTGCTATTGCTGCTTGGGCTGTGTAATCCGCCACTCCCTTTTCCTCAGGGATGGGGACCATTATGATGCTCTGAGGGACTGCTTGAAGGCCATATCCTTAAATCCATGCCACCTGAAGGCCCATTTCCGCCTCGCCCGCTGTCTCTTTGAACTCAAGTACGTGGCAGAAGCACTGGAGTGTCTGGATGACTTTAAAGGGAAGTTTCCAGAACAAGCACACAGCAGTGCCTGCGATGCACTGGACAGGGACATCAATGCAGCCCTTTTCTCCAAGAGTGATAACGGTGAGTGCCACTGCTCCAAGTGCTCCTTCAAGGTTACTCTGAAATCTAATGATCAGACAAGGATTTTCCACCTTAAACTGCCCCTCAGAAGTAAAGCTCCAACTTCTGAGGGAGATTGATTGTTACTGTGCACAGAAACCAGCCTGAGCCTGTTCTTTCCTTGCGCCTGGTCCTGGTTTGCTCTTGAGTGAGAGAGTGTGATAAAAGGAGTCAGATGTAGCCAGGAGATAATCTGGAAGGAAGCTGGTGCTCTAAGCCCTACTCCCTGCTGGAATAGTCCTTAACTCTTCCCTAAAGCTGGTGGGGTCTCTTGGAGTGCTGTTTGCTTAGCGCATGTTCCTCCCCAAACGGTGATGAGGGAATTCTGCTGTCCTTGCAGCTGAAGACAAGAAAGGGGGTGGCCCCATCCGGCTCCGAGCCACGGGCCGCAAGGATTCCATCTCGGAGGACGAGATGGTGCTGAGGGAGCGCAGCTACGACTACAAGTTCCGATACTGCGGCCACTGTAACACCACCACGGACATCAAAGAGGCCAATTTCTTTGGCAGGTATGTTGGCAGAGTGCAGCAGGGATACAGGGCAGCAGCAGGGTAAAGCCTCAGGTGTGGCCCTGTGCGTTTATAAAATGGCACAGGCAGCACTGGTTTGGAGGGTTGAAAAAGTTGGCAGGAACCCTCATCCTGTGTGGCTGATCAGTAGCAGATCCACAGTGGGCATGGTTGGGCTAGTGTTTGGGTTTTGGGATGGAGAACAGGGCTCCTGGGGATGAAGGGAACCAGTACAGGGGTATATCCAGATCTGTAAGCGTGAGAGGTGCCAGCCTGCTGGCTGCAGGAGCCATCTGAGCTTCTCCTGTCTGCTGGGGACTGGCTGTGAGCTGTGCCCTCAGCCCCTGCTCCTCTCGCCCTAGCAATGCACAGTACATCGTCAGCGGCTCGGACGACGGCTCCTTCTTCATCTGGGAGAAGGAAACCACCAACCTCGTGCGAGTGCTGCAGGGAGACGAGTCCATTGTGAATTGTCTCCAGCCTCATCCCAGCTACTGCTTCCTGGCCACCAGCGGCATCGACCCCGTGGTGCGGCTGTGGAACCCCCGGCCAGAGGTAAGAGCCACCAAGACTCTCCTTGTCAGGAGATGGAACGGGGTCTTTCCTACTGTGGGTTTTTTTTTTTTCCTGCTGGGATCTCTAGTTGCAGTGACAGCCCCTCTTTGGTCCTGAGTTCTCTCCCTTGGTGCCTTGCAGAGTGAAACCCTCAACGGCCGCGTGGTGGTGGACATGGAAGGTGCTTCCCAAGCCAACCAGAGGCGGATGAACGCGGACCCTCTGGAGGTGATGTTGCTCAACATGGGGTACCGGATCACAGGACTGACCAGTGGTGGGGCTGGAGGCTCAGATGATGAAGACAGCTCAGAAGGGCAAGTCCAGTGCCGGCCCAGCTAAAATAGAACTGCCTCTCCTTCCTCTAATTGTTTGGCTTAAAGGGAACCTAGTTTCCTTGGTCCTGGACTTTCTCTGATGAATGACTGCACTGTTTCGCACTATGCACAGAGTAGGACAAGCTGGCAGGGGCAGGAGTGGCCGTCTCTGTAAACCATCACCACCTCCTCCTCCTCCTCCTCCACAGCATGGCAGTGCAGTCCGGGGTTTGCCTTTAGTGGAATTTAGTCCCAACAGGGGTCTTTGAGTTGTCTTTAAGCAGTGTAACTGGTGATTATTTTTCCAGAGCTGCTGTATGATCTGGTACAGGGCGATGTTGCCTGCGTTGCAGAGGGGATGTTAAATTCCTGAATAAAACACAAACATAGGGCAGGGGTTATGGAATGGATTGACTGCAGTGATTCTGAGAGCTTGACTCTGTGCTACCAGCTTGTCTAGAGGCCCCCAGTTTAGGGTTGTTGGCCATGAAACACCTGTTTAGTTCCATAACATCTTTCTTCTGGCTTCCATCTTAGACACGTTGTCACCAGATGTAGCTGTGCTGTATTGAGGACTGGAGACTGCCTGTCTTGTCCCCCTGTCTTAGCTGATGGATTGTTGAAGGCACTGGGCATGTGCAGCTCAACAGGGCAGGATGTGCTTGCCCAGTTCTGATACTTTCTCCTGTGGTCCATGAACCCATGGAGGGAGGTGACAGCAGTGGGGACAGGTTGGATCAGAGGCTTAGGACTTGTGTAGCTGAAGCTGCTGAGGAAAGGGGCAGGTCACAGCATCTCTCTCTGTTGCCCAACGTGTGTAGCTGTGTTCACCTTCTCCTCTCCATGTCACCCGTGTGGGAGCTGAGAACATTGTCACCACGTGTATGTTACAACTGCAGTTTTGAGCTGTTAGGAGCAGCATTTCTGGGCAGCCACCTGCCCTGTCTTGGCCACGGTGGGCCTTCTCTGCCTCGTTGTTGGTGTGGCATTGGATGGATTCGTGATCCTCTCAGGAACCCTCCTTCCTCTTCCTGCTCTCCACACACTGACTGGCTGCAGAGCCAGGAGCACACCAAGAAACGCAGCACTGGTACTTCCATTCCTTCCCCTCTCATGTAGCACACAGCCCTGTTTTTCCCTCTTGCAGTTGCCAAACACTAAATACCCAACAGATCTTACACAGCTGTGCTACAACCGAACCCGCAGAGGTTGTTTTTTTTCTAGGACTATCAACTAAGACCAAAGAGCCCCTGGAGATCTGAACCGCTCTGCGCTGTCTCGTAGCTCTTCCTGCTGAAGGTCTGAACATGCCAGCCTTGGTCCCAGGGGTGTGAGGTGTGTGTCTGGGAGTGTGTGCGCATGTGTGTGTGCTGTTCTTCCATGTGGTGCAATCCCTGGTCTTCCTGTTGCTGCTGTGGAAAGATGAGAGGCCTCCTTTTCCTCCTCTGGCTGTTTCTGGCTGCCAGGCATTGCTGAGCGAGGCTGCACAGTGCTGGCTGAGCAAGGGCTGCCTCTCCCTTCCAGAACAGTCTGTGAGATGAGGAGGGAGGGAGGTCAGGGAGCCTCGCGGCGTCTCTCCAAGGACACTGTTCCCTGCAGGGAGAGAGAACTGGGATCTCATCCCTGCCCCTCAGACAGACGTCACCTGCTCTGTCTCGGAGTGCAGCCAAGCCCACCCCGATTCTGTGGGAGCCAAAACAGCCATCTCCCCTCGTGCTCTGCCAGGCTGTGATGGCAGAGTCCCCTCCGCCTTCTCCCGCTGAGGCAGAGCTCACCTGGGACAGCTCACTCTGCTCCTGAGGGCAGGTTTGCTGGTTTTCACGCAGAACCCACGACTGTTCAGTTCACCTGTTTGGTGGGGTACAGGCTCCCCCCACGCCAGGTGTACCTGCTCTTCAAAACCCAGAGGCAGCAGAAAATTCTCCTCACTTGGGTGGCTTTCTGACATGCTCTGCCCTTTTCTTTTTTTTGCTTAAGGCTTCCTACTAGATGCATCCTCTTTTTTTTTATTTTTTATTTTCCCCCTCTTCTCCTCCCACTCAAACTTTTTTTTTCAGCTTTCAGTAGACAACGTCTGCAGACTTTGATTTTTAAACTGAGAGACTGAGATGGAAAGCTCTGAAGAGAACAGACCTCTCCCTCCCCATTCACCTTTTGCTGTGGCAGCTATTTTTTTTGGTTTTTTTACCCTTGTGAGACAGTGCAGCTCTTTTACCTGCCAGTTGCAGTGTGAAAGCAACCAGATTCCCTGCCTCTGCAGTGGGTTGCTGTTTTTAATGGCTGCTTTGGTTAAATTAAAAAAAAAAAAAAAAAGAGATAAATAATAATAGGAGAGAAGGGGAGAGAAAAATCTTTCTGCCTCCAGCCCCTTTTCCCCTTGTTGTGGGCAGATTACCTGCTTGTCACTTGTTAATGAGGAATTTGTATTTATTGGTGAAGGGAAAAAACATGCTGGGGAAGTCGGGAGAAGATGTTGCTTTATTGACCTCTGCTGTTTACTTCAACCCCCTCTTTGGGAAAGCTTCTTCCTGCTCTTTCTGGTTAACTCTTTCTAGCCTGGGATATGCAGGGATGCCTCCTTTATTTTTGTATTCTAGCAATGGGCTCTCCGTTAGGAGACTCTAGGATTCTCTTAGTGTTGCAGTGACCATTGCTTCTCGCTTTTTTCGAGTACTAAAGATGATCATCTCGTAAACTTTTGCCCCTGCAGTTGTAGAGGTAACACACGAGCCTTACTGCCCTCATTAGAAGGAGCAGAAAACTTGTTTCTCTGGTCCCTGGAAGAGAAAGGGTTAAGCGATTAAACAATTCTTTGTTCTAGTCCTTTCTTGGTGTCATTTTGTTTGGGGGGGATTGTTCTGGCTGTGGGTGGGTGGAGGGTGGCCTGGTTGGGCTGCGTGTTGTCTGTGCTTCGTGGCTCCGAAAACTTGAGTGGGAAGGGGGCTGGGGAGCCCAAAATGTGGTTTCTAAGCTGTGGTGGCCACTGAGTTAGTGCTGAGTTAGTTTACCCAGGCTTGGGAGCTCGGATCTGTCAGCGGAGTGAGGGTTTGGGAGCAGAGGCCACCCCTGGTGTGGTTTAGAGCCAAAGCCCCAGCACTGGGATGGGGATGGGAGCAGCTGCCTGGGGCTTACTGGGAGGAGTGATACTCACATCCTACAGAGCTGCTGGAACAGAGTGTTTCTGAATCAGGTGTGGGCAGGGAGGGAGGGTTAAAACTGATAAAATCCCTGTTGTGTCTCTGCTGAACCCAAGAGTCAGAGGTGAGCGAGGGGGAGGCACAAAGCTGTGCAGGGAACAGCCTCTTGCCCAGAGCAGCAGAGCCCTGGGGACTTGGGCTGTGGGGCCAACCCAAGGTGACCTGCCTGAGTCACTCTGGTGGTGACTGACCTTCTGGGATGTTCCTGGGTCAGCAGCAGAACATTCAGTGCCTTCCCGTGTCTCACACCCACCGTGGTGTGTCTGACACCAGCTCTGAGACCCCAAGGTGATCCTTTGCTAAAGGGTCTCACAAACTCACTTTCTTCTCTGGGCTCCTGCTGCAAAACCTCCCAAACACTTCCCTGCCCTCCAAGCTGCAGCCCTTAAGGAAGAGTTGGAAAACCAGTCTGCTATTTTCAGAATCCATTTGAACTCTTAAAAATTCCCGTTGGACACCTTTTCGCCGAAGGCCTTTTGAGGCCTCTTCATTTCAAATCCTGTCTGATATAAATTATTGCTTTAAAAGGCAGCTCTGCTCTAACAAAGCCATGAGCATCCATAGCTGGAATTGGCAATCAGCTAATTGGGTCAGCTCTTGGAGTGAGTGGTTGGAAGCTGAGTGGTTGAATCGTGGGTGGAAATGGGTAGAAGGACCCAGAAAACGAGTTTTATTTGTAGTTTGGGTGAGGGGATTGGGTTGAGGGAGGGAGAGGAGCGACATGCTCTGGGATGTGGGGGGAGGAACAGTCACAGCCTGACTGACAAATTCACTTTTCTCTGATGGAACTGTTGCAGTGCCAGGAACAAATGTGCAAAGGGCTCAAGATGGCTCCTGTCTCCGAGCAAAATGGGAGCAGGATGTCTGGAATCTGCCTGCTGTGGGTGCAGGGAGGAGTTCAGCCCTTGGAGTTTGTTCAGGCCTTGCTGCTGCAGGAGGTGAGACTGCTGGGGACCCTCTCCAGGGCTGGCACAGAGAGGAGGTGGGTCTTGTCCTGGATTTCTTAGCTGAGAAATCATCATGAGCAGCACTTGGCTCTGTGAGTGCTTCCACTTGTCCCTGAGAAGCTGGTGGCTTTTTCTTTAAACCTGAAAGTTGCCCTGTCGACCAGCTGTGTCAGTTGGAAAGGGAGAGAGAGAAGAGGAAATGCAGTTTCCAAGTGACAGGGAAAGAGAAAAGACCCGAAGGTCAGGGCTGAGGGGTGAGGTGGCTCAGGGCCACACGGTTGGGGTGGGCGGCTGAGCTGCGTCTGTTCCTGAGCAGCACCATCATCAATAGAGCCCAGAGTGACGTTTCTGGTTCACACTGAGCCATTAGAGCCTGTCAGAGACTGCAGCAGGCACAGACCAGAGGAGAGGAACAACAAAAACGCAGAGCAGCCCGGCCCAGCCTCACCTCTGGGGTGGGGGAAGGACACCGGGCTCCGTGTCCTCCATCAGCCCGTGGTGCCTCGGTGACATTTCCAGTCGGCTCCTGCTGCTGCCTCGCCTGTCAATGTCAGGAGGGGGAGGGGATCTCCTCCTGGAGTGGTTTGGTTCTGGCAGTCCCTCTAATGTTCGAGCTGTCACAACAGGGAAGGTTCCCAAGGAAGCGCTGCTGAACGGGAGCTGGCTGGGCGCCCGCTCCTTCCAGGCTCTGCCATGAGCCGGGCTGGGAAGGGGCTCCAGCTGCACCCCTGGTGGTGCGTGCTTGGACAAACCCAAACTGGTCCATCCTCTCCTCTCAGGAAGGCTCTCTGGATCACCAGGGCATGAGCAGCACACTGGCACCTGCAGCGAGGAGGGAAATGTCCTCGTTGTCCTGGGGATGTTTTGGCTGAGGGGAGGTAGAGCTGCTTCCTCACTGACAACAGCAGAGAGGAGCCATCAGGGGCAAGTCCCTGGCAAAACCTTTTGTTTCTCCTCCAACGAGAGCTTGCACAAACAATGATGGCACCATTCCTGCTCTGCACATTGATCCAGTGCTGTAGTCAGGCAAGAGAGCTGCAATAAACCCCTGGCCTTTAATTTTATGCATGGAGAACTTCTTACCTGCTCTCCCCTCCCTGTCCTCCGCCCCCCCCGCAGTTCCTTTTCCAACTGCAGCTATTTTTCCCTGCTGACTTCAGGTGTTTTGTATTCTGCTTAGATCAATAGCAGCACAACAGCAGCAGCTTTCCAGTTGTCACTAGGAAGACCCTGCTGTCAGCTCCAGCTCATCCGTGCGGTGCTGGAGCTGGAGAGCCCTTGTGCTTCCCTGACAAACACAAAGAGATGTGCAATACACCAGTGCTCTATTGATTTTTTTTTATTTTTTTTTTTTTTTTTTTAATCCAGCCTGGGGAAAGCTGTGTTCCTCCTGAGCTCCAGCAGCTGGGTTTGTCTTCCTGCACTTGGTTTGAGAGGGAATAAACTGCCTGGACTGCCCCTTGCCCACGCGGGAGGTGGCACTGTGGGGACACGTCCTGCTGAGGCTGTCAGTGATGTCCCTGCTGCGTGGCTTTGCCAAGGAGCTGGTCCCTGGTGATATGCTGCTTAGCAGCCTCCAAGCCACGAGCAGCAAGAGCAAATCCATTGCCTAATCCGACAAACATGCCAGGACCACATTAGCTGATGTGAACATTGGCCCCTATTCATGGATTTTTCACAATCTCTGATATTTATGGTGGCCTGGAGCAAATCAATGCCAGGGTTGGTTTGTTTTTTTTTTTTCCTTTGTTGAACTAAAAGTGTTCACTGAAACACAACCTTTGTGTGCATCTTCCATCCCAAGTGCCAAAATGGAATCATAGATTGTTAAGGCTTGGGAGGCACCTTAAAGCTCATCTCATTCCACCCTGGGACACCTCCCGCCAGCCCAGGTTGCTCCAAGCCCCATCCAACCTGACCTTGGACACTTCCAGGGATGGGGCAGCCACAGCTTCTCTGCCCAACCTGTGCCAGTGTCCCATCAACCTCAGAGTAAAGAATTTCTTCCTGATACCTGCCCTAAATTTCCCCTCTTTCAGTTTGTACCTCTTGTCCTAAAGTAGGAAGTGTCTGTCAGGAACCAAATCACCACCCACGGCTTCGCTCTCAAGAGTGCTGGATTTCCTCAACTTTCTCTTTTGGAGACCATTTTGTGAATTCCTTTAATGTCAGATCCCCAGGAGCACAATCTGAGGCTCTTGATCAGCTCCTGGCACAGGGACAGGTCATGCAGAGATGGTGCCCACACTGCAGCTCAATGTGAGCACCAGGTGCACAACTCTGTGTGCAATCTGATGCCCCTGAAGCAGCTTTCACAGGATCACAGAGTAGCTGGAATTGAAAGGGCCCTCTGGAGACCATCCAGTCCAACCCCCCTGCCAAGGCAGGGCCACCTGGAGCAGGTGACACAGGCACACATCCAGGTGGGTTTGGAATGTCTCCAGAGAGGGACACTCCACACCCTCCCCGGGCAGCTGTTCCAGGCTCTTGACACCCTCCATGGAAAGAAGTTCTGCCTCATGTTGAGTGGAGCTTGTGTTTTAGTTTATGGCCATTGCTCCTTGTCCTGTCAGTGGGTACCACTGAGGAGAGTCTGGCACCATCCTCTGACATTTTTCTTGGAAATATTTCCCTCTTAGGTTGTACTAAACTATGGTCTAGACTAGGAAATCAGGTGGGATATTAGATGAAGTCCTGAGGGCTTGGTAGAGGCGAGGAAACATAGTGTAGATGTGTTTAGGGCATTACTGAGCTGCTTGTGTTGAAGGCTCAGTGCTCAGGAGTTGGTGTGGCTCGAGGTGGGGAGGCCACCTCAACACCAGACTTCAGTGATGTTTTCTGCTGCCACAGTGACTTCTCCAAATGGGAGGACACCAAATGGTGTCCCCTCTGATGCGAGCAGAGGTCACCCATCTCCTGGGCTTTCCCCCTGGACGCTTCACCAATCTAAAACTCGATGGGCGTGCAAGTGTTGTTCTGTGCCAGAGCAGAGAACGTGGATGGAGGTGGAAGGCTGGACTCAGCCTAACAATTGGGAAAAGCCAGGTAAGGGAAAGCAGGACACAGAGTAGGGAGGAGAATGTCAGTACAAAGTGGGAGCTGTAAGTTTGTGATGACTGTCGGGAGCAGGGTTTGTTAATCCCAAAGCCTCTGCGCTGGAGCTGCCCAGAGGAGGAGCCCAGAAGGAAAGGGCCAAGACTGTTTATTTTTATTCCCAAACCCCTTGGCACGGTGCAATGTGACACCAACAGGGTCCCGGAGAGCTCTGGCCACTCCGTGCCTCCACAGGAAACAGTGCTCAGGGTCTCTGTGTGAGGGGGAAATGAGCAGCTTCCAAGGAAAGCGTGGAAGGACGTGGAGAGGAGGACGGGGGCTGGATGCTCTCCTGCACCCCTGGGGCAGAATATCCTTGTCCTGGGCTGGGCTCGAGCAGCCCTGCCCTCCCTGTGCTTCCCATGGGTCTCGCCCTGTGTTCCCAGCGTGTTGTGGCGGGTGGAAATCCGGAATAAACACGTTTCTTCAGCTTCCTCGCGTAGTTTGGATTAAACTTCCTAATAAAAGCAATTGTTATTTTTCTAACCCGATTCTCCCTGTGTAAATTCTGTCGCTGCTGGGGCTGTGTCTCCCCCTCCTCCCCTCTCCCGGGAGCCTCCGGGTGATGGTCATTTGTGCCCCGGGGGGCTCTTCCAGCTCCTGCCCTATGGAAGGGCGGCAGGGAGGATCCGCACAAGGTGGGTGTGGGGGGTGAAGGGACTGCCAGAAGGGGCAGTCCCAGGGCAGGGACACAAACCAGCCCCCCTCCCTCTCTGGCGGGGGGTCAGGCCCGGGGCTGGGGTACAGCCTGGGACTGGGGTCCAGGACTGGGACAGGGGTCCAGGATGAGGGTTGGGGGTGTTGGTCCCTCCCTCCTGCCACTCCCGTGTCCCCTGTCCCGTATCCCCTATCCCATATTCCATGTCCCATATCCCGTGTCCTCTATCCTGTATCCTCCATCCCCTGTCCCATATCCCCATATCTCCCACCCTGTGTCCCCATAGCCCCATGCTCCGAATCCCCTATCCCATATCCCCCATACCCCATATCCTCTATCCCCCATACCCCCTATCCCCCTATCC
>VXBX01006675.1:379-31142 GCA_013400415.1 Scytalopus superciliaris
CATACCCCGGGCCGAGGCCGCCACGGCGCTGCTGCCCTCAGACGGTGCTGGCCGAGGCACCCCCGGCCCAGCTGGCTCCAGGTCTCTGCTCCCAGGACATGAGTGGCCAGGGAACCCCCCGCACCCCGGCCGCCAGCTGCCCCCAGGCACGGTGAGGGGCACCAAGGCCACCGCCGGCAGAGACAGGGGCGCTGCTTCTCACCCATCCTGTCACAAATAGTGTCCCAACATCCCCAGAAGGGCCCCGAGGCTTTGGCTGTCGGGTACAGACCCCACAGAGCGGGGCTGGCAAACCCCCCGGCCCCGCGCCCTCGGTGTTCCCCGAGCTGTGCCTGCCGCCGGAGGGGACACTGCACGGGCCCAGCTCCGGGGGCAGCCCGCCGGCCTGCCCGCTGCTCCCAGCGACCCAGGGACTGGGGCTGTGCCTCCGCCTTGGGCACAGCCTGCCGCCCCACTGCCGGCCCCAGCACCCACAGGCCATCCCCGCGGTCCAGAGCCCGGCACACCCCCGGGCTCCCTCAGTGCCTCAGCAGCCCTGTGGTGCCCAGCACAACCTGCGATGCTCCGGGCCGAAGGTTGACTGTCTCTCAGCAGGATGCACACACACCTGTTGGGCTGACGTGGCCAGGCTTGGGGAGCGAGGGGGACAGTGGTGGCCTCTTCTCAGACACCAGAAAGCCGTCCCCATGCTGGGCAGAGCCAGCGCCAAATGGCTTCAAGGCAGACCCAGGGTGGCACAGCCACAGCTGGGAGGGAAGACAGAAATTGTGAGAGCGACAGCCCTGCAGGCACCACGGCCAGGGAAGACAGAGGGTGAGGAGGTGCTTTGGGTGCCAGAGCAGAGATCCCCCCGCAGCCCGCGGTGCAGCCCATGGAGGATCCCCCAAGCCATGGAAAACGCCCTTGAGGAAGCTGCAGCCCTTGGAGAGCCCACACAGGAGCAGGGTCCCTGCAGGAACTCTGGCCATGGTGGGGATCCCATGCTGGAGCAGGGGCAGATCGTGAGGAGGGAGGGCCAGCAGGGACAAAGCATTATGAACTGACCCCAACCCCCTTCCCTGTCCCCCTGCAACGCATGCGGAGAGAGGAGGTAGGATAAGTCAAGCATGAAGCTGAGCCTAGGCAGAAGGTGTGGGTGAGTAAAGGTGGTTTTAGTTTTGTTTTTGCGTCTCATTATCCTACTTTCATTTTAATTGGAAATCAGTCTAATTTATCTTCCCCAATTCCCATCTTTTGCCTATGATGGTAGCTAGTGAGTGATCTCCCTATCTTTATCTCAACCCATGAACTTTTTTGTGGTATTTTCTCCCCACCCTGCTTGGGAGGGGGAGAGAGAGCATGGCGGGGAGGGCACGTGGCAGGCAACCACAACCAAGCCTAACACATGTCTGGGAATTGCTGTGTTCTTATTACAACTTCCTTTCTCCCACATTTCAGATGTGTAGGGGGGAAAAAAACCCCAGCACAACAACCCCTCCCCCCCATCATTTTAATAACAAAAAGGCTCTTCTAGGTTTTTCTTGAAGTTTCTGTTTCTGAGAGACAGCTCACATGTTCTACTGTCATGCTACAGTAATTTCCTCTTGTGAGCAAACATCCTGCTCCCTCACTTCTTGGCATTTGTTAGGAAGTGCTTGCTGTCTGTTTTTCATTTGGCTCAGAGTTTCTCTCCATTCCATCTGGGGTTTCCCTGGAGTTTCCATCAGCAGGGTGACCTCAGCATGTATCACGAAACTGTCTAAGTTCCACCCATTTAGGGGAAGCTTCCTTCTCAGAAGGAACCTGAAGAGGCAAGAACAGGCCAGATCCATTAAGGACTGTGACTGTACAAGATAGTCTCACACCTTCTCCATGTCCCCCATCCCATACAAATGACACACAAATGTCACTGGTGCTTGGCCTTTTGAGGAATAATTCATCACTGGTCCATTCCTCTACCAGTGTCAAAAACTACCCTGTATAGGTCTACCTAAAGAACTTTTTGGACAAGGGAAAGAGTTGAAGGACATGCATCCTATCCACAGACCCAATACTTATGGAGTGCTATTCCAAAGAATTTTTAAAAATTCAGGAGGGAGCTCATTGCCTAAAATAGCAAGGGAAGAATTTTCTGAAAGGACAGGATATCCTTTTTGGGTGCTGCACAAAAACTGCTGATTTTGTAACACCAGATTGACACGAGATGCAGCAAGAGGACAGGGTTTACCAGTTTCACTCTCAGGTAGCAGGAAGAAAAAGAAAAAAAAGGTACTGCACTAAGCAAGGTGTTGTTCTGAGCAGCATGAAGTCCCTCATAACCAAACAAAGCACATGAAAAAGGGGAATGGAGAAAAAAGAGTTAATTTTGCACTTTTTTGTGTGCAGTAGTGGTGGCCTGAGTGCCCTCCCACTCCCTCCCACCACTGCACACACAGGAAACCCAGTTATCTCTCCTCCTGCAACATGGTGCAGAACCCCAAAATTATGCCAGTGGGCCCCCCTGCAACGGCAAACAAAACTCAAGGCACATAGTCAAAGTCAGGATGAAGAGAAATATTCCTGTGTAGGGAGGGCCTCTTTATTTTTTTCATTTTATACGTTTCTGGTGGCACTTTCCTGGTATTCATAGAATGGTTTGGGTTGGAAGGGCCCCTACTGCCATGGCATACCTTCCATTAGGCCAGGTTGCTCCAAGCCCCATCCAGCCTGGCCCTGAACACTGGACAGACTCCATGAAGCAGTGCTACAAACTCGCTATCAAGAGAAGTTCACAGCAAAGCCACCTGTGACTTGGCACCAGTTTGTTCCACAACGTCACCTGCTTGAGCCCCGTATTTGCACATGAACTAACTGACATTTGTGTTCCTAAGCCCTTGCAAAGCTGTTTTGCTGTGGCTGGAGACCATGACGGCTGACACGCAAGGGAAGGCTGGGAAGGTGCTTGCAGTAAAGTTCATTGTGCCTCAGCTGAGAGGCAGTGCCGGATCACGGGAGCACTTTTGTGGAGTACACGTGCAGGGAAAACTGGGCTCCCTTGAACCAGAGGCTCCCCATTACTCAGGTGGACAAGCCTCCAGAACAAGGAACCATGTGTGCCCTGTGCCCCATCAGCTCTGCTCAGCCTTCGGGTGGAGCAGGGCAGTGCAAGCCCTGACTGTGGGGCGGGCTGGGAACCACAAGCATAATCCAGCTCTGATGCATCCATCTCCAATTCACTGCTGGTCACCCGAGGAAGTTGAATAGTTTTAGGAGTTTGGCATTGTGTTCAACTGACCAGTCTTTCAAGAATTGCTACTTGGGCGATGAGTTATGTGCTTATTGTAAACTTTGCAGTAACCAAAGTAATCAAATTGAGTAATCTTTGTTTACTCAGTGACTTTGGCCTTAAAACAGATTTAGACACATTCAGCTTCTTTGGCCTGAGATCCCAGCACTCCTTACAGGCTTACAGTTTCTTTATAGCTTCATAGTTTCTATTGTGTCCTCAGTTTCAAGTCATACCACTCCTTAGGCATCAAATAACAAAAAAACTCTTCATGAGTCACAGGACAGCAACACAAGAAGAGTTATTACTAACAGGAAACTAAAGAGACAATCAGTTTCAATTCCCCAAACTGCTTAATTGCACACCAACCACAAATTTTCTTGAGGCCACAGCTTAGTACAAAACTTGGGATGTGGCAACATAGTATTAACATACTGCTTATATTGTAAAGAGCTAGCAGATTTATGGTATTCTCTCCAGGGGTATTAATAGCCTTTTAACTTTGACTCTCTAGAAAGCTGAGCTGTGGTAAACATGGAAACTCTGAATCCACTTCAAAGAGTGTTGAGAAGGTGGTATTTTCAGTTGAATTAGTGAAAAACCTCTGACCCAGCAGACAGCATGGTTTGCAAGACTGGGGTCAACAGCCTGGTTTCTCCCTTCAGGCTGCCCACCATGCTGTCCCCTCACTGGCAATCTTACCTCCAAAGGAGACTCACAAAGGGAAATGCCAGCCAGGTTTTCCCAGCTATGCCCCTCAACATCCCCTTGCCTGGTAACTAATCTTTAGTAATATTAAGGGGCAAACAAACAAAGCAGGTGTCTTCATGGAAGTCTAATATGGGCCACCAAGCTAGGATGATGACACTAAGGCACACCACTAAATCAATCACCCTTGTCCTTATCTGACTTCAATTTGACAGATGATAACTGGGAATACCACACAGTTGGCACCAGCTGGTCCAGAAGAGTCCTAAAGCACTTGTATCAAAGCTTCATGGTACAGGTACTAAGGGTGCTGACTGGGAAAGGTGCTCTTCTTGAATTGTTACTTGTTAACAGAGACGGTCCTGTGAGTGATGTGGTGATGGGTGGTTGTCTTGGCCACAGCAACCATGAAGTGATCGAGTTTAAAATCTGTTGACAGGAGGAAAAATGCCAGCAAAATCTCAGTTCTGGGCATGAGGGGAGCAGAGTTCAAGCTGCTCAAGGAATTAGGTGGTAAGGTTCCCTGGGGAAATGATTTTGAAGATGCTCATCATGTTTTAAGCACCACCTCTGAAACGTACAGGAACAGCAATTCCCAAATACCAGAAATCAATCAGGTGAGGCAGAAGGCTGGCATGGGTGAGCAGGGATCTTCCTCTGGAGCTGAGGCAAAAACAGGAAGTGTATGGTCAGTGGGAGCAAGGGTGGGTGATGTGGGAGGAACACAGAACTGCTGCTCATCACTGCAGGGAGAAAATTCATGCAGCCAAAGCTCAACTGGCATTGAAGCTGGGCAGTATTGTGGGGAACAATGAAAAGGAGCTTAAAACACATCAATAGCAAAAGGTAGTGCAGAAGTAACATTGGCCTGTTACGTGATGAGGATGGTCACCTCACAAACAGGGACAGAGATAAGGAACAACTGTTTAACTTTCTTTGCTTTGGTCTTCAACATTGATGACAGGCTAAGAGGATCCCAGTGCCCAGAGCTGGAGGACCATGACTGCAAAAATGATCAACTCCCAGTTGCCCTTGAACTTGTGTGGGATCTGCTGCTCCAGATGGATCCCTCTAAGTTTGATGGGTTTCATCCGAGAGTATTCAAGGAGCTGACTGATGTCATCATGAGGCCTCTCTCAATGCTCTTGGGAATCTAGAGAAGTCCCAGCTGACTGGAAGCTGATGAACATTGTCTTCATATTCAAGAAGGGCAAGAAGGAGAACCCTGGAAACTACACCCTGTCTACAGTCTAACTTCAGCATCTAGCAAAATTATAGAGGTTATTCTGGGAGTTATTGAAAAAACACCTGAAAGACAATGCAGTCATTGGTCACAGCCAGCATGGCTTCAGGAGAGGAAAGTCCTGCTTATCCAACCTGATTTCCTTCTGTGACAAGGTAACCCAGCTGGCTGATCAGGGGAAGCCAGCTGATGGGATCTGTTTGGGTTTCAGTAAAGCTTCTGAGACTGTCTATCCCAGGATCCTTCAGGGCAAACTGTCCATCCCTCAGCTGGATAAACACCCCCTGTGGTGGGTGAGCAATTGGCTCACAGGTCGGGCACAGAGGGTGGCAGTGACTGGGGTGACACCAGACTGGCCACCTGTCCCCAGTGGGTTCCACAGGGCTCCATCCTTGGCCCTGTGCTCTTCAACACCTGCATCAGTGACTTGGACACAGCACTGGAAGGGGCACTGAGCGAGTTTGCAAATGAACCCAGAACAGGAAGGAGCTGTTGAGTCCCTCGAGGGCAGGGAGGCCCTGCAGAGAGACCTGGGCAGATCAGAGGGCTGGGAATCACCAACCACGGGAAGTTAAACAAGGCAAGTGCCAAATTCTGCCCCTGGGATGGGGCAACCCTGGCTGTATGGACAGAGTGGGAATGAGATGCTGGAGAGCTGCCCTGGGGAAGGGGAGCAGCAGGTTTGGGCTGAGGGCAGGTGGAACAGGAGCCAGCAGTGCCCTGGCAGCCCCAAGGAAGGGCCAGCCCTGTCCTGGGGCACCAGGCCCAGCATCGCCAGCCAGATGATGGGGGTCTGTCCCACTCTGCTCTGGCAAGGCCTCACCCCGAGTCCTGGGGCAGGCTGAGGTGCCTCTGGGTATAAAGCCATTAAAGAGCTACAGAGATGGTGAAGAGCCTTGAGGGGCCATGAGGAGTGGCTGAGGGCACTTGGCCTGTTCAGCTGGAGGAGACTGAGGTCAGAGCCCACCGGGGTTTGCAGCTTCCCCACGAGCAGCAGTGGAGGAGCAGCACTGCTGTCTGCTCTCTGACCAGTGACAGGACACCAGAGAATGGCTGCAGCTGTGCCAGGGGAGGTTTAGGGTGGATGGCAAGGAAAGGTTCTTCCCCCAAAGGGTGGCTGGGCTGCCCTGCAGGGGAGTCACAGCCTCAAGGCTGACAGAGCTCCAGGAGCATTTGGACAGTGCTCTCAGGCACATGGTGGGGAACTCAATGACCTTAAAAAGGTCCCTTCCAGCCTAAGCCATTCAGTGATTCTATGATTGTTCGGGTGTCCTGTGCAGGATGAGGAGCTGGATTTTGATGATCTTTGTGCGTCCCTTCCAATTCAGGATATGCTATAATTTTGTCATTCTGTGAACTACAGATTAGTCTTTTAAAACAAAAGCTCTGGCAACAGAAGTGATTACAGCACAATCTGCACAAATTAGCCTTTCTACCCTCCTAGAGCAGATGAGTAAGAGTCAGTGAAAAAGCTCTGAGTTCATGCCAGGTTTATGCTTACCTGGAGTGACAAACCAGCTGGTACAGATCTGAACTTGTCCAAGGCTGGTTCTAAAACACATCTGGAGAAAGGCAGCCAAGTTCAGCACCTGGATCTCACGATTGCAGTGCTGGGAGATTAAGAACTACGAGCCTGCAGCAAGTCCAACAGCTCACCTATGCTTGAGTCATACCTTTCTCTGTGGACACATCACCTGTCGCTGCAGGTGTTTTATGTGTATTTCCTGTAATGTATTACTCACCTTCTCCCAGAAACCACAGCTGACTGGATCAGAAATAGAAACAGAAATCAGAATCCTTAGGAGGAAACTTCAGACAAAACACATGAAAAAACATTAAAAAAATCCCAAAGAAATCCGAGGGAGGATAAAAATGATGGTTTTTGACATAACAGAAAACGCAGATAGAAGGCATTGCTTGATGAATTAGCACAGAGAAACAACAGGAAATACTGCAACACAGGTTAAAATATTTTTTGTTTATTATAAAATACAGATTTACATGTGAAGGCACTTTGAAACCGTTAACAAAATTTCCATGTAAGCTAGTTTTAGCTGTTCAACAAACCCAAAATATTTTTTATATCACCTAAAAAGGTGAAAAATTCTGAACTGCATCCAGTTGTAGAATATTAATTTCCCTAATGAAGAAACACTACACTTAACGACAACTAATAAGGATTTTGGCATCATCAGATTTCTGGTTTCAGAGAAGGCAGTGACAGTGTGGGGACCAAACACATGAGATCATCTGCATGTCATGTCAAATTTAAACCAAATTAATTAAACTTGTCATACAACACTGTGAAAAGACTGACCCTGTTATGCCTGACCATACATTTCCCACCCAGAAAGGCTAAAATCCTCCCCTTTTTATCTCAAAATCCCAAGACAAACATTAAAACTTGAATAAAATTAAAGGAACTGAACAGAAGAATGTACATGAAAGTTACTCCACTGCATGGCCACTTCCTCACACTGCAGCTTTCCATGGCCAAGCACCAAGCACCTTTTTTTGAAAGTAAAAAAAAAAAATTCAAGTAGTTCAGAATTCAAAAAGAAGCTTGTAAACTTTCTACTCCTTGCTGAGTAGTGTCCCTGCATACACACATTTTGTAGTCAATTTTCCTCCATCACTGCTGGCCAGCTTCATTGGCTGAGACTGCCTGAAATCATCCCAGTGTTCTTATTAACACGACCATACTGACCCACCCTGCCCATGAAGTGAACATAGTTCCTCAACAAGTCCTATGTAATAGTTTGTTTGTTTTTTTTCCAATTCAGTTACACAGAAACTGAAAATTACAGTGCTGAGAAGTTTCTCTATGGCTCTAATATTAAATGAAATTATAAAATAAGATGAAACTACCAATCTACTGTAATGAGTAAACCTTGACTTTTCTCCATTTCAGTAAAATAAACCCTACCAAATCCTCCACATTAAAAACTCAATTACAATAACTGGATGCTGGAAATTATACATTTCCAGCAAATCCAAGCCTTCAATCGCTATCAACCCCCATATATACACAGAGCCTTACGTGATGGGCTTACATTCAGTGTAGATACTACACAACAGGCTAAGGTCTTCAGGAATAATTAAAACAGAGAGATACAATTTGTTCAATGAATTTGTGCATTTGCACAGCTATGAGATGGCCAAAGCCCCAGCTGCTGATTTCAGCTGTAACCAGCTTGTACTTCTTCATGGGTGAGCTGCCATTGATATGAAAAGCTGCTAGGGCAGGCTGCTCTGCAGCTTCCAACGTGGCAGCACCCACTGGCTCAAGAGCCATTCAGACTCACTGAACCAAATCTCAGTGCTTTCCCAGAGTCCAATTTAAGTCACTGCTATTTGTATTTTTTGATTATTGCCCTCATTACTGCAAAGGATGTCAGATCCATGTCACAACCTACACTTTAACTGAGGCTCTGACAATTCAAAACTGCTCAACTCTTCCCAAGGCTAAATGATCCATTTCTTCTCCCTCCGGTTTCTCCACAGTAAAATAATGCATGAAATGCCACATTCTTTTCAAGTAAGGCACTTTGAAAATTTTTCTCCAAATATGAAAAGCTTGAGGAAACTTAACTGACTTCACTCATTTCCCTACCATTCTGATTCAAAAAATAAAACTAATGTTACTAGAAAC
Source organism: Scytalopus superciliaris (assembly GCA_013400415.1). Lineage (NCBI taxonomy): Eukaryota > Metazoa > Chordata > Aves > Passeriformes > Rhinocryptidae > Scytalopus > Scytalopus superciliaris. The sequence continues at coordinate 9,227 of VXBX01006675.1, forward strand.
TGAGTTACACTCAGAACTCACAATGCTCCCCGTTAGCCCTGAGAACATCCAACATGGCTTTCTACAAAACACTCTTTGCTAAAACAGCTCAGAGTAAGTTACAGCAGTGTGGCCTTTGGGAATGAAGATCACTGGTGTTTCCTACTTAACTCCTGCTTTTTGCATCCTGTGGAAGTCAGGTCAAAGTTCAGGGTTAAAAAAAACTTGGCAGTTGCCTGTACACAAAACCAAGAAATAAATAGCACAATAGCTGCATCCAGCTTCGTAGCTTTTAGATCCCACAGGAAACAGGCAGTTTTAGTGATTTGCTCTTTCACTGACAACATCCTGGAGACGTTTTAGTAGAACATCATCATTTTCCTGGCAGAGTCGCTTTGTGGGGGATTCAGTGTCACTATCAATTGTTATTGCTCGCTTCTTGCTCCTGTGTTCACCTTGTTTTATCATATTGTTGATGTCCTTCAAACTCTGATGATAAAAGATAAAAAAACACGAGTTACTGTCTCCATTTCAGACTTGCTCTGCTCTTCAAGTATCTGAGAACAAAAGGTTATTCTGAACCTCTGTGAGTGATGGATTCTACATACAGAATTCTACCCTTCACTGCAAACTAAGAGACTAGATGCATTATAGCACATTAGAACTGCATTATACTGCATCCTAATTAGGAGACCAAGCAACTCTCTCTCAAACTGACCCCTTTCAACTGTTTTTTTTGCTGTCTACCTTGGAAGGGCTCCCACTGAATTTGTAGAGCAGTGCAGTTCGAGGTGTCAGGCAGGCCCCGTTCTTGTGAGGGGACACGTACACAGAGTGTTGCTGGGAGATCCGGCGGGGAGACACCGGCTGCTGCCGAATGCTGGGGAACGGGGACAAGGGGGGGGCTTCCACCTGCAAGGGAGGACACAGCCAGACAGGAGCTGAAGCAGATGTTTAAGAGCAGTAACTTCACAGAAGGGAAGATTAATACACCTCCTTAATACACCTCCAGGTCTTCTTTAGAAGAGATTTTATCTTGTGACAGTTCAAGATCAAGTCCTGATCAAGTAACAGAATGAATTTCCTAGAGGCGTTACAGAGACGGTCCACAGGCATTTGAGCAAATGGGTGTTGCATTGATGCAAAGAAGCTGAAACCAGGTTTCCAAGCTGAACAGCATCTGCATTTGTGCTCTTGGAAGGCTGTTAAAGCAAGTCTTCATACCATGACCGACAACCACCTGACTTCACCCACATGGGGTGAGTGACAGGACAAAATTACTGACATATGTTTAACTTCAGGAAAAATGACTCTGAGTATTAATTCCAAAACAGTTTACTTACTACATGATCCTGGTTTGTGATATCATACTTCAGTGCAAATGACTTTACTCTTCCTACGTACACTGCATTGTAAAATTTAATAAGGTCTCCTCTCTCCTCTGTTTCCAGCTCGGTGGGGTTCTCTGCTGCAGATTGTCCTGAGGAACTGCCAGCTTTCACAGCCGAGTCTAACAATAAGAGAGAGCTTCAGACTTCAAAAGCACAGCATCATCAAACTGGGCACCTCAGCACCAAACTTACCATGCCCAGCTGGCAAGAACTCGTCCATAAATTGACTAATTAATGAGAGGAATTAATGAAATGTGCCTGAGGTAGGAGCAGGGTCTGATGATGATGGTTATCAACATTAGGAGAAGCTACCAATCACTGTGAGTGGGCTAGTGGGTTATGGCAAAAGGGCCAATACCATCCTTCATTCCAAATTTGGAAAGAGCTGTAGCAAGAAACTGTAGAACTGACCCCTTGTCCTATGCTTATTTTGGGGAGCGGTACAAAGTTATTAGATGCTCTTAAAACTATGTTTTAAGCAGTGTGACACCTTGCAGCTGTGACAGTTTCTAGTGATCAGCTAGTAAAGAATAGCTTGGTGCTCAACTCACATCTGCTGCAAGGAAGCTACGACCCCATTTCTTCATGTATGTTAATTTCAATGGGAAAAGCTTCAGCAACACAGCAAGTGCATTTCTGTTAATGTTCTTTCTCTCCTAATTAAGCTGAAGTGCTACTGAATACAAACTTCTTTGTCTCCTCCTCCATTCTGCTTACTGCCAAGTAAAACAGGGCAGCACAGAATAAAGTCTCTGGCCATCACTGCACGGAGACAAACACCAAAAGCTGCAGCTGACACCCATAACTCCTTCATCTGTTTGCCTTCTGCCACAACACAGCTGGTGTCAAAAGAACAGGAGGTACTAAATAAAGGAGACACAAGTCTATAAACTGAAGAAAAAGTCTGGCAGAAAAAGCCACTGAAGAACTTTGTAACCAAGTACATTTGTCTGACAAGACACCAGAGCCCAAGTGGCACTTCAGATACTCCAAGACATCCAAGAAGTGTGAATTTGTTAGGATGTTGAACTACAGGAGATCAGCACTTTCCTGGATCCTGGTGGAAACCTCAACAGGCCTTTAAGAAACAGCTCTAATACTCTTTCAGGCCGTTGAATCCCAGTCACAGTGGGAATTTACCACAAAGAACAAACTCCTAAATTCCATGTGTGTCCTGGCTGCAGACTCGCTCTGCTCATGGGCTCATAACCAGGCTCAGGATCAATCCCTTTCCTGACCTGTCACTCAAAACAGGCACAACACAGTTTTCATGCTTTTCTCAAATACTGCTCTGATCCCTTCTCTCCTCTAACCCATAGCAAAGAAAAAATTCAACTATTTAAAAGAAACCTGAATATAAGAAAATGGTGGTCCTAGCCAGGATTTTTATTTTCTGAAACAAGTTCTCCCTACTTAAGTCGTCATAGTAAGAGATATTAAGAAAAAGAACCCCATAATATTTCAGGTACTGTTTTATCTTCACCCTTCTTTCTCAATCAGTTGCTGTCCAAGAAGAACTATAATACCATTGACAAATCAAGAAGATACGTCAACCCTGAGCAACCAAATTTAGGGAAAAGAAATTAAACACTCTTTGCAACTGGGAAGCGTATTTTCCACATCTATCACACAGGAGAGCTAATGACAAGAGCGTTTCTCTTTCAACAATACATTTGGGTTTAATATATTTAAAACTGTAAAACTTGATCTGCTTTTCCTTATTCCTTGACAGTTCAGTTCTTTAAAAGCCCACAGTACATAATTAAGAGGAGGGCATTCCTTTGCTGTACCCACCTTCTGTCATCTCCGTATCCAGGTTTGCATTTTTGTCTGAGACATCAGCAGAAATATTTCTCAACAAGACACTCCTGTAAACCTACAAGACACAGGGAGAAACACTCTTGTCAAGGAAAACAAGGAAGTCAGGAGACCAGATGAAATCCATTTGAATAGCAATATTATACTGCTCAGTATTGATGAGCACAGACAATTGAAAAGCCACCTCTGAGCTCTGCAGAGAGGAAAAGCAATGCTATTGACTCACATGGCTGTTTGCTTGTGGCTGATTTCTGTAACTTTTCATTATGTCCTGAAAAGTTCTTTCCTCTTTGGTTACCTGAAAAAGGAAAGGATATTGAAGACTGAGTGCAAGCATGAAGGCTGTGCTGCTCAGGTCCAGCATGCAGCTTTGTGGTGATTACTACTATGAATACATAATTTTAAAATTTAGTTCTGGTGATGAGAATAAGAAAATACTAAGGATTTTTCTTGTTCAGGAATTCCTTGTTTCTTAGCCACTAAAGCCTTTTGTTGCTTACGATGCTTAGCCATTTTTCTGTTTCAGATTTTCTTCTAGTGACACTTAAAATTAAGGAAGGGAAATATTATAAAGTCAAAAATGTATTTTGTAAATTTGGAAACCGGACCCCTTAACATTTCTAAACAGACAAGACATCAGGCAGATATGTACACTCAGGCAATTTCAGCTTGCTTTTGTACTTCATAATAGCTCACTTGTTAAAGCAGTTTTTCAGCCATACATTTGTAATTTAAGAGCAGACAAGCAACAGTTTTGTACTAGGAGCCAAGAGAGAATATATCACGGTCTCTGGCTAAGTTGTTATGTCTCACGCTGCACTGGAGACAGCACTTGAAAGCCTGTGTTACTAGAAAACTCAAAACAACGAGCAAATTACATGATAAAATACAGAGCACTGACTATTCAATGGTTTTGCTTTCCCACAGCTATCAGTATCACTGTCAGCTGAGCCCAAGCCATGCTGCACTGAAGAGCACAGGTGAAACATCAGTTTCCCTCCACACATAGTGCTCCTCTTCATCTGTATGCCTCAAGAAAACGTAATTCAGCCCCAGTGGAAGAAGCCTGGGCCCAGTTTCACCCTCCTGAATTCTGTGTCTGAATTAGACTGGATGGATGCTGTTACCATCGCCTCAAGTTTGAGTCATACCAATATTCCAGTTTCATAATCCAACTTAACGACACAAATCAAAGCTGGCAAATGGAATAAGAACTGAAGAAGTATGAGTACCAGATAACCACCTCAATTCCTCAGCCTGGATCTTCAAAAGCTAAGAGGACTTCTGGGGAACAGAAACCTTTCCTACATACATTTGCTCCTGCAAATTTCTGCACCTGCCTAACTCTGTAACTCTAATGGATTTTTTGGTTCAAGGTATACAGATCGTGAAAATGACGAACAGAATAGAAAATATGGGGCAAGAAGACAACACAGTGCTTTGTCTGTATCAACTAGTGCTCACTTTAAGTGTGCTCAGGAAGAGAAGAAAAACCCTCTCAGCACACTGGCTGATTGGTGGGAACTTTTAAGATATGTGAAATAAGGCAAAAAACATACTGGGACTTCTTGGAAGGATTTTTCCCTTCCCTCCAGTAATACGAGAAGAATGAAGCAGTCAAATTGTGAACTCTGAACACACCTCATATTTTCAATTGAACATAAAATTCCCTGAGTTTCGTAGGAACTACACATTACCTTTGCCATGATATAAAAGGCACAGAGGAGGAGCTGGTCCAAGTGCCTGTCCTTCATCAGATCAGCACAGTGAACCAACGTGAACTCAAAGCACGTCCATATCTTCCTGCGCAAGTCATTGGAAACATCCAATTTCAGGCACAGATCACGCAGGCGCACGCTGGCCAGATGGTACACCTGGATGAAAAACACACAGTACAGAGTGAAGCCAAGCAGGCTTACCCTACCCTGCAAAAATGATATGGCTCAGAGCAGAGCTGGTCTATAGAGACCATGAAGATGATTAGAGGGCGGGAGGGAACACTTCTCCTGGGAGGAAAGTCTGAAAGGACTGGGATTGTTCAGCCTGGAGAAGGACTTTGGACAAGGGCCTGGAGTGAGAGGACAAGGGGCAATGGCTTCCCACTGCCAGAGGGCAGGGATGGATGGGATATTGGGAAGAAACTGTTCCCTGTGAGGGTGGGCAGGCCCTGGCACAGGTTGCCTGGAGAAGCTGTGGCTGCCCCAGCCCTGGGAGTGTCCAAGGCCAGGTTGGACAATGCTGGTGTAGTGGGAGGTGTCCCTGCCCATGGTGGGGGAGTGGAATGAGATGATCTTTTCGGTCCCTTCCAATCCAAACCATTCTGGGATTCTATGATGCGAAGACTAAGTTGTCCACTATTCAGTTCTTGAATGCTTATAGAAAATCTGCCTAAAAACATTATGCCTATAGATTCTACACCATATCCCTCACTAATTAATTAGGCCCATTCTTTATGCTGGAAAGCAGAAAGGGTTTTTTTATTTTCACTTGCTGTACTGAACAGGAGCAAGAAAGGAGAGTAGGGAAAAACTATCACTGTGAATATCATGATCAATGTAAATGGAAGGTCAAAATTTAAGACAAATTTAAGTCAAGATTTTAGTTCTTCTTCATAACTAAGAGGAATATGTTGCCTATTACATGGTTGGTCAAATATATGGCTACAGCCAAAGTACTCCCTAGCTGAGAATAAATGTTCCAAGTTGCAATTTTCCTACCTAGCAGCTGGCTCATCAATTCTGAATCCATTCCCAGGTAGACAGTCACTAGCAAAATTAAAGAACCAATAGTTCAGACACAGGATGTGGCTTACAGGTATTTCAAAAATTAGTTTCTGTACCAAAATGTACCTCAAAGATTATTCATTGTAGAATTTTCTACATTGTATTTTAATACAGATACCCCCAAAGGGGGAAACCTCTAAAAGTAACTAATAAGAAAATAACAGGAAAACCTCAATCTTGTAATATTTTTGAGAGATTAATTTAGGCATATATTCTTTGTAGTCATTTAGACCCAGTTACCTGCCTCCTCCAAAGACCCCTCACACACTCCACACTGGAAATGAAGGCAACTACAATTAAGTCATCTGAAGTCTCTCTGAAGCACACTGAGGTCTTAACTTGCCCCTTAAATCCTGCATAACTTCAAGAAGCTGTTTCTTTCTAGAAACCCTTAGCTAGTGTGTGATTCATCACTGCTTTCTGAGCCCCAGCCCAGCAAGACAAGCACGACCAGGCAGGCCTCGAAGTGGCAAATGAGAATCTCCAGATGCTGGATCCACAGCAGTGCAGTTCTGACCGAGCAAGACACAGGAGAATCATCTCATCTCCAATATGTCTAATCCTTGCAAATGTGGAAAGCAGTCAAAACAGACAAGAGAAGTAAAATCTACTAATATGTCCTCGTTATTTACAGAAGCTCCTAATTAAAAGGAATCGGAAGGGGAAGACTGGATTCTCTGCAACATTCTCATCTTTTCCCTTCTCCTTCAAGGTGTGTAAGAACTGCACATACCAAAGGAAAGGTACATGAAAACCGAAAGGAAACTGCACAAGGAGGCAGGTCCCAACACGGCCACAAGCAGAAGAACAGCACAGCTCCTGAGTGACAACACTTACCTTCCTGTAGAACAGCGCCAAGGAGCCCGTTCTCTTGGGTTTGCTCGCTGCTGGCACCTGTCCTTCTTGTGCTTGATTCCCCTGAGGGTGGCAGGGAGCCTGAGCCTCCACTTTGCACGGCTGGCCTAAATTAATTGAAATGGGGATCAAGGTGATCCCACCCATTTCATTTGCAGTACCTGGAGAGAGGATACACACACACCCAGAAGCAAAGCGGTTGCTCTCCTTATGCTGCAGAGCTCAACTGCAAACCAAACTCATTTACCAGCATTTCATACTAAAGACATCTCATCCTCTGTACTGGATGCTAAAAAGGCTCTGTCCCTCAGAGTCCTCAAAAATTATTAAAAACTAAATTTATGGTAAGGTTAAAGGAAGAATATGAATGTGAATGATCATTTCTAAAACTATCTGAAAGTACAAAGTTTAAAAGAAATCACAGTTTCTGTACTTGGTGTTCCACTCTTCTGGGCGAGGTGGGCACTCCCTTTTTCTTAATTATTCTGCAAACCCAAGAGCATATCCTATACAGTCCTCATTAGTTTCCTCAGTAGTCAAATTCTCTTGCTGAAAATCTCCTTAAACATGAAAAACGAAGATTTTTTTTCTTTTCGTCTTTAACTACAGACCCAATTTTTAAACTAAAAATGGCTATAAAATCCATTGTTCATGTATAATTTTCAGAAATATTCAAGCATCATCCAACTTCAACAAAATAAAAGTCTCCCAGCATTTTCCTAATGTTAACATGTAACCCTTATCTAGAAATTCCAGAGTCTTTTAAGATTATAACAGACCAAAGTTAAGACAAATTGCAGTAAATTATTATCAGAGCTGAGAACCAAAGCATTGCTTAATCTGTGTGAGGTGTAACTGGAAGAAGCACGAACTCCACAACTTTGTTCATGATTCTGAATTCTCAGGATGTTGGCTGGAGATCAGATGTCTCCAAGGAGGAGGTGTCAGTATGGACTTAAGCTTTTTTTGTTGTTGTTGTTGTTGACAAACTGAGTGTTCTTTAAAAAAGAAAAAGCAATACACCTTCAAAGTGCATGGTTGGCATAAGAAGATCTTAAGAGTAAGAAAAACATCTATTAGAAAAGAAAACTGGGAAGAATTCATACCGTGCAGTGGGATAGTGACCTTCTGCCCCACTTTTCCCGGTCCCGTAGTGGTTGTCATGGTCAGTACTGTCTGACCAGGAGACACCGACACGTTTTCAGCACCAATGCTTGACGCTGGAGCAATTGTCAGCTTAGTTCCTTTGGTTAAGATCTTTTCCATCTGCATTTCTTTGGGGCTGTCATCTCCAAAGAGCCTTCTCTTGGCACTTCCAGCTGTAGGAGAACTGTAGCGCTCATGAACTGAGATTGGAGACAAGGGCTGCATGTCTGGTGTGCCAAGGAAAAAAAGAAAAAAAATAAATCAACAAAACCTTATGAGCAGCAGCTTAATGGGAGTACTTCTCCAGAGAAGGGGAAAGGCTACCTTCCAACAACAACAAGAGAGTACCAGAGACCTCTTCCAGTTCAGACCTGCTCTAAGAGCTCACTATTCCCAGGTGATATGAACAAGACCTACAGTCTGACTCTTTATTTTGCAGTCATCCCAGACAGCAGTTTTACCATCAGGTATCACATGGAAACTGAGTAACCAAACAAATGTGCAGAGACTGAGGAACACACAGGATCACAGATACTTACTTGTCTGGTTAGCAGTTACTAATATTTCCAAGTGCTACTCCTCTGAACACATTTATCTGCAGGAACACTGACCACATTCCCTGGACGTGCTGTCTTCTCTATGTTCTGGCTTTCAAACTCTCTCTAAACTGACCCAGGTCAGATGCCTCCACCCTCACCCACCCCTGGTTCCTCTCAGGCTTTTCTGTTGCTTTCAAATATTTACTCCAGTAGTAAGACTGAAGTACCCAGCACTAATGCACAGGCTTCTGTTCACAGGCTTTTTGCATTTCTGCTGCAGTCTGCAAGGATACCAGTGACAGCAGTCTCCCATTTCCCATGAAGAAGAAACTTTCTGGATAACTGGCCAGGTAAAAGTGACTGGAGACCATATTTCTAACTCTGTCAAGATGGTTCTCTTGGTATCAGGGGCAAATAAACGTTTCCTATCCCCACCATTCTCCAGCTGAATTTAGGAGGAGCCTCTGGTATGAGATTCTTATATACAAGGTCACATCTCACACAGCTCTTACACAGGTATGTAAGACACCATCTCCAGGTTGCTTCCCATTCCATCAAACAATGAACCATAACACCTACAGCAACTGCTTGTACATCTCTTTCCTACGGAGTGTTTAAAAAACCCCAGTCTTGTCCTGCAATTTGCCAGGTAAACACAAAGGGAGACAACATCACACAACCAATCAGTCCATGGTGCACCTCCAAGAACACATGGACTAGTGTCTGGGATACAACAAAAGCAGCAATTCCTAACTAAGGGAGTACACAAAGGAAACAGCAGTGCTGGCACTGCCTCTGCACCCTCACTGTCAGGAGACAGTTCTATGTGAGACCCAGGAATCTGCAAAGAACAGTTCTTCAGGGCAAAGAACATTGTAGGCACAGTATTGCCCTCCCCTCCTGCACAAAAACTATTCCACAGGAAGCAGAAAATAATGCACCTGTCATTTCATTAAAAAAAATGTCACCTAAAATCCAGTGAAACTCACTGATAATAAACAAACAAAAAGCCAAAAACACCTGAAGAAATCTGAACATTGGTGGACAATAAGCCATTACATGACAACCCACCTGAGAGTAAGGTCTGTTTGGCATCAAACCAGCAGCAAAACCTGCTCCAGTCCAGGAGGGAAGCACCATCACCACTGTCTGTTGCCAGTGAGACACAGCACTGGTTTGACTGAGTGCACCCAGACCTTCCCTTGATCAAGTAAGAGGCTTCACAATTCTGAATGCATAATTCACATTCAACACTGCTTTCTGCAATTACAAAGAAGCTCAAAACCCCTCTCCCCAAATTCACACACCCAAATTGTATCAGAAACCTTAAACATACCACGTCTTAAGCTCCCACCAAGATCCGTTCGAACCTCTTTTACTCGAGGATGAATTATGGGAGATAATGGCATCATAGGCAAATGTCCAAGCCCACTTCCTCCATTGCTGGCTTCAAAATTACTGGGAAATATTACCTGAGAAATAAGAAACGTCAGTGTAAGATGACAAATTAATTTCCCTTCTTTGTACCAATCCGTTAGAAGATTTTGTGCAGCTATTGTCTCATTTGAATAGTTTTCTGTATAAAAGAACATGAATTTCCTCATAAAAGGAAAACAGACCACATACTTCTTCACATGTTGGGACTTTGTTTTCTGAGGCCTCGAGTGCATTCCAGAGTGCCGAGTTCCGTGTCCAGGCAAGACTCTCCAGGATTTGTTCTTCAATGCTGTTGAGGTGCTTCACCATGTCTCTGGAAAGCCCTTCCTCAGATCGAATCAGCACTTCAATGACCTGATAGCAATCACATGCACACATGAGTCAGGTTGCTCATGTGTAACATTATCAAATTGTTACTTATCTCAGGATCCTGTTTGGAACTTCAACATAGAGTGCACCAGCCTTCTCCCTGCATCCTCATCTGCCCCAGCCCTCTTCTGATCCCTCTTTTTTTAACCCCCTTTCCCAAAGACAACCCAGGAGTTGGAAGTGGACAGCAGGCGTGCCATGAATGCACAATGACCCTCTCCAGGGGTTTTTAGGGCCCTCCCTTCCCATTGCTAAGCATGCACAGAATGAAAGCACTGAGCACACACAGAGCTCACTCTGCACGTGGTGCAGACCTGGGCAGACAGAACAGGCACAGCTGCTCAGCAGGGCACATGGCAATCCCAGCATTCCAGCTTTCCTGCCCTTCAAACAAGCAGCCCATAACACAAAGGGCTGAAAACCACTGCTTTAAAGTTTTATTTAAGAAAGGCTCAGAACCCTTAACATGGACAAATGGGGGCTGAACAGCATTGACTGGCCCCCTGCAGTACCATACTCCACCCCCATGCTCCAACACAAGACCCACTTTATTTTATTCCTGTCAGACGAGCATTCACACTGTTTTTCTAAGGCTCCAGAGATGGAAATGCCATAAAACTTCCTCAAAGAACTTAGTGATAATTTTAGTTATTCCTATTACAGAAACTAAGCACCTGGAGAACAAAGTTACAAATGTCACAAGTCTCTGTTGTGTGAAATCTTTGTGATACTAATTTTTTTCAAGTGAGAGTGCTGCAAGAATATACACTGAGTAACAGAGAAAATTCAAATCAAACATAAATCTGTTCCACAAAGCTGGACCTGCACCAGTCATTTCATTTTGAAGGAGGCTACCAACAGCCACAGCAATATTGGCAGATGTGCTTCAGCTTCAGTACTGCCCTACAGTTGAGGAGTAAAGGAAGAAAGGAGAACAGAATATAAATGAGCTTTTCCAAAGGGTTCCATTTCTTCATTGCTGTCATCTAAAGAGAACTACTTGATTTATTCAGGATTAAACATAATAAGCTGCGAGGTGTCCAGCAAAAACTGGAGGCATATGGATAGGTGATAAGAGGATTGAAGTAATCAAAAAACCAAATTATACTGGAGATGGGGGGAATGTGTTTAAAAAAATGAGAAGAAACAGAGTATCTGGGTGTACTTTATGTTCAATTACATAGAGGGGGAAAAAAAGCAACCTAACAAAGCAAGACTGGGATAAGTAGTGGCAGCCAAAGGCAACAAAGAATATTATTGCTATTTCAGAACTGTAGCTTGTCATCAATAAATATGAGTATCAACAAAACACATGCTTGAATGTTTTATTCTACTAAAATCATATATAGATTAAGAACTAAAAGTTGATGACCAGTGTGTTACAGTTCAGTACCATTTACAAAATGGATTTCTTTGCTTTATACTTCAGTTTCAGCTCTGGCATTACAAATTCCAGGTAATCTGTTTCAGGACAGACAGAGTCTAGAATAGGCATAGTGTACAGCAACATCAGTCCTCTTACCTGAGTCCCTAGGGAGGAAGAGCATCATCCTCCACAACTCTCAATGAAGTAACATGCCATTTTTAATACAGACACTGGGTCCTAAGCCAGTGTTTATTTACCTTATAGAAGTAGAATGGCCTGAGGTCAAGGACTTCAATGATCCAGGGGAAGGTGCGAGGGGAGCTGTAAGCAAAGAGCACGATCTCCAAGCAGCACGCCATGAGAGAGCGGTGGAAGAGATCCTGCTCCAGAAGAGCCTGAGGAGAACACCGGGAATGGCAACGGTCTGACATTTGGGAAGCTGGAATTTTGTGAAAGAACCTGCTTTTTTCCCACTGTCCAAAACCTCCTCTTTTTTACAGGGAAATTTAGAAGACAAGATGTAGAGTACCAGCACCAAAACCATCACATTTCGCACAGTATGGACAAATAAACTGGGCTCCTTATTGTGCACTACAAAGCAGAGCAAATGCAGTGCTGCCTAAGATGAAGTGTTGATATTATTCATTGGATTAAACAAGGGAATAAAAGTCATCTGTCCATCAAGTTGTGATTCCAGAAGGCAACACCAATTCAGAAGGCTAGTTATGCCAGTTAAACTGGTTTTAATAGTAGAAAAAATGTATTTAGACACCTCCCACGTATTTTCCCTTTTTAATATTAACAATATACACAGAGTGCCTTATAGTGCTTTGTTCTGGAACTGCCTGAAGACAAACTCTGAGAAACAGTTATAAAAAGTGTTCTACTCTTTCACCAGTTCTTTACTTACAGTCAGATCCTTCCCATGCAGTCTCCGTGTTTCTTGCACCATTATAGTCTCCAAGATTTTATAGTACAAGATCTCTGCCAGTTTTAATCTGTTTACAGCAAAATCTGAAATTTAAAACCAACAGAGATGAAGTCCAATGCCATTGGCACAAACAGTCTTAAGACTAAACTGACCAGTACCTGTTCCTCATCCAAGAAAATAGTGTGTGTGTTACATACACACCTTGCAAACTGAAAAAGTATGTTCAGAAATCCACTGGTCCCAAGCACAGCACAAAATACTACAGGCATTTTAAAGGATTCCTTATTTTCATATTTTCTCTGATGTAGTTTTGCAATGTTGCAATAATACTTTTTCTATTTGTATTCAGTTTCCTTTAAATTTTAAAGACAAGAAGAATGCAAGTTTACACTTGTTGTTAAGAGCTGTTTTTCTGTGATCTCTTGGTTATCCCAGTCTGAACTGCAGCTTTGAGCTTCCTCTGTCATAAAGTTTTATTTTTTACGGTGTTCTGTTTGACAGCAATAGTTTTTCCCTTGGATATGTTCTGGGATAAAAAGAGCTCCACTGCATGAAATACTTAGACAAGAGTACACAGATGCATTCTGTGTGCCTGGGTTTAGTGCTTTGAAACATCCCAAGCCTTTCACTCCATACCTATATGAGATCCTGGCTGCTCATCCGTTGACTGAGTGTAGCTGCAGCAGAAGGTCTCACCCATTTCCTTCACTCTGCTCACGATGCTTTCCATGGGGCTGCGGGCACAAGACCTGAAGCAGAAGGCAAACAGAAAGCCTTGTTTATTAAATTAATATCCAGTTGTAAAAAAACCAAACTCAAAACAAAAACACCCCACACCACCAAAATAGAAAGGGAAGCCAATTATACTGAGCATTCGTCTTCAGCAATAACCTGTGTTAACACAGACAGAGGAAAACATAAAACATACACAAATATAGTATCCTTTTTTCCTTTCCTATCTGGGTTAGGGAGACTATGCAGATCTTGGAACAAATGCAGGGGAAAGGAAGAGCTACAGCAGCACACTCGGGAGAAAAGGGTATCTGCTAAGAGCAAGGCAGTAGTAAGGATCCTGCAAAAGGCATCAACCAACCAAACCCATGCAGGAGACCACCCGAGCCAGGCTCAGCTTGAGGGAGTACAGAAAAAGCTTAGAGTGCATTTACTACCAAGACAGGGAGAAACTGATGGACTCCACATAGTTACTAGTATAAAAATGGGTGGAGATGCTCTCTCTGAATGCTTCCAGATCTTCCAGCAACTGTTTTAGAGAACAGTGGCTTGTGAGTGATGTAAAATTAAGATACTAAACTATTCTGAAAAGCTAGAACTGAAACTAAGGTTTCGTTGAACAAAGCCTTCTTATTAACTTCAAAGCTGTTTCCATGGAATTTTAATTTGAAAAAGAAAATACCGAAAAGCACATATTACACAGTTCAAAGTACATTTCTCCCAGTCACACAGGACATATCCTAGTGCTTGATGAACTCATGTCCAGTATGAGGAAAGTTCTCATCACAATTTACAAACTGAGTAAGAGGTTTACTCAATTCTTTTTCCCATTCTAATATTTACCTCTCTCCTGACTTGTTTATTACTTGGAACAAACACATTTTTCATTAGAGATTGCAGACACCTTAATGTCTTAATTGTGTAACATAAATAATACCAGTCCTTAAAAAATAATCAAAGAAACATTTAAAAAAATTTGCATCCTGCTGAGCAGGATGCAATTTAAGAATTAGTGCTGGGAAAACTTTAAAAATATATGTTACTACAAAGATGAGAACTACAAGTATTATTTTTCACCTATTTATGATGGTTACTTTAAAAAACATTACCATCACACTTCAAATATTAAGTGCTAATACTAAATGTCAATTCTGATTAATAAAAGCATTAAAAAAACCTTGCACCATAATACAGCAAGGCCTTAACATGCAGATGTTAAGCAAACACCCAGCATCTTTGCAGGTATTTACTCTTCAATTATGTTTCATGAGATTCTTATGAGGTAGGCTCAGGGAGGAAACCAGTGAGCTGAAGAGCACACAGGGAACAGCCACCAGAACAACCAATGTGGAAAACACAGCTGCTGCTACAGGAGAGATCAGCACTGACAGTAATTAGGGTCACTGCAAGGCCTAAACATGGGCTATGGAGTTAGATTAAGATATCCTCAAGCAGAAGGAAGGAGAGATGGGGAGCCTGTAGGCTGCTTTTAGTTCTACCTTCCCAGCTCAAGGGCCAACACTGTCGCTTGTTGATTCTTACATTTCTGCCCTCCTACAAAACCTCTGCCAACATAGTTACATCTTTTAATAGAGCCATACTTGTCTAAAATGCAAACAAATAAAAAAGGCATTTGGCTTTCAAGCAGACAAACAGATAAATTAACAGCAGCAAAGGCTGAGGCTCCATTTATAGAATGGTGGTGACAAGTAAGATGGGAGGAGGGGTTTCACCCATCCTTCTCCAGATGAGATCATCTGGAAAACAGAAGACCTTTCAACAAGACACAGTACAGAAACACAGACCTAAATACTCTGCACCACACAAAAAAAAAAGCCAAAAGGTGAGTTCCTGTGTGTATGAGAACAGCTGAAGTGGACATGCTCACTGGAAGATGGCTGTGAGCTGCTCGCTGGGCGCGCTCCTGAGCCCAGCCACCATGCTCTGCAGGCGGCTCACGCTCTGCGTGGCCGAGGCCACGGGGGTGATGGCAGCTTCCTTTTCTCGCAGGAACCGCCTGCCAGTCAGGGGAGTCGAAGGTGCAAATGATCTTTTCTGTCAGACAGAGAAAGACAACGAGTAAAATCAGCCAACACAACTGTTCGGATTTCCTGCAAAATCCCTCCAAAGACTGAAATGATACCATGAGTACACTACGAGAAGGCTTCATCAGACCTGTGAGTTCAGAACTGATGGAAAATGAGCCAAAGTTTTCCCAGGACTCCGTAAATACAAAATGTAACAAATCTTTAAGCAAACATATTAACTCAAAGCGTTTTTAAAAATAAAATACAGTAAATCAAGACCCAAGATCTTAAAGCCTGCAATTTTTTAAGAACACTTGAACATTGAAAAATACAGCACGTGCTTCCCTTCTCAGTCTCTGACTGCATTAGCTGGGTGACACAAGGAGTGTGTGGCAGAGCTGACTGGGAGAGGCTCACAGGAAAACACTCCTTGGAAAATGCTGTCCAGGTGGACCTCAAGCCTTCCTTTATCCAAAGGATGATGAAGCACTGAGCAGATGGAGCTGCAGGGACTGTGCTTACCTATTTGCATCCTACTCTCTGGAAGTGACACAGAATTTTGGGATTTAATTACCAGAACAGAGAACATTCTGAAGACACACAGCAATAACGAGAAAAGGTTAAGCCTGCAGTCATTGTGCATAAATAACAATACTGTTTTATTACAGAAACTGAAGCTCAGAACTGATAAAACTCATTCCAAACCCCCATCTTTAATTTTCCTGAATATGAAATACACCTACATTTGGGAGAAAAAACTAAGCCACAGGATTCAATTACACCAGCACTACCATCTTGGAATGAGAATTCTTATTTTTTAACAGACATGTATATCAAACAGCATATGGTTCTTTCACAGAGCCAGCACTATTTTTCTCCTTATCCAAAAGTAATCAAGCATTTTCCTGCATGCCAATGCCAATTTCATTAAATACATTGTGCATTTTTCAACACAGTGAAACACTAACTCCGCTTATAGGCTGCTTTTTGTAATGAAGGGACAGACTGTGGTGAGGTTTATGCCGTGAATGTTATTTTCTGTGGAGGAGAAAAAAAAGCTGACTTTTCCTATCTTAAAAGAGGAAACACTGGGAAAATAAATTAAGGCAGTGTCAAGGTTTCATGGTATGATTATGGGGTATAAATGGAGATTGAATGAAACTGTATTTAGGTATTAACTACGTACTTATTTTTCTTGGGCAAAACTGGATTATACACATGAAGATGCTCTCATCCAGTTTAAGGAACTTGTTCAATAAGTTCCCCAGGAAAGACAACATCACAATTTCTCCTTAGAAGACAGTCCTGAAGCCTGCAAATGGCATTCACCACCTTCCTCTCAGGAAGAAGTTCAAGAAATTCCAAGCCACCTCAATAATTCAAAGAGTGTGTAAGGATGGGAAAACTCAAAAGGAGTACTTCAAGTGACATTGTGGGTTAAATGAATCACCTTTTCAAAATGTTGCTGCAGATGACACTCCGCAGGAGCTCTTGCTGCCATTTTCTCCACTAGCACCTCTGCAGGGAATTTCCGAGTGCCAATTTCTTCTTCTGCATCAGCTCCCAGGAAAACTCTCTCATCAAAATCACCCACGGTCAGAACATATTCTTCATACTCTTTATTCAGTGCTTTGCTGAAAGAGAAGCCCAGCTTTGATACCAAAGGCTTAACTGCTGGAGAAACAAAGAAGGTGCCTGTGGAGTGCAGGTACAAACCCAAAACAACACAGGGTGAGTGTTCCATGCTCTGGGCAGCAGTGCTGCTTCCACCTCCCCAGGCAACCTGCCCCTGGTCATCCCTGCCTGCTTTCAGACTGAAACCCCCCAGGACCCACTGCAGAGAACATTCTTCCTTCTAAGTGACCACCAACTTTTGGCTCTCAGTAAGAAGAGGAAAAAACCCAACTTTGCTTCCACTCTAGTTGTGAATAAACCAGTCTGGGAGTGCTCAGCTGATCAGAGGTTCAATCTGTGTACACACAGAGCACAGCAATGAGCTGCATCCAAGTAGCTCACTTGATTTCTAGCTTTCTCCTAATGGTGCAACAGAAGCGACAATGAAGAGCTAGCTTAGCTAGCTGTGAGACCAAACAAATCCTTAATTTTCTTATTCCAGCTAACCCAGTTGGAAGACAGGAATGTTTAATCTCACCAAGGTTGCAAAGCTTTAAATTTATACTTGGGAAGAAGAATGGAACTTCTGGATAAAAATAAGCAATGCCTCACATCAATAAATCCTGCCTGCAGCTTTTCCATGGGCCAGGAATGCAGTCCCAGCTACCACATATATTAATGGAACATAATGTATTCATGACACAAGTGACACTGTGATCCCCAGGAAACCTGACTGTATCACAGGTTCACCTTCCCCATGTCTTTTAGGAAAAAAAAGAAAGTGGAAAAGAAAAAAGGAAAGAAAAAAGAGAAAAAACCCAAGAGGCTTCCATACTTATTTTAGCTGTCAGGCTACTTGGAAAATAACAGGGCCTACTGTATGTAATACTATGAATTTTAAAGGAGAAATACTAAGTTAAGTTCCATGTTCAGTGGATCACAGAAACACGGATTTGTATCTAAATTGAAGTGTTACCTACACTGTTAAAACAATCAAGTCCTTACTCAAAATTCCCAAAGCAAACCAACAAGTTAAAAGCTCACTCATCAAGAACAAATTAATAGGTATTTTTTGCAAAAGGAAAAAAACCCCAAACCGTAAGGGATCCAGAACAAAGCTGCTGTTGTTCCTATTTTGCATTTAAATTAGCTTTCAGAAGTGAATTCAAGAAGTTTCTGAAACAACTACACCTGACTCCCACAGAAACACTCCAACTCTTTTTTGTGGTTTTGTAATTGTTGCCTCTTCTTTTAAGTCCTGCTGTTGCATCCACAGATTCATACACTCAATTAGAGCTTGATAAATGAATTTAAACACTTCCCTACTTAGGCATACTACACGTATAGAAACACATCTGTGCACTTCAGAGTCAAGGTTTTAATTTGTATTAGATTACTCAAAGGTTACAGCCACCAAAAATCAGACCAAGCACCAGAAAACCTGACATCAAGGAAGAACCTCTGCAGCTTGAACCCCTGACATTGGCCACATCTTGGATCCAGAAAGCCTTTCAGCCAGAGAGCAGCTTTGGTGGTCAAGTAATCAAAAACCCATTAGATATGGTAAGATAAAGAAACAGGGAAAATCTGAGATTTACTACACAAAGGCCAGTGTTTTAGACATGAAACCAAGTCCTGTGCTTAAGAACAAAAGCTGTAACTTACCTATTTTCTGTAAAGTTGAAGAGATCCAACAGACACTCTCCTTTTAAGATCTAAGAATAAAAAGCAGAAATAACTTACATAATAAAATCAAAACTGTTCCCAGTGTGAGGGCATGATGGTTTTAGTCAAAAAGGAAACGAGACTGAGGTATGATTCGACCTGTTTTTTTTTTTTTTTGCCTAGACCAGAAGGCTACAGTGCCATTAGCAAGGCAAACAGATGAGGACAAAGCCCAACTGGATCCAGGCTCCAGATAAACTCATTCTTCAGACACTTCAGCCCTGCAACGTAGTACCTGTTCACTGCCAGGTTAGGGGCTGACCTGACCAAACAACTGCACAGAAACTTCAACAGAGCTTGGAAAACATTTCCAGGATCAAAATTAGACAGAACAATTCGTACACCTGCGCCCTCAACCTCTTCCTTCCAAAGCATTTTGCTCAACTTCAAAACAAGCAGCCATTACAGACACCCCATAAAATTATTTCACAAGGAGATCATGGGGTTTTTTGCCCAAAGAAAACACCATCCTTCACAATTTCAGTTTCACACTGCCAAGAAAGAAAAGCAAAGATTCTCCACTGGCACAAAAGCCAAAACAGAGGATACCTTACAGCACACAGCACTAAAAATGAGAGTGAATCCTGTTCCTGCTAAAATACACACAAAGAAAACCTGACCAAACCTGAGTTCCTTTGCCCATTTGCAGTCTCCCCTGAGGAACCTGCAGGATTTTCACAAAAACCAGCAAGATGTACCTTCCTATCAAGCAGCTTTGCAATGTATGGTTTAAAGTAATGCTCCTTTATGCCTTTTGCTTCTACCAGGAGCCCGTCGTGCAGCTCACACAGCGTGGCAATGATGCAGGGAGGATCTGCAGAGGCTTTGATCTCCGGAGTGTGGAATTCCATGGGTAAGCCTGAGAAGGAGGAGGAGGAGGGAAGACAACCAACCTTCAACTTAATTTCAAAAGAACCAAGAGAACAAAGCACATTTGATTGTAAAAAGTCTTTCCCCATCATACCTTTAAATGATGGATTTAGCAAATCTCTTCTGTTTGAACACAGAAGGGCATTGGCAAAAATCAGGTCCAAGCAGCACAGAAGCAAATGATAGGAATTTACTAAATCATCTCCAATCATACGGAAATTACCTTGAAGAGACAGCACATCACGTCAAGCAACACCACAGAAGTTCACAGCTGGGAATGTATTGTTAAAGCAAGCAAGCCTACCCTTAGTGTACACAAAGAGAGTCCAGCAGAAGTTGAAGAGATCTTTGACACTGCATGGCACCCGCCTGGCAACAAGGAAAAGGGAGAAGTCACTCTTCAGTCCCAGGAAGCTGATCCTTGTTTGACAGCAGGAATTTCATTCCGTTTCCTTGCTCACAGTAACAGCTGGAGCTGTTGTCTTAATTTCACACTAAGGCACAGTCTAAGCTACGTGTCCTGATTTCAGCTTTCCCTGGCTGCCAGCCTCCCACCCGGCTCCCAGAGCATCCTGCACAGCATTCACAGCCTCCTGACCCTACCTGTAAGCCAGTGGCTGCCTCTGGCCTCTGACCCTGCCATGCCATTCTGTTGCTGTCACATCTCCCACAGAGCCCTCCTGCAGCCACAGATGGTGAGATGACAAGGGCTGTGTATATTCCAGTGATGATTTTTGGTAAATATTTTACTAAAGCATCACTCCTCCCTTCAGAACACACAATAGCTTGAATTACAGCTCAGCTGCTGAATCCTGTTTGGGGTAGAGATTATCCAAACCCATGGAGCTGGAAGACCAGGGAGGACATTACTCAGAACAGCCCTTGGAGAAGCCAAAGCTGTGGTGATGCTGCTCTGAGGGACACAAAGAGAGCACCCAGCGAAACTTCCCCCACTACAGTCTATGACATGGAGCTGGAGCATTTTACCAGAACAACTGGCCCCCCTCACATCCAGACAGTCCACATGAACTCCAAAAAGCACTCTGCAGAGCAGCAGCCTGGCTCCCTCACCCCCAAGGTCACACTCTCACCAGAAAGGTGTCACAGCGACAGCCACACACTCTGCAGGGAACACGGACAAGCTCCTTTAATTAGGGCAGAAGTTCCATGTGTGTGAGGAAGATGCCCTCACTGAACCTGTCAGGCTCCAAGAGGCCCCATCCTTTGGGAACTTCATTTTCACAAGTCTATATTGGGTATAACTCTTTCCAGGGAAACCTCAAAAGCTCATACCTCTGTTTCCTGCTTTGCTGTGGTCTAGAAGTTTCTTCATCAGAGTTTTGAAATATATCAAAAAATATTGGTTCAAACTTCTTGAAGATCACAGTTGACACTTCAAAATTTCTCTCCAGCCGCTCCACTCGCTCTCGGAATTCCTGTGGTAGGTTTGACATGTCCATCCACTTCTTCATTTTGCTAAAAAACTGAATTAAACTTAAAAGAAAACGGAAAAGTCTGCTTTGAGCTTTAACTAACCTCCATTCTAAACTGTTTAAAAAGCCAAAATGCAACATATTTACTTCTTAATGACTGATTAGGTTACTATGTAGGTTTACAATCTATTTTGATAGACTCCCAAACTGTACATATTGCAAGCTTTTTGCCTTTTATCACTCTGGGGTTTTTCCTTGACCCTCTTTAAGGCACAGGAACACTGCTTTGATGGAGAGGCTGTGTCAGGCAGGGGAGGGGTGGAAGGGAAAAGTCACACACAGCTCTGCACGTGTCGAGGGGGAGGCAGGACAGGCAACAAAACCACAAGTAAGAGCCTATCAAAGTTACCTGCACAAAAACCTGTTCCCTCCAGGTGTAATTAACTGGCAGCTCAGCTGGGAGTGCGTCTTGAAATGGCACCAGAAGCATTCCGAGCCCTGCCGTTCCTGCTGTGCCCTCCCAGGACACAGCCAGGGGGGCAGGGGAGCAGAGGGCAGTGCTGTGCTCCCACATTCCCTGCCCCGAGTCCTGACACACCCCCTCCTACCGGGATCGGCCACGCCGAGCTCCTCTGCCGGCAAATTAACCACAGGGAGAAACAACTGCTGGTCCCACGTGGGTGGTTTCCCAAAGGCTTCAATTTGAAAATTAAGTGTTTCCATTTAATTTCCCTTTGCAACACCCGCGGGTTTGTTGCTGTCCCGGCGCTGCCTCGAGCTCTGTGATGGCAGCACCGGGAGCGGCAGCGAGGGGGCTCGGGCAGGGCAGGGAGATCCCGGGGGGATGGAACCCTCACCTGGGGCGGGATGGAACCCTTACCTGGGGGGGGATGGAACCCTC